>JASAOG010000038.1:155000-297500 GCA_030265305.1 Biomphalaria pfeifferi
GGGTTATAAAATGTACAGCAAGTGGAATGTATAACTCAATATAATTTTTTTTTCAGAACTGCAGCTAAGTCTGCCTTCTTGGCTCTGTTAGCTGCTGACTCAGGGATAGAGCAAGACAGATACCAGAAGTGGGCGGTGGAACAAATTAACTATATCCTTGGAGACAATCCACACAACGGCGGCTGTTTCAGCTATGAGGTCGGATACAGTTCCAAATACCCCTTACAGCCTGACCACAGGGCAGCATCTTGCCCTGATAGGCCAGCACCATGTGGACATGAACAGTCCTCCTCTACTGAACCGAATCCCCAGATTCTAACAGGCGCCATCGTTGGGGGTCCAGATGAATACGACCAATACGTGGACTCTAGGCCAGACTGGGTCCACAACGAGGTACAGGTGGATTACAACGCAGGATTTCAGGCGGCACTGGCCGGCATAGTTCATCTACAAAACGTGAATCTGTTTCCAGCAACTAACAACAAATGTCCCTGCAACCAATAAACATTGGACTTTGTAACAACAAAACGAAACAAAAATTGTGGCTACAACCTTGCTTTCAGAATTATAGTTGAAGTGTTTGAATTTTCGGTATATTCAGAGGCTGTAAATTTTATAACTAAATTTCACCAGGCAAATGTCATAAAACAGGCTAAATTTTTTTTAAAATGTTGGTTTAATTTCTATTTTATGTTCACATAACATAGAAAAGCAATGTTGTGTTTATGTATTGGGGCGGACACGTGTAAAAGAGATATAACTAATATAATATTTCTGCAACATTGATGAAATGTGTTGTCACGCATCAAGAGTTTATGTGTGAAATTTGGGTTCTATATCCAATAATAAAAAGTCAAAATAAATTATTTTAAATTTATTTTTCTTCACTACTAGAAATGCTACCCACTAAGTGTATAAATAGTAGTTATTTAGTTTATTTTCGTTTCAGAATCCTAAAATTTGTAATTCCTTAAAACTTTGTTATTGTTGTTGTGTTCATATTTTAAACAATTCATTTCCTATTCAAGTTGACGGTCACTTTTTATTCTGAAAGGTTCCTCTGAAAATGGTCATATTAGTAAAATGCCAATGGAGATTTTGTCAAAAAGAACTTACTTAATATTCTCCCAGGCTGTGCAAAGTTGAACATTATTTTAGTGTGGAGAAATGTGTTTTTACTTTATCAATCATGGGTCTAATTTTAACAACCCCGAAATGCAATATTAACATTTGTTCCCTGGTGTAAAAACTTAACATTATTTTGTTTTCATTAAATAAACTAGAAAACATTTAAAAATGCAAAAAAAAATGCTTATATAAGGTTATCAATTAGTTTGGATCAATCAG
Organism: Biomphalaria pfeifferi; assembly: GCA_030265305.1. Lineage (NCBI taxonomy): Eukaryota > Metazoa > Mollusca > Gastropoda > Planorbidae > Biomphalaria > Biomphalaria pfeifferi. The sequence goes on from JASAOG010000038.1 coordinate 156,348, forward strand.
GTAATTAAATTTGCAATAGGCCATAATAAATCTGTGCGATTAAAAATGTGTTTATCAATTGTTTTTGTTTGGCACAATTTCATGCTTTTAGCTATCTCAATGCGCTATGAGCTATCACTTCTCTGAACCAGTTGGGGGGGGGGGGGGGATCTGTTATAAATATTTCCGTGATCGCTTTTTAAATTTATTTTTATTTTAATAGTTGTACGACTTGAATTCGAACTCGAGATCTCAAAAGTCTCCTCAAAGGGAACTAATTCAACTTATACCACCAGAAACAAACATTAACAAACAAATTAATTAATGAACAAAAGTTAATATTTTTAATTGATTTCTGTTTTGTTAAGTACAAGAAATAATTGAGCGAAATTTCAATTTGATCCGAGATTGGGTGTGGCAGAAGTTCGAGTAAGAACATTTTACCAAACAGACAGACAGAGTTGATATAAGCTTTGTACAAATCAATCAGTCAAACGAAAGAAAGGAAATATACTTGTAAGGAAATTATTGTACTGTTTTACGTGATCTAAACACATATTCTCACTGAATAAACTAGATATAATCCATTGGGGAAATTGGAGCGGCTCAGCGTCAAGGCATACAATTAAATCTAAATCTATAAGAATCACATTCTTTGCTGGTTCCTAGAACTGGACTGACTTAACAAGAGTCTCCTCCTTCCCAGACAATACGTCATTCGGGTCTTATTCCAATTTGCAAACCTGTAGAACCGAAACGAGGATGAAGAAAGTCTAATGTCATTGGCATTGAAAGGTCATCTATACTAGAAATAGTATTTGTCTCCTATTGAACGACGCCCCCCCTTCCCTCTACATACAAATGTGTGCATGTGTATTTTATTTCTTTCAAGTTATTTTATATGTTAATTTTTAGTCTAAAATGTTTTTGTTTTTACGGCTATTCATTGCAATGTAAAACAATCTCTCAGTTTCAACCAAACACAATGCCCACTCAAAAGAAATGTATGATAAGAATACTTGTTGGGAAATAAAAATAAAAGGGTCAATATCTTATAGAAAACAAAGTACGCACATTCGCCACGTAGTGTGTTGGGTCATAAACTCTAGATATGGTAAATATGTTTAGTCAACACGACTTTTTAAATTTACTAATAGTTTCGTATCTTCAAGGTAATCAAGTTTTGTGATCCGAATTTTTGGTACCTGAAAAAATTTGTATTTGGTAAACATTAATGTAGCACTAGAGTAACTTGTCTGACGTGAAAGTAAGTATTCATGTATTTGATGAGATGTGGGAAGTTTTCATTCGTGTTTTTATTCTAAATAGTGTTCTTTAGTGTCTGTCTCTTCCTAGTGTGGAATTACAGTCTCATTGTAAAATACTGCAAATATAAAGGGGAGAGAATGTAATGTAAGATTTCAAATAGAATGTTCACACATCTAGTTTTTAAAGTGGTCGAACAAAATTTGAAACCAATATTCTGTGACAAGAAGCCATTAAACACCAATACAGTAAGAAATTTTTTAAAAAAAACACCACTATATGGGTTGGATTGGAAGCCAGGCCCTAGACTGGAGCCCACAGGCCGGAAGACCAAAGCAAACATGAAGAAGTTCGTTAAACCAAGAGGCAAAGTTGTGACAGGATCGACATGGAGCCAGCTGAGGACAATGTTTCAGAACAGAATCCACTGTTGCGGCTCTCAGCTCCACTGGCAGTAAAAAAAAAACTAGGTCAAGTTACAAATGTTACTGAAAGCCTGATGATTAGTGCTAAGAGATGGTCGCTGTGCTGGTCTTTTAAAATTCTTGTTAATTGTAGTCAAACTAACTTTTATTCAGACATATCTTAGGTGAGATTTCGTAAGGCTCTTATTGCTGGATGTTGTAATGGATCCATTACAGTCAAATATTTTCTATGTCATGCATCTCCTATAGCCTCTGACCCCGGGCATGCTACCCTGCCTCATAGTAGCGCCCAGGTGGAAATGTTTGTAGGAGGAAACCAATAGGCTAAACCTAATGGGTAGCAAAACAAGACTCCCATTTGCACTGTGCAGAGTTATAAAAAAAGCTCCCACAACCTTGTCACAATCCAGGTGCCGTTCCTCAAGGGGTCGTTACATAAATGGCGTGTCATGCAGGGTTAGCCTGGTATAGAAAAGAAAATGGCGGGTGTCTCGGTGTACGCGGCCTCTGGCCGCTAGTCTTAACCCCCGCCAAACAGGCCGGTGAGAGGGAGCTCTTGTTCACTTTTGCTGACCTAGAGTTCCAAGAGTCGAAGACTGAACTCTACCAGACAGCTTCAAGAAGAATAGACTCTGACAACTAGTCCAACTTAAAGCCTTCAGGTGTGGCTCAGATATTTGGTCCGGCGGAGCTGTTAACACTGACAGAAGAATGGGCAAAGGCAAACAACTGGCTCTTGAGCCAGTCAGCTTGGTGCAAAAGGGGCTTCTTATTCTTGGATGGCTACCCACTTAGGAGAAGGAAAATCACTGCAACCTTGCGGCTAAACCCAAACATAGGTTAGGCTTCAACCTTGAAGAAAATCCGAAGCCAGTAACCTTAAGGCAGCTTGCATAACAATGTTTCACCCAGACAGAACCTGCGATGCACCTTTACCCAAACCTGGCATCCCTTTGGACACATCACCTGCTTGAAAGTGGGGGGACTGATACGATAACGTTGCGACCATAGGTAATGCTAAGAGATGAACCATAGGAGGTACCATCTTAGATACCTAATGCTCAAAATTAAACCCGCGGGACATATCCAGCTCATGACCCTGTGCTATACGGTGCCTCTGAATGTCTTTGAACATTGCGTAGTAAATCCGTTTCATTTTAAGGTGATCTCATCTCTGACACCAATGTTGGAAATGACCAAGAAAATGGAATGTACGCCACTGCTGTTGGACATGTAGACATGATAGAGAAAAACATTGCTTCCAATAATCTAGAGAGGAAACAAATAAACATGTATAAAATGTTTATGAATATCTTTTCCAACATTCCCATTACATCTAGAATGTAAATCTAAATTAGCTCAGTGTCACGAGTCGAGTCTGTGACCTATTTCGACCAGTTTCTAGAAGCTCGAGTTCAAACCAGTGCAAGTGTCCAGGTTAAATTTAGGTATCCAATCAAAGAAAGGGGTTAATGAAAAAAATAGCACATGTCAGCTTCTAGAAGGTCAAAGCTACTAAAATAATTATCTGAGAAGGTTCCATGATTCTGGAACGTACGGTCAAAGAAAGTATAAATTAAGGGAAAGTGAGTTAGACGGGGTCCTCGCATAGTAGTAGTTCTTGTAGAGCGTTGGTCCTCGCTCAGTCCTCGATCAGTAATAAGTCTTATGATATTAGCGGATCCACTAAGTAAAGTTTTAGTAGTTGAAGTTGAAGTTATACTAAGTGAAGTTTTATGTATCATTTAAGTTTTATTTATGAAGTATCCAGTCAAGTTGTTATTGAATTAAGAAGTTAATTTGATGTGAAAGTTGAAGAAGTTATTAAAGAAGTTTGAAGAAAATACAGAGAGATGTTTCTTTCTTCATTTCATATGAATTTATTAACTTATTAATATAATCGCTCGGCAATCATCACACTCAGTAAATATTTATTTAATTAATAACTACATTTAGAGCTAGTATTTACGTTTCGCTATATTTGCTGCTTGTAAAGTGAACCGATGTTTATCGTACAGATCACTCATTGGAATGTTGCCTCTACAAACTCTGGTGCTCATCTCCTGCCTCACGTTCTGCCCGTCTTGTGAAGGCGCTAAAGATTACGTCACAGCTCTAGCAGACTCCATTTTGTTTTTCGATGCCCAGAGGTAGTAAAAACAATTTCCTTGACTCACTTCTGCGTGTTAAAGACATATTGTAGTGCAAGAAATTAGTTTATCAAATGCTTAAAATCGTTGAGGAGAAAGTCATAAATATAGCCAGAGGGCAACAAAAAAAAAAATCCTATATTTAAGCAAATCTGTGCCGCGCCGATTTGAAGCGATCTGACTCTGTGACCAGGGCACTGTCGGATCCAGGGGGTGGGGGCGGTAGGGGCGATCGCCCCTCCCCACTCGGCCGACCCCCCTCCCCCCGAAGGGAGAGGGTGCGGACGATTTTAGTATAGAATTCACACAATTTGTATAGGAATTTATTACTTATGTTAATAATATATACTAATTTTTTATATTTAAATCTATTTTTAGATTATTTCGCCCCCCCCCCTCTAGTATGTTGGTCGATATGGTGGGGTCGGGAGGGAGCGATGGCATCCCATAAACTTTCGATTGGGGGGGGGGGTCCAATTTATATGTAGAAATCACAGCTTGCTAACAGAATCAATTGAATATCTATATGATTAAAACTTGTTATTGGTATTTTGACTGATCTTTATATTATGTCGTTCCTCTGTTGGTGGATGGGGTGGGGATCGAATACCTCTAGTCGCCTTTTTATAACCTTTACTCAATCTGATATTTTTCTAGTTAAATAAGTTTTGTACTATAACTCACAATGTATGCTTGAATTTTATTGAATATTATTTATCGAATTTTTTTTTTTTCGGCGGCGATCCTCAAAGCCTTAATCTAAAGATGTGGGGGTATCTTATCTTTTCAAGGAACAAATCTGTTTTATTTGCAATGTATTAAGGGCCTACAAATTTATATTAGAACATTTTTCAACATTATTTAAAAGGTCCTTTCTAATAGGATGAATAATGAGCTTTAGGTCAGAAGAATGCCTTTCTTCAGTGAAGAATGCAAGAAAACGCTTTTCGTGATTGGGCTTCGACCCGAACCCCACTGATAAATTCTGAGCTATAAATGTCAGGACAATGCGTTTCTTCAGTGAAGAATGCAAGAAATCGCCTGTTGCGTCGTGGCTTCGCCCCGAACCCCACTGATGAGTAGTGACCTATAGATGACGGGAGAATGTGTTTAAGCAGTGAAGAATGCAAGAAAGTGCGAACCCCACTGATTCTTCTTCTTCTTCTTCTAGCCAGCTTTATTGCTGCTGAGCTGTCAGCTCTTTTGCAGACTGTGCCAAGGAAAAAAAGTGTGCTGTTTTCTTCAGTTGTTCAGCACTGTACAGGGTGTTGGTTATGTTGGGCTGTAGTGGAAGTAGGGTCTGCTAAGGTGGATTAGGGAGGGGCATTCAAAGAGGATATGGTTTACGGTTTCAAAAAACCCCACTGATAAATAATGAGCTATAAATGTCAGGAGAATGCGTTTCTTCAGTGAAGAATGCAAGAAATCGCTTTTGGCGTCGGGGCTTCGCCCTGAACCCCAATGATAAATAATATGCTGTAAATGTCAGAAGGATGCGTTTCTGCAGTGAAAAATGCAAGAAAATGCTTTTTGCGCCGGGCCTTGGCCCCGAACTCTACTGTGGAATCTTACAGCACTCCCCAAGCTTGCAAGAGAAAGGCCTCAACATGACTTTTTAGGGTTAGGGTTTACTCGGCGTTAGGGTTAGGGTTTGGAAAAAATTGCCCCCCCCCCACTCCAAAGTTCTGGATCAGCTAGTGGACCAGGGACGCCAAAATACTTCTAAAGTGTAGCTTACCCACTATATACAAATCTTGCTTGGGTCTTTTGGATTTTACTGTTGTCAATATAAAAATAGCATGATACAAAATACATTCATATCTCAAATATCTAGGGAATTTTTTTGTAGGGTATACTGTTTAAAACGTATACATGAAACAATAATGATTCAAAAGACCTGCCTATCTCATAAGTTTGGGTAATTTACTGTTTTACTTTGTAAAATGTATTCGTATAGCAATAATGCTACTTGACAATATCTCACAGGTCTGGTCCACTTCCGGCTAACAATCCAATCAAATGGAGAGGTAACTCAGCTCTTGGTGACTGTGTGGTAGGAGGATGGTACACTGGACCAGACCATCTCAAGTTTGGACTGCCCATGGCTTCAGCAACGGACTTTCTCTTGTGGTCAGTGTACAAGTAAGAGTTCTGCTTCTGTTCATTCCTCCATGTCCAGTCTAGGTGTGCACATATCACGAGATGTACACCATGTCCAGTCTAGGTGTGCACAAATCACGAGACTTACTGTACTTCATGTCACTGAATGCTTTGCTATCTATTACGACGGAATGGTTTGGTTAAATATCTCTTTGTACCTTCAGAACGATGTCCGATGACCCGAGGTCCACCGTTTTGTCGGAGATGTTGAAGTGAAGTAACAGAACGGAATAAAGCATTTGTAATTGTCAAGTTGAAATAATAGAAATATAGAGCACACGCTATAAACACACAATAGAACTTAATCTTAATAGTGGATTCCTAAAAGTAGACATAATAGGTAGTGTGAAACTATTATCATTCCCTTGTATAAAACTAAACTTAATACTAAACTTAAATAATTAAACTCTATTACTAAAATCAACTTCTCAAACTTACAGAAATTTTAATTATCTAGAGAACATAGTAGTATGCGGCTATTTCTGCAGGAAGAGTTATGTATCGTATCTTCTGGAAACTAATTTGTAGTAACATTCTATTTACCCAAAACATGACACCTTGACGCATACATTACCTAACACCATCATTGAATGAGTTGAGTGCCTACTTTGATCTGTACTATGTTTTTCTAAATTTGTTGAACTAACCTTTTCTTTCACTTGGTCAATTAGGGGAATACAAATCTTGGATGTTGCCAGATAATCAGTTCTTCTCCTCTAGTATATTTGTTTTATCTTTCGTCATATGTTATTGGATGTTGCCAGATAGAAACTCATTTTGTTTTCTTCCAATAACTTTTAGAAATCAAAAGTGCTTTAGAAACTATTAGATGTTATCATTCCAAACTGGCCTAGTCTCTTTTCATTGACCTGATTCTAAGTCAACTATTTGTACTTAAAGATGGAAAGATTCCTACGTTCGCGCTGGACAGTTGACCCAAATGTACGACATGGCCAAATGGCCGTTGGACTACTTCCTGAAAGCATGGAACTCCACTAAACAAGAACTTGTCTACCAGGTGGGCGAAGAGAATATAGAATACTCTTACTGGGGACGTCCTGAGGACATGACTCATCCAAGACCTTGTAAAGTAGCCAGTGCTGCCCATCCGGTGAGTAGCCATTGATTTACATTTTAGAGTTAACCGGCTTTTTGTATTTGATAAGGAGAAAACGCTTACGTTGAACTGACCAATGCTTTTAACTCTTTGACGTCTGCAGTAGAATGTATTTTTACAGTACCTTTAGTCAGATCATATCTTCGTGAAAAATAAAACCTAAAACTCTCAGGGTGACCTCACTATACATTTGAGTTAGGCTAGAGATCTAGCAAATATTTATATTGAATAGACATCAAGTCTTTGGGTGTTCCTTATGTAGGCGTTATAATACTCAAGAGTTAAATAACTTAAAGTCCGTGTACATTTAGCGCATCGTCTTCTAGATCTTGATCTTAAAGGTCAATTGGAATATTATACAGTCTAATAGATATATACATTCGCTTATACTGCTCCTTCTGTCTCGGAAGACAATGGATGCGCCCAAATAATTCACTGATTTTGGTTTCTTCTTGAGGCGAGGCAGAGTTTGCTACAGTTTGTGCATTTATATGCATCTGTTTTAGGGCTAACTGATAGGGCAGCTTTCTTTTTCTTTCTCTCTTGACTAAAGCAGCTTTGTTTCTTTTGCTCTCGGCGAGGCTCGTACCAGCACGCACAGTCTGTCTCCATGCTGTCCGGTCTTGGGCTCCTCCCAAATACTTTGGCTGATGCCCGTGGCTCTCTTGTCTCGCTTGCAGACATCTCTGTAGGTTAGACTTGGGCGGCCCTTGGGTCTGACTCTCTCCACTAGTTTAGCATATAGGGTGTCTTAAGGATTTTTTTTTCATGAGGTTGACATCTTCAAAACAGCGTAGTCTTCTCTGTGTCAGAACTAGTAAGTTGTGTAAATAAGTAATTGTCTTTTTTTTTTACAATTTCTCTCTTCAAGTCACAATTTTATGGAGGGCGGAACTGGGACGCAGATCTCAAAAAACGGTTCTAACATTTTTATTAGAAAATTTAACACTTGATGTATATGTATATTGCTGAGAAAAGAGTTGGCCTCACCGGGAAAACTCTGGTTTGACCGTTATAATTTTTCAAGTAAAAAATGAAAATATGTAAATTTGTCTATAAATTAGAGTAAAAAAGAAACATAGCGTAGTCAGCCGGAATGTATAGATAACAAAGTGATTTATTCAATTGTAAGTTTTTTGATCGATTACCTAAGCTTTGCTTATAATTTTACGTAAATATAATAAAGATAACGTCTAGATTCTAGATCTAAAAGTAGATATAGATCTAGACTAGATCTTTAGAAGTAGATGTATATCTAGTGTAATAAAGGTACCAGTATATAATAGATACCTTATACAATGCCTGCTGACCTAATCGGTAGAATAGTTCCATTAAGAGTTCGATACCGTTAGATTGTGCAAAGTTTTAAATTAATTTGGTTTCTAAATAATATTTCATTGTAAGTTACGTAATGGAGGTTATGTCTTTATTAAAAAATGTGTTTTTTGTTTTTATTATTCCTTGTTTTGAGAATTTGTTTACATTTTCCCCTGTTCTTATTACTCAAGCATTCGGTTATCTCACTGCAGCATTGTTTTTTTTTTTATAGCTTTACATTAACGTCAAGCGTTCTTCAGTATCTTTTCATAATGTACGTTGATTGTTCAGGACGTTATTTTCATTGTATTCATGGATAGAGAAATGTTTCCTTTTCCTAAATGTAATTCTAAATTCATAACCAAACTAAATCCTCTCAGGGCAGTGATGTTGCTGGGGCCACAGCCGCAGCTCTAGCTTTGGGTCATCTTGTGTTTAAGGACAAAGGAGACACAGTTTACAGTAACCAGCTGTTGAATGCTGCCAAAAGTCTGTACAAGTTTGCTACGGATCACAAGTAAGAAGATTTTAAGATTGAGTGTGTGTGTATATCATTTTGTTTTAGATATGTTTTTATTTGGCATACAAGAAGGTTTTTTGTGCATGTGTGTGTATCAATCAGGTCTTTTGATTTCATGTTTGACATTGTAATTATAATAAAATATTTGTTCAATCTCACATTAATAAACAACAGCTGAAAACCATAAACCAAATCGCTGATGACTCTAACTCTAACCGCTGATAACGCTAACTCTATGGGCTAATGGTGGCCACTGCCATTTCTGTAACATTTATGTTTCAATTGACTATGTCAACGAGAGTTTCATGTGATTAGCACAAGAACCAACCGCCTTTGCTTTCCCAACTAATGTCATTACCTATTAGATCTGGGTGGTCTCATTTACCTCGAACCTTTTCGGACATCTTGACCATAGGACAGCTTTCTTTCTCATTCTTTTGTCTAGACCATTGGGCAGCTTGCTTCTCGTTCTCTTGTCTAGACCATTGGGCAGCTTGCTTCTCGTTCTCTTGTCTTGACCAATTGGACAGCTTGCTTCTCGTTCTCTTGTCTTGACCATTGGGCAGCTTTCTTTCTCCTTTGCTTATCTAATGCCGCTTCGTTTCTTTTGCACAGTCTGTCTCCATGCACGTCACAGTCTGTCTCCATGCACGTCACAGTCTGTCTCCATGCACGTCACAGTCTGTCTCCATGCACGTCACAGTCTGTCTCCATGCACGTCACAGTCTGTCTCCATGCACGTCACAGTCTGTCTCCATGCACGTCACAGTCTGTCTCCATGCACGTCACAGTCTGTCTCCATGCACGTCACAGTCTGTCTCCATGCACGTCACAGTCTGTCTCCATGCACGTCACAGTCTGTCTCCATGCACGTCACAGTCTGTCTCCATGCACGTCACAGTCTGTCTCCATGCACGTCACAGTCTGTCTCCATGCACGTCACAGTCTGTCTCCATGCACGTCACAGTCTGTCTCCATGCACGTCACAGTCTGTCTCCATGCACGTCACAGTCTGTCTCCATGCACGTCACAGTCTGTCTCCATGCACGTCACAGTCTGTCTCCATGCACGTCACAGTCTGTCTCCATGCACGTCACAGTCTGTCTCCATGCACGTCACAGTCTGTCTCCATGCACGTCACAGTCTGTCTCCATGCTTTTCGATCTTCCGCAATTTCCTCCCATATGTCGCGTGCGCGGGAAGTTTTCATTCTTGCCTACTAGCCAAGTTTTGAGGTCTATGAACTAGTTAGCACTGGGCGTGACTTGGTGTTAAGAATATTAAGTTTGCTTGGGTTCCTGTACTGTTCTTTGAGTGGGGAGTGGACTGTGTAGTTGTAGATTCTTTTTACGCTACAGTTTTCAATGTTTCCCCGTTGTAACGTTTCTACGGAATTCGTTACTGAAAGTTCTATGATTTAGCGGCATCGCTAGATTTAGGTTTATTCTTTATTTCAGAGTGTTAGGCTTGGGGCTGTTATTTAGCGTCTGGTTTTGGGCTTGTCTTTGTAGCCGTGACTGAAACAGGTTTGGGACAGGCCGAGCCCTGGTATTAATGTTGACAACTTCCTTATAGTTTGTTTATTATGCAACTTGGTTGGCTTTTGTTTTTGAATTATTACATTGACCTGACGAGGTGGGAACTTGGTTAAATATATTATCAACTAGCTAAGCCCACAAAGCCGACCTTGACACCATATACTTTTAGGGTATGCCAGTATAATGTTTGTACTCTGGAGTTTCTGTATGAGCTATGTAAGCGAAAATAAATGAAATACATTATGGTTTCTTTTATTTTGTTACTATAGTATGTTATCAATCATGTGAACTTATCTCCCTTAGTAAAGTCGCCAGCATTCGAGTCTTTGTCTCCCCAGAGGCTCTTACCAAACAGACACATTCCCTTCTGAGAAGTACACAGACGAGTTGTGCCTGGCCTCAGTCTGGCTGTACAGAGCGACACATACTGTCCAGTACTTGAATGAGGCCAAGACTTACATAGACAACGATGACATTTACGCGCTGACTCAGGACTCCAAAGATCGTGAGTTCACTTTTAAACACAAACTGCTCTTAAACTAAGTGGGATACAACGCCTGATTTCTAACCCTTATACCAGTGGATAAAAGAATTTGTAATTTTTTTTTATTTACAGGAATATTATAAATCCAAATGCAGCTACCTGTAATGAGTAACTAACTTTGATTGGTTGATATTGAACGCAATTGTTTATTGTGCTGACTACATATGACCATATTATCCATTTGCCAAACGAAACATTTATACGTAAGACCTCATAAAATCTTTAACTTCCTGTTTGTAAAAAGGCTTCACGTGTTTCGGGGGTTCCGGATAATTGTATCCTCGCCTCAACGTACTGCAGGACGACGCGGGAGAGCAGCAGACTTCGAACCCGGGACATCGAGATCACTGAATGTCCAGAGTGCATACCACACGACCAGGCAGTGGTTTAGGGTTTAGAGGCAGACACGTGACATTGTTCAGTTCTTCTCTTCCCTTCCTTGTGTGTCCACTTTATTCAAGAAATAAAATATTTCATCAAATCTTTTGCTTAAAACAAATGCATCGTATGAAATGTCAATAACCAACTTGTCTCTGGTGTCATTGCTTTCTATTTTATTTAGAATGGAGACGTCGACATGAATGTTTTGGCATATTTCTAGAGAAAATCGGTCTCTTCAGTTTTCAATAATGTTTGAATTAGAAAATAAAACTCATAAGATTTGTTTTCATAACTTTGATAGCTACTGTATAGTAATATTCTGTTTATACAGAAAGTTTCAAGAAACCTGACATTTCGTGTTCGTTAAAATTTCAATCTCATCTAAAATTAGGGCTAGAAAGAAATATATGTATAATCTTCGTAAGCGCCTTTTTACAAAGTTATTTTAAGTTGTGTAAGTGAAACTATTATACGCCTACATCGGTTCAGTTGTTTACTAGCAATCTGGTGCTAGCCCATAAGTCAACGAGCTTCATCAACAGTCACGTAATGTCAACTTATGCTTTCTTTTTTTTTTGAATTCAAACAACCTGTTCAACTTATTCCTCTGTTTTTACAAAGCTTATATCAGCTCACTCTGTCTGTCTGTCTGGTAAAAAGTTTGAACACGTTTTCGGATCAAGTGGAAACTTTGTACAATTATTGATTGGCATAAACAAGACACGAATCAATAAAAAAAAAAGTAAACCAATTGGTTAATTAATTACTGGTTGTTACTTTTTTTTACACTAACAAGGGAACTTGATCCTTCAGTATTGACAGATATGGTTAAATATGAAGTGCTTCGTCCCCTTATAGAATTGAACACGTTATTTCTCCCACACCCATTCTCGGAGCAAGATGAAACTTTACAAACTATTCATTATGCCTAGCAAAACATGAATCAATCTTTTAAAATTAACCAATTAGTCAATAAGTTTTTTGTAATTAGGGTTCGATATTTAAAAGTAGAATAAATTCTACATTTCTGAGGGATATAATTGTAAGTGTCGAGTTCTTCCCATTAGATACGTTTTTTTTTGTTTTAGGAATTTTTTTTTTTTTTGCTTCTTTTTAATTATTTTCTTGTTGTCCACCCAGTTGCCTGTAGACAGCTATTGTATGAAGAAACGCATGAGGACTCTCACAAAACTGTCGTGGTGGATTACTTTAACAACTGGTTACCTGGGGGAACTGTACAGTATACCCCATGTGGCCTGGCTTGGCGTATGAAGTGGGGACCTTTAGGGTCAGTATTTTGTGTTGTTTTTTTTAAGTCCTTGTTTTCAGACGCTCTGTCCTCTGTAAGAAAACGTCGCTGTTTCGTATGTATGTTTGTCATGTGTATGTCATGTTTGTGTGATATATGGGTGTGTGTCAGGTGTGTGTGATTTCGTCTACCTGCGTCGTTTAGATGTCAAAATTCCAATAGCGTTGATTGGGTATTTACATCGCTGAGAAGAATAAGCATATGCATATATAAATCATTTTAAAAACGGTTAGAAAGATATTTTAAAAATAATTCTAAGAGAACTGAGCAACGATGATCACACTATCACGGTGGCCCTCGTTGACCACATTATTGATAATATTTGAATCTCAAACTATGTGGATGTGTGGTCATTAACTTCCGCATGTTTTCATTACTTTGTTTTTCTGTGACATACAAGGGCTGGTCCTTAACTTTGAGTTTTACCCTAAATAAACCCCACAGTAAATGGAATATTTATTATATAATTATTTAAAATCACTGTAAAATTATTGTCTCAACATTGTGTAATCAATGTGTAATCAATGTGTAATCAATGTGTAATCAATGTGTAATCAATGTGTAATCAATGTGTAATCAATGTGTAATTATTGTGTAATCAATGTGTAATCAATGTGTAATCAATGTGTAATCAATGTGTAATCAATGTGTAATCAATGTGTAATCAATGTGTAATTATTGTGTAATCAATGTGTAATCAATGTGTAATCAATGTGTAATCAATGTGTAATCAATGTGTAATTATTGTGTAATCAATGTGTAATCAATGTGTAATCAATGTGTAATCAATGTGTAATCAATGTGTAATCAATGTGTAATCAATGTGTAATCAATGTGTAATCAATGTGTAATCAATGTGTAATCAATGTGTAATCAATGTGTAATCAATATGTAATCAATGTGTAATCAATGTGTAATCAATGTGTAATCAATGTGTAATTATTGTGTAATCAATGTGTAATTATTGTGTAATCAATGTGTAATCAATGTGTAATCAATGTGTAATCAATGTGTAATCAATGTGTAATCAATGTGTAATTATTGTGTAATCAATGTGTAATCAATGTGTAATCAATGTGTAATCAATGTGTAATCAATGTGTAATCAATGTGTAATCACAACGTACTCGTTGTGTAATTATTTTATTTGTAAAATGATAACAAGTGAATTGGTTATCTTCCCTTTTTTCTGCATGTATGGTGCATTACAAAAATTAAGTTATGTAACATCATTTTCTTAGACAACCATTGCACAATAAAATTGTTTAAAATTATGTTTTTAATTTTCTCAATTTCAGAACTGCTGCCAAATCTGCCTTCTTGGCTCTGGTGGCCGCTGATTCTGGTTTAGAGATAGACAGATACCGGAAGTGGGCGGTGGAACAAATCAACTATATTCTTGGAGATAATCCACACAATGGCGGCTGCTTCAGCTTTGAGGTGGGATACAGCTCCAGGTACCCCCTGCAGCCCCATCACCGCGGGGCGTCCTGCCCCGACAGACCAGCTCACTGCGACCTTGCACAGTACAGCGCGGACACGCCAAACCCACAAGTACTGACTGGGGCCATAGTCGGTGGTCCAGACGAGTACGACCAGTACCTAGACGTCAGGCCAGACTGGGTGTACAACGAGGTGCAGGTGGACTATAACTCAGGCTTTCAAGCAGCATTGGCTGGCATAGTGCATCTCTTAAGCATCAACTTGCTGCCAACTACTAACAACAAATGTCCATGTAATCAATAAATAGCAAGAAATGTTGATGTTTTATCTGATCTTTAGAGTTCAATCAGCATTCGTAGGACCAGGGATCTTAGGTCTATGCTAATTACTTTTTTGTTATTTTTATTCAATTCCTAATTTAGTCAGCTTTCTTGAGTATATGATAATTTTATCGAAATTACTGTGTAATTTGTGTTACAAATTCATTCCTCGCTCAATTCACTCACACAAAAACGGTTCAAGTTATGTGTTTCCTACAAGAACTAGAAGAGGGAACATTTCTACACAAAACAAGAAAAAAAACTTTCAGAAAAAAAAGACACTTTCTCCTTGTATAAAATGTAGAAAGTGATTTATTTGGCTCTGAATAACTAATGAGACTGTTAGATTGAAACAAATGAAATGAGACATCTTGTACCCCACCTCATCTCCCCTCCCCCGGGAAAACAACCTGGTTAAGCTAGGGTTACCTGACACCTACATGCCCGGAAGAGGACGAAAACGAGGACTAAGCCTTAGAGAGGACCAAAAAAAAGACAAAAGAAAACTGGCCATATTTATTGGATGACGCGACACTTTCACAGCACGCCTATGACGAAATTCAAAGGGCACTAAACGAGGGGCTCCTTTTTGATCCAAATGTGTGTCTGAAAGTTAAATAGATTTTGTTTTTCATATAATCCTTGAGTTTGCTTAAAGTAACAAAAGAAAAAAAAATAAACATAGACTACCAGTACCGAGTACCTTGACTGTGATGGGTCGAGTTGTCTAGACTACCAGTACCGAGTACCTTGACTGTGATGGGTCGAGTTGTCTAGACTACCAGTACCGAGTACCTTGACTGTGATGGGTCGAGTTGTCTAGACTACCAGTACCGAGTACCTTGACTGTGATGGGTCGAGTTGTCTAGACTACCAGTACCGAGTGATGGGTCGAGTTGTCTACTCACGTCTCAATAATACCACCCTGACGATCATTTTATCCATACAAAGATATCTGTTTAGAATCTTACTTCACATTCACTTCACTTCACCAGATGTTTACTTATCCCTTAGACTGTTGAACAGTTGGGGCACCACACAAGATCTGTCGACCTTCTTTCTCCATTCCTCTCTGTCTTTTGCCTTAGTTAGAGCCTCTTTCAATGGCAGGCCCGTCAATTCTTTTATGTAATCTTCCCATCGCTTTCTCTGCCTGCCTCTTCTTTTTTCTGATACTGTTCCCTGAAGAAAGGTCTTTGCGAGCCCCGAAGACCTTGTAATATGGTAATACATTTTTAGCTTGCTTTTTTTTTTACATAGTTAGCAGGTCATCTTGGGGTCCAATCACTGCAGTAACCCTTGTCTCTAATTTCTTGGTTTGTGATGCGGTCTTTAAATGTGATACCTAGGATCCTACTGTAGCAGTGTAGGACGGTTTTATTTAGAATTAAAACAAAATGTAACTATTGTTTTAAAGGAGGAAATGTTTCAAATGCAAGTTACTAAACTGCAAACCCAGACAATTCAAGATGGAGATCTGATAAAGCAAATAATGTATGTAATGGTGTAGGAGTAGAATGTAAAAGACGTTTGTTATATTTTTCTTGTCACTATGTAGAACTTGGATCTTATCAGTCAACGTATAATTCAGAAGTCAAGGACAACAAGTTGTCTCCCTCTAAGGTAAATCAGATTCAAATAGAAATCAATGGTGGGAAGCAATTCTGACATTTAGAATGTGTTTCAAAGTCTCTGGGTCGGTGCAGGGTCTAGAACTGGGTAATAGACTGCTTACATCTTTCATGTTCTAAACAAAACAAAAATGGGCTGAGCTATTCTTTAATGTCAGCGCTACAAAAGCAGTAAAATTGTGAATCTTATCAGAACCTGTTGACCTTCAGACGAAATGATAGTATTTTAAGAACAAAGTTGAGACTACATTAAATGTAACCAAAAGTCTAGATGCACTCACGATTTGAGTTTTGACAAGCATGTTGAGTACAAAATTAAGTCTGGTAACTCCGAGAATGCCTTCCCCCATTTCTGATAAATCAAATGTTGAACAATAAGAGTAGTTCTCAAAACTGATCTATATATTAAGTTCATGATAAAGCGGGCTGTCAACTTCTGAATGTACACTTAACTGTCTGGCACCTGAATTATTCCTAACTCTTTCTGATTATTATTTTAAAATAAATTATATTTTAATTGAACATTTCTGTAGTTGAAGTGTATATGTTATCACTTAAGTGCAGAAATCCATTAACATGCAGACTAACTAGGTGTTAACTAGGTATTTTGCACATCAACTAAACAAGTCCATTAATGTGCAGAAAATTGTTTCATTTATTCACATTACTTTGATTATGTACAAATTACCTGGATGGAGTGAAATTACTTGGGTAGAGTGGACATTACTTGGATAGAGTGGAATTACCTGGGTATAGTGGACATTCCCTGGATAGAGTGGACATGACCTCGAAAGAGTGGACATGACCTCGAAAGAGTGGACATTGCATTGCCTGAATAGAGTGGACATTATCCACTAGGAACTCGTTAAAGTAAAAAAAAAAGGATTTATCTTCATTTTGGAAGTAGCGTATGAAATGGATAGGAAAAGATAAATTACCTAGCTAACCCGCTAACCCTAACCGCATCCCTAACACCTAACTCTACCCCCTAATTTTTTATTCTTATCCCTACCCTTTACCCTAAATTTAATCCTAACCCTAAATCCTAAGCCTAACCCTAAACTAACCTTAACGGTACAGAAGCCGTTAATGTACACATTAACTAGGTAAAATGCGAATTAGGCAAATTAACGGAACAAATTAGCCAATGTGCATGGTAACGGATTTCGCACTTCAGCAATAAAACATTTATTCTGTGTTTCTTTCAACTAGTTGACTTAGTTTTTTTTAAAAAATCGTGATTCTTTGTTTATTTGATGAAGTTTTTTCTTTATGTTTGATTTGATTTTTTTTATTTTTTTTGTGTGCGTTAAGCAAAGCAATATACTTTTGAACTTTAACCTAATCATAGATATATTCTGTTTAAAACCACTGAGTTAATGTACATGAAGACTTTGTAGAGATAAGGAATTAACATTAACCCGACTGTAAGTAAACATTCATTTGAATTTATCTAGTTAAATAATTTAAACTATTTTTATTAAAAGACGTGAAAGTTCTTTTTAGATAAATATATACTAAGTAACTGTCTTGTTTGTTTTGTCACTTCTTCTACTATATATTGCTAGATCTATAACATATATTAGTAATTTTGCTTTTTAAAACAAAACAAGATTACATATAAGATTACATATTCGATCTAGATCTCGATCTAGAATCTAGACTAGGTCTTGAAGCAAGATCTATACTATGTTTAAGTCTAGACTAAATAGACTCTAGATAAAGACCCAGAACTAAATCTATAGCCTAATCTAGACTAGATCTAGAAATAGAATCTAGATCTACTAGATCTAGGTCAATATTATGATTAGGATTAGTTGGCCTACTACTGGGTTATAGTGCACTTATGCTGTTCGCATCAGATTCACTTCTTGGTGAAACTACTCCTTACACAATAAATAAAGCTGCACCCCTAAACTATTAGAAGATAAGCTATTTTCTTAATGGAAAATAATATTTATCGTAATTCAGATTGTTGTCAAGTGTATAGCCTAATGAGGATATGTGAAATTAGCGCTATAAAAGTAGTTTTGTTGTTTTTTTTAAACTTACAATTGAAACGAAGTTCGTATTAAAATTCTTTTTAAAAAACAACATTTAAATCTATGATTAGGTTAAA
Organism: Biomphalaria pfeifferi; assembly: GCA_030265305.1. Lineage (NCBI taxonomy): Eukaryota > Metazoa > Mollusca > Gastropoda > Planorbidae > Biomphalaria > Biomphalaria pfeifferi. The sequence continues at coordinate 174,566 of JASAOG010000038.1, forward strand.
GTTCAAAAGTGTATTGCTTTGCTTAACGCACACAAAAAAAAATCAAAACAACATAAAGAAAAAACTTCATCAAATAAACAAAGAATCACGATTTTTTCTATGAGTTAGTCAATAAATGGAAAATATATTTTATAATGATCTATTGATACTTTTTCCATTGTGACCTTACGTGCAAATTTTGTGTACCAATGCGTTAATTATGAATGAAGCTTGAGTTATTAATGAAGAAGTCTGTGACCTTTTTTAAAAGACTTACCTCCCCTGAAATTTTTCATTGAAAAGTGGTGTAATTTTTTGAAAAATCTGCTTGCATATATAATTTTAAAAAACTAGATGGTTCACTTTCGGAAAAGAAAAAGTAGCCGTTGCATCAGAACTTTGAATGATCTAAAATATCATGATGTCCTATTTTCATTTTCTCTTCTAGTTTCTGAGATCTAAACGTAACGGACAGACGGACAGACATGCCACACAAACCTAATAGCGTCTTTTCCATTTTGGGGGCCGCTAAAAATAGCATTCACTTTGGTTTAATACAGAAAGTCTAAGAGTGATAAGGATGGGTACATGCGTTTGAACGCGCCGGCCTATATATGCAATCCTAATAATATCGGAAAACAGCAATAAGCACTTACCGCCTAAAATCATATTAGATGAAAGACTCTTTAGTGGGATTGTACCACTAAGATTCATATTCTTCCAGTCCACAAGTCCAAGAAGATTGCAGATATGCGGATCCATGAGTGATCTATATAATCTTTAGATTTAAATGTATACACTTTGGGCTTACTGTACCAAAAAAAAGAAACTGGTAAAATTAGAACTTTAGTTCTGAACTGAATTTTTTTTATTTCTGTGCAGTTAGTGTAAGTGTTGCATGTGTGGCTGAGGGGTCAAAACCACTTGGCCACCTAACATGGAGGCTCAAGTTCAAACCTCGACTTGAGTAAAGTTTTGTTTGCAGAGCACCTACATGCAAAACCCAAGCCTCTCCCTCACTGGTCCACAAAAGTGATTAGACCACTAGGCACTAAGCATGCTAGAAACATAAAAGATACACTTTATAAAAGCAATTTTTAAAAAACTCATTTAAAAAAATTGATTACAAACGGAACCATGGTAACTTGCCTAAGGCGTGGCTCTGGCTAAAGAAAAGCTACAACTGGACTTACTCATTCCTTGCCATCTACATATATTATTCAACACAGCATTCTGGCGATTTTGTTTCTTATTCAGGGGAGGCAAGAGATTAATTTTAGAACTTACTCAACTCCAGACAAAGTGTCCCCCCCCCCTACCTTGACCACTTTTAGTCGGCGGGTGTGTCATTCAAATTATAGGCCTATACTAGAGCTATATCTAAATACTAGGCGATCAAATCTAGACTTCAGGAATGTTAGACGTAAAGCCTGATGGAAACTCAATTGACAAAGGAGATGATGCAAGATATTAACAAACGCGTTACACCAAGCTAGTGATGGATATTAAGTGACAAACTTCTGCTATTCTAGAATACAGAACTTACTTCATATAGAGTGTTAGAAAACAGGATAAACATTTTCTTAGAATTGTTTTACATTTTGTAGCTCCAAAAGTCTCCATGGTCATTTCTTAATTTCGTTTTTCTATTTCAGAGAAAGTGAATAAAATGATTTTGCAATTCCTGGCCATTCTTATTTTTGGCTGTGTGTCTGTCGACTCCGTCAAAGACTACGGTTCTGCTCTGGGAAAGTCCATTCTTTTTTACGATGCCCAGAGGTCAGTTATTCTTTCTAAGTTCTGTGATTACAAATTCGAATACTTTTGAAACTCAAGGAGAAATGTCATTAATAAGTTTGATCTGTGAATCTATATTCTGCTCTAAATTTACATATTGCAACCGAATACTTGAATGATATGATAGATTAATATGATAGAATGATATGATAGAATTGGGTTGAATTCAGGTCAAGAGCTCGATCCCCGTTGAACACTGAAAATGTGACTCCTCTACATTTTAGTTCTTTAGTCTTCTTCCAAAGTTCTCTGATTACCCTTAATTGATTAAATAATTGGTTATATTTTTTATGAAACACAAGCATTGACATAGACTATGAATAATTGTATTAAATTTTAACTTGATCCGAGAATGGAACGCGGGAGAACACAATTTACATCATTAAAAGTAAGGAGAAAGACTCCACATTTATAGCCACATCCCTGAATAACATTCACTTCCTATCCTTCTTAAATATAAAACGACTTAATTACCCAATAATTAACTAACTGGTTCATTGTCCGATTGACTCATACTTTGTTAGGTACAATAAACAACTTGTGTCAAGTTTCAATTTGATCCTATATTGGGTGTGGGAGAAATACCGTATACAAAAGCAGATAGACAGAGTGAATATAAGCTTTGCAATGAATACTTGCTAAAAGAAATGTCATTATAGCTATACTGCCTCTTTATTTTCTTGTAATTAAAAGGTATACTAGTCTCATCATAGGAAATGGGTTGTCAAAATAACTCTATAGATATATTTACACGATAGAATGTCTTAAATAAGAGAAACTATGATTGGAAACGGTCACTCTTGTATCCCAGGTCAGGTAAACTTCCAGCCAACAATCCCATTCATTGGAGAGGTGACTCTGCCCTACACGACTGCGTGGTAGGTGGGTGGTACGACGCTGGAGATCATATCAAGTTTGGAACTACCTTGGCATCCTCTGCCACCATCCTGCTATGGTCACTCTACAAGTAAGTCTATCTTAATAAAGTCTTGGTATCCTCTGCCACCATCCTGCTCTGGTCACTGTACAAGTAAGTCTGTCTTAATATAGTCTTGGCATTTTCTGCCACCGACTTGCGCTGGTCACTAGAAGTAAAACTATCAGTTTGGATAAATGATTTTCTTCTGATTATTTTCATCAGATAATGCATAATGGCTAGCAGAATCAAGTAACATATACCTAATTTACTAGCTATCAGTGTACGCTCAGAATGAAATGTTATTCATATCTGTTTAACCAAATTTTAAATGATTACAATTAACTTTAATTCTTGGGCCTCAAAAAATTACAATGATACAACATCCCTGCTCCATAAAAAAAAAAAAAAAAAAAAAGAACTACAACAACAACATGACATGATAACAACAGAATCTGTGTGGAGACATACTCCATGAAAGATTACAACAACTAAGAAAGTAATACTGCTTTACTTACATATTGATGTCTTCAATGAACTGTGCAGCAGTCTAATAGTTGTTATTGTTAATTTGGTCAAATTTTGTTTGCTTCTTTATTTTCAATGTTTACTCTTACACAAAAAGCAGATAATATCGATGATGGATTCTAAAAAATAAATAATTTACAATTTTTATAATAAATTATTTGCACAAATAGAAACAACAATTAGTCATTTCGTATTTCGTATTGCTTTCCTGAAAATCAAGGTTTTTGTCTCGAGGTCTACAAGTGTTATTGTGAAACGCGTTCCTCCAACTGTAACACTTTGTAGGGAACACAATAACTGTCATTTATTTGGGTAACATAGCCTTTAACTCTTCCTCTCCCAACTGACGCTGCCAACGTTGATTTGACTCCCTTTAAACTAAACTGTTGTTTTTTTTTATTTCTAAACTTTCATTTGTGTTGTGTAAAAAGAGCATGCATTCTCCTTTAATTCAATACCGAACAAAACATTTTCTGATAACAAACAAAAATTTATTGAAGCGTAATCATAACAGATGAGTGAAATACAAATAAGCAAAATGAATATGAGTCTATCGGAACGAGAAAAAATAATTACGGAGAAAAAAAGTCCATTGCAAAACAAGTAAATGGCAAATAATAAACGGGCCAGTTGAAGTCAAATTGAGAACTTTCCAATCTCTAATGCATATGCAGTTCACACCTACCCTTTTTGATATCCAAAGACAAGCACAGGTGTCTAAAAGACATTGCCTAAGTCTAGCACACGTTAAACTAACAGACTAACCCAAACAAATGTCTATTTCTTAAGTTACTTTTATAATGAAACAAATAATTTACCATAATCTCTAGACTTAGGACCTGGCCTTTATACTTTTAGGCCTAAATAAATACAATGAATTGTTAGCACTCTAAAACTGCTCTTTCTTTCCAATGCCCATCATCAGATGGAAAGATGCTTATCAAAGAGCCAATCAGTTAAACCAAATGTATGACATGATCAAATGGCCTTTGGATTACTTCCTGAAAGCTTGGAACCCTTCCAAACAAGAGTTCACTTTCCAAGTAGGAGACGAAACATTAGACCACAACTTTTGGGGCAGACCTGAAGACATGACAATGTCAAGGCCATGTAAAGTAGCCTCGGTGGCTCACCCGGTAAGGCGTCACTAGATCTAATGATCTTTTAGAATAATTCAAATACTTTTGATGTACTACTTTTTAGAACGACTCAAACTAATAGAACTCACAGCGGAAACATCTGATTTCGGTGTTCAAGAATATTGATTTATTTTTTAGGGCTTCGATATTACTTTTCTGTGGTCTGTCTGTCTGTCCGTCTGTTCCTCCGTCTCTCAGTATATATTTCAAATACTACAAAAATTATTTCGCGTGCAGCTGAACTTTCAAAACAAGAATCTATTGAGATTTAGAGTTTTATATTTTAAAAAATCTCAGTCCCCAAATATTGCCATCTTGATTCGCATGTTTTTCTTTACTATTATACTAAGTGTGGCTACATGCAAGCGTAGTTTTTCCAAACATACTTTGATGAAGAAATACTTACGATCAACGATGACAAATTTACGACTTACTAATTTGGCAATCTCTTTGTGTGTGTAAAATCGATTCTTAGAGAAATAGCAATGCTTAAATAATGAATACATTTCGTTTCAAAATTAGAAACTTTTCGCTTTTTTTTGGAGGGCATCATGAGGAACTGCAGGCAGGGCATCAAATTCCCTTAGCTACGCTTTCTGCATAGCCCTCTATAAAAAATGGTCTAGAATGTCGAATTCTCACGATTGCTATATTTTAAAAGTTTGCAACTTTTATTTATTCGAAAAGTTTGCAATGAACGTGAGGGCTTATATTAAATACAATTTAGTTTATTGTCTTCTCCACTCGTATGTAGGCCAGTGACATTGCCGGGGAAACAGCCGCAGCTCTCGCCATTGGTTCCATTGTGTTTAAAGACAAGGGAGATCAAGCTTACAGTAATCAACTTTTGACTGCAGCAGAGAGTCTGTATAAGTTTGCTAATGAACACAGGTCAGTTGATTAAAGTGTTGTTTTTTTTTATTGTTTCTTCAGAACTTTGTAATCCAGCTAATAACAGTGAAAGTCTACCAGAGCTTCAAACTCGGTTGAGATTTCTAAAATAATCTGCAAGAGCAGTCATATCAAGGCGTATGTAGTACTCAACGGAAAAGTTCTTAAACTAATGGCGCTAAAATTAGCAAATAAATAATAGATCTATAATCTATAAGGTTTGGCTCTACGCATGACAGTCACTAGGTGAAATTACATTGCCTGATATGTGTTTAAGTAGGGAATTAGACATCTGTGTGTTACTGCCTGACATGTGTTACATAAAAAATACTTTTTTAAAGTTTATATGAAGTGTAGCTGTATCAGTTAGTTTGGATCAGTCATGTCATTCAATATGTACTAGATCTAGAGACTAACAATTCAAAAAAAACATTTATACAAATAAATTTTTTAAAAAGGGAACGAGCTTAATTTGAATTTTGTTTAAACCTTCTCAGAGGTTCTCAATCCATCGCGGTAACCACTAGAGTAGAGTCTCTGAACATGAAGAGTCTAGAGTTATCTATTGTCTCTATTTCATGATTGTGTTCACTAAGCCTGAGACGGTAGCCTAATATAAGCTGGACCAATTCAAGCTTATACCACCACTTCAATAAAGTACTATTTCTTTCCTTTATTTGAGATACTAATCAAAGGTATTTAATGCAAATAGTTAATTAATTAATTGGTTTGTTTTCTTCTATTGATTCTTGGGTTGTCAGGTAAAAGAAATAATTGTGCACAATTTCAGCTAGATCCGAGATTGGGTGTTAGCCAGACAGACAGACAGACAGACAGTGTGAGTTGATCTAAGCTCTGTACAAACGCCCCTGTTGTCATGCCATTACAATGTTCGTGTTTCTTATTTGTATTTCCTGCTTGTCCAGGGGATTAGCTCAGACTCACACGTATGCATCCAAAAGCTACAAGGACGAACTGTGTGAAGCTGGTGTCTGGTTGTACAGGGCTACCAAACATCAACAGTACCTGACGGATGCTAAATCTATGGCCGAGTCTGGTTATATATGGGCCTTAATTTATACTGACAAGCAACGTGAGTCTATCTTTGTAATGATAAATATAAATCTATTGATATTATGTCAAGTCACTGACTGAATACGTCATCACTTTATCCTCCTATGTAGACCATTTCAACAATGTCAACATTTTAATGTGTTACCCTAAACCAGTACTATACTTTGTATGGGGGGGGGGGGGTCCACATCGCACTGTTCTGAGGAGCAAAGCAAACCTATCTGATAGTTACAGTCTGTCTCTGTGTCTGTCTACCTCTTTCTCTCTTAGTTAAAAAAAAGTGTGTTTTTTTTTAAAGTTTCCCTTTCAGACTTTGCGACTGTGGGGCAGATGCCATCTGTTTCTCTCAGTTAAGCCTTCAGAGATATTTGTTTCATTTTGACATGACAGACAAAAGTCATGTTTTGTTCTGAAATTGAGGCTAGTTGTTGCTAGTAACTTCTACACTCTGTATGTTCCAGTGTCTTGCAATCAACTCCTGTATGAAGAAACCAAGGACAACGCCTACAGGACAGTGGTGGTCAACTATTTCCACAGTTGGTTCCCTGGTGGAAACACAAAATACACGCCCTGTGGGCTGGCCTGGGCTATGAAATGGGGATCTCTCAGGTGAGGGGAAACATTTAGACCATATACTGGGAGGTAGAAGGAATTGTGTAACAATCGTAGTACGTTGTTGTAACAGCTGGAAGTAAATACAACGATCGCGTGAGACACATTTAAGACTCAAATAAAATCTGCCTACAGACGGGGAATGTAAATAAACGTGTGCCTCTAGTCACGTGAAACATCGACGACAAGAAATCCCTGTCAGTCCACCAAAGGATAACGAGGTCACAAAGCACTCCGATTCCAGAATAGACAGTGGCTTTGTCAACGTAATGTGACTAATTATGTAGTTTGGGGTTGGGTCTGCATAGCTAAGCAGAAGATCGCAGTCTTCTTTTAGCTTTGAACTAAAGACACGTATTGTCAATCTCCTCATTGTTGTATATGAAGTCTCGTCTCATATTTTCTTGCCTAATTTAAGATAGAGTTCAGTTATTCGACTAGATTTTGTATGGTATGTCATTTAGGCTTAGATTTAGAGTGCATTAAAGTCTTTAAAGTAATATGAAAACGGATCATGCCAATATATTTAAAACTTTAAATATTTTTAAAACATTTTTTGTATTTCAACTTACTCTTATGTTCCAACAGATTAGCTGCCAACTCTGCATTTATAGCTCTTGTAGCGGCGGATTCTGGTATTGATGCTGCTAGATACAGACAGTGGGCTGTGGAACAGATTAACTACATCCTCGGGGACAACCATCACGATGGAGGCTGCTACAGCTTTCAGATAGGCTATGGGAGCAAATTTCCACGTCAACCCCACCACAGAGCCGCCTCATGCCCTAGCAAGCCAGCGCCTTGCACTTCCGCCGATGCCAACTCTCACGGCCCTAACCCACACGTTTTGACTGGGGCGCTGGTGGGCGGTCCTGACGAGGGAGATCAGTACGTGGACGTCAGGTCGGACTACGTCCTGAATGAGGTGGCGATCGATTACAACGCTGGGTTCCATGGCGCTTTGGCGGGCATTGTCCATCTTCAGGCTCATAACCAGTTCCCAACGACGCACAACAAATGCCCTTGTAACCAATAGAAAGAACACAGAAAGAACACGTGTCTCGCTATTGGATTCAAGCATCGGCGAAAAGTTCATTGTGTTCTTAAATAAATTTCACTGACTCAGAAGACTGATTTTTTTTTTCCTTTACATTATATTGCCACTACATTTCTTTTTTTCGCTTTCTCTTTAGCATAAAACAGGGGTGGGCAAATTACGGTATGCATGCGGCCCGAGGACATCTAAAGAAATCAGGTGTGCCTACAGTTTATACATATAAAAATGCAAATATATTTTAAAATTAACAATTCTAAATATCTATATAAATTTTAGAAAGTTCTAATTCTTATCACTTATAATGAAGAGGCTAAAGAAACTTTGTCTCTACATGTCTTTTTAAAAAGTTTAAATTAAACGAAGATTATTCTTATTGTCATTATTTTAAACAGTCAAACACACAAACTCAGGCCAGTATTTATTCAATGTTCTGAAGAACTGTGTTGCGTTGGCTTGGAACAAGATGGCAAGTGTAACAACTGATGGACCTCGTGCTTTGCTTGAGAAAGATAAAACAATATCCCAACCATAAACTCTTAACGGGAAAGTCTGCACAAAGCTGCATTGTATATCAAATATCATTGATCAATAGTCACTAGTAATCAGATCTATTAGAGGTATGGGACTTGACCACAGGTATTTCCTAGAAGTACTTCAAGATTTGAAAACAGGAAATGTCGATGTTCGATACTACAGTAGTATCCGCTGACCAAGCATGGGCAAGATGGTATTGAGACGAATAGGATATCTCAAGGAAGAAATTATGTTTCTTGAAAGACATTGACTGCGACTTATATTTCAAATGAAGAGTGGAAGACAGACTTCACTTTTTACATCAGAAATATTTCAGTGGGTTGTGTCCACATTAAATGTATGTGCATGTCAAACGAAGCTTTCCCATTTCTCCAGGCAAGCAATTGAAAACAGGTTTTGTCATTTTCTTTTTGTTGAAAGATGAAACTAGTTCATGGGAAGTGGTTGAAAATGTTAAATACTTATTTGGATTCCTTGATTGTAGAATTTGAAAGCAAATTTTAAGACGTCAATAGCTTGGAACCAGTTTTTATACCCTTAGCACACCATTTGGTGCATAAGCTGATTCAGCTCCAGGGCACATACTTCAAGCAAATTATGGTACCAGAAGTTGTATTTCCACATTTAAAAAAACTTTGCTGGTAAACTTTCACATTATTGGGTTCATATACACCTGTGAACAAATAATTTTTTCCTGTTTGAAAATAAACAATGTAATCACAGGTCGATGCTGACCACTGTAATTTGACAGCAGTCATGAGGATAACAACTAGTAAGCTAGTTCCACAGTTCCGGAACATTATGCTCGACTATGTAGTTTGTAATTCTTCACATTAAGTACTACTTTATATTTGTGGTGAAATTTTGTGATGTAAGAAAGGTATCACAAAATTTAAAAATGTTTTCGTAAAATTAGTTTCAGAAATGGCTCTTGTTTTAATTCCTTAATTGGGAGTGTAAAAAAAATGAAATATAGATGTATAAAACAGCATAGATATGAATTTAAAGATATTATACACAGTTAGATAGGGTATTTTTCTGATTTTTAATTTCATATTTTATATACATATACGCGCCACCCATTTCCCAAATTTTTTTAATGCGGTCCTCGATAAAAAAAAGGTAGCCAACCCCTGGCATAAAACCATTAAAGAGTTTCAAAGTGTAACCAAAGCTGACAACTATAATCATCTTCTAGTGTAAATTACACTACAGTCATAACTATTGATAAGTATCAGAGAGCTGAAGCAGTCAATTTCTTTAATGCTGCCATCTTTTTGAAAAATATTTCAAACTCGTAAGTCTCTGCAACATATGCTCTAGATTTTCTAAACACTCTGAATGTCAATGAAATGCCAAGAAAGAACTGTATCTTTTTAGCATCGATTTGAAAACGGCTGATTGGATCATTATATTACATTTAAAACATAATAATTAATTGGTTTATTCTTTTTTGTGAAGATATAAAAAAGGTAACGGTTAAAGATATAGATATATATTGTTACGAATGTCACTATCCAGGCTCTCTGCAAACTGAACCATACACCACCAACTTAAGAACTTGACAACTCAGGGCTCCAAAGTAAAGTAACACTTTAATAGTTGAATAAATAACAGCCAATACTGTACCATTGGCAGCACGTAACACAATACTACAAATATCTCTTCGATAACACCGTACCGCCGTATCAACTCTTGCACTTGCCTCTCCGTCTCGTTCCGGGCTTGCACTGGGTTCAACAGTTCAGGACTGACTTCACACACTTGGCTCGTTGTGTCGAACTCGATCGCAGACCAAGATCAAGACGCCAGTCGTCTCAACTGTACTTGACAGTACTCCGCACTGAACCGTCGTAATGCTCCGTACAGAACCACACCCTTGAACTGTGCTGTGGTCGACCGTGTTCTGAGCCCTGTCGTGAACCGTCTTGACTGTGACACCTCCGCTCTTATATAGGGTCCCTAATGGCCTTCTAGAACCGGACGGAACATCGCTCGACGTTTCTAGCTTCGTCACATGACTACATCCCTCGTGACGCTCCTGAGATTTGTTCACGACGCCGATCCTTCCCGAACCGTCATGTTGACCCTCGTCTCGGCTGACCGTCGTAACTCGTCACGGTTGACCGCTCGTCTAGCGCTGGCTTGGTGCGATTTGCGTCGGTTGACTACTCACACCACTACCCCATCTGTGCCACCACCAGGTTTATAACAATATTATAACAAAATATATATATATTATGACATATATTATTTTTTTAAATACTTTTTTTAAAAAAAAGCTTATTTATAATAAGAGTACTTGTAACAATTAGTTTGGATCAGTCATGTAATTAAATTTGTAATAGATCTAGACCAGTGGTTCCCAAACTTTTTTCTGTCACGTAGACCCCTTGCCATGTTTTCTAGTTTTCGGTAGATCCCTTGATTAACTTATATTGCATCTTTGCTAATTTCTAACTTTAGTGAGTCGAAGAGTGAAAAAGTAAAATTTAAAGTTACATTTTAAGTTAGAAAGATCGATTTTTTTATTGATAAATGTTAAATTTAAACCATTTGAAATAACAATTAATAAGTATTACTGGAATCACCAAACACAATGGAAATGTGATACTATTTTTTGCAAGTTCGTCATCCTTTGATACGGATATTATGTTTCATAAAGAAATTTGTTGTTTTGTAAAGTAGTCCTTCAAACATTAAATATTAAGTAATTTGCCTTGAGTATCATTGTAAATGTTTCAAAGAGCTGTTTCTCGTGTATTTCCTGATCTTTCCCCTGTAGCTCAAATATTGCTGTAAAATCTACATTATTTTTGTTAAAGATTAGTTACATGTAAAAAAAAAATTAGCCATTGAAATAAATATTGAAATTAAATTTAAAAAAATTTTATGTGAATAAAAGGATAAATATTTATAACCAAGGTAATAATAATATATTAGTGTATGAAATAGTTACATTAATGGGATGTGAAAATTAAGTCAGAACCTGCTTAAATAAAATCCACTATCGTAGACCCCCAATTTATTTTTCAGTTTCGTAGTTTCCTTGGTAATCTTCGTAGACCCATGGGGGGGGGGGGGGGTCTAAATAGACAAATTTGGAAATCACAGATCTAGACTAACAATAAGAAAAAAGCATTTATACAAATTTTTAAAAAAGGGAACGACCTGAATACGAACTCATGGCTCAAACCTTCTCAGGCTTCTCAAGCCAACACGGTAACCACTCTCTACTACTCTACTTATGAACATGGAATATTGTAAAGTTATCTATTGTTTAATTGTCTCATAAGTCTCTACCTATTTTTCAGTTTGTGTTCAGACTCAGACGACGACCTACTAAGGGGACTAATTCAGCTTATACCACCACTCAGTCAATTACAATTTCCCTTGTTCGAGATTCCAAAGACAAAATATTACCAACAGTTAATTAATTATTTTTTTATTGATTCTTTTGTTTTCAGGTATAAGAAATAATTGTGCAAAATATGAGCTTGATCCGAGATTAAATGTGGAAGAAATCACGTGTCAGGATAATAAAAACAAAGTAAAGCGAACTATCTGGACAGGAAAATAATGTTAGCATATTGGGTTTAAAGTTAAGGGGTTCAAATCCCACACACGCATTTCCAACAAGACAAAATTGAATTTCGGGATCTTAAAGACGCCCACCCAACTTTAATGGGTACCTGACATTAGTTGGGGAAAGTAAGGGCAGTTTGTCGTTGTGCTGGCTACATGACACCCTCGTTTGCTGTTGGCTAAAGAAACAGATGAGTTTTAAATTATCTCAACGCAAGGTATGAAAGTGGTCTTTTAAATTTATTTGTACTATGTGTTAACCAGATGATAGAAAGTATTGAAAATGAGAACCAAAGTTTCTGGTGTTCTAGAAGTGGTGACCTTATCTCCCCTGTAAGTCAAATAACTGGGCCATCAAACCATTCATATGATCGTAATTAATGTACACAAATGTAACCTTTAACCTTTTTTCATTTCATCCAGAAGCATGTATTTACTCACATCTTTCATAAAGATTTCCTCAACTGAAAGAGTTCTGACAAAAGATGTTTTATGAGTGTGTGTGTTAGTGTTAATTATTATGGCATACATATGTTCCCAATGATATAAAGGTCACAGCTAAGTATAGCTTGAGTATATCAACATCATTATACAACACACAATTTAAACCCTTAGTTCAAGTATTTGCTCATAAGTATAGATCTAGTACATACAATGTATTTTAACATCCGTTGTTGTAGTTTTTTTTTTCAAATTTTTAAATAGTAAAACCGTTAACCTTTGACCTTGTCCACAATAAAAACCCGATGGTATTGCTAATGTTCGTTTACTTGATGCACTGGCTGTGATAAGAAACTTGGTTTAGGTTTAGTCTGAGGGTAAGTAACAGTAGGCCTTGGAATTTAAACATTGCATTCTGTAGAATAGAACTACTTACTATAAACTATACCTTATGTAGCAGGTTTTATAGTGGTTTTTGTTATTTCTTTATAATGTAAGTAGCACTATTTGAACTACTTCATCTGTAAAGTCAAATATTTTTTTGGGGGGTGGGGGGTATATTTTGGCCTTAAGAAATAAAAAAATTTAATATGTATTGAGTAATGTCACTATTAACGTATGCATATTTAAAAAATGTTTTTATTTGGTCGTTGCTGACACCATCAAGAATACAGGGTCAGTGGTTAACCATCGTCGCCTTCCAGGACCATCGCCTACAGATAAATAGATTGAATATCATGTATGATAGACCCATAATAAACTCTTATTTAGTCTTCAAACTTACAGACAATGAACTAATTCTTCTGTTTTGTTCAAGGACAGTTTGGAGCTTAGTGAAATGCTGTTGCAGTGTCTGGCTGTGCTTATAATTGGCTCTGCGTCTGTCGACTCTGCCAAAGACTACGCTTCTGCTCTGGGCAAATCCATTCTCTTTTATGACGCCCAAAGGTAAGTCCAGCACTGACCCACTTTTGGTTCTCATACAGCCAAAAACAAAATAACGACTGTTGGCAAGGTCACTCCATAGCCTGGTCCGAGGATGACCACATTCCTCACCAGGGGCCTTTACACTGCGGTTTTATGCCTCCTCATATGGCTGGTGAAACCTAAGTTAGCCCGGAACGTTTGGCTGCACACTGGGCAGGTCATTCCAGCTGGAGCTTGTTTCGCTAGCCTTCATATTTTTTGTTCGATATCAAATTAAGCAATTAATAATCAATAATTAATCTACAACTTGGTTAATTTTTTAATTAATTCATCTTTTGTTTGATACAATATATAATTGCGTAAAGCTCCAACTTGATCCAAGAATGGGACTGGGAGAAATAGCGTGTAGTAAAATTGTAACAGACGGACAGAGTGAGTTGATAAAAGCTTTGTAAAAAATAGTCTGAGCGCTGAAAGTCCCGAAAAGCCAGCGAGTCTAGGAGCACCTGAAATGACAGACCTGGCCAGCCCGTGGCCACCATGGCCCGAACAAACTATTATAATAAAGAGCAGGACCGGTCCTTGTCCCTGAGGGTTATATTTGGCAAAGGTTAATGTCAAGATTGACGGGTGCTCTCAGCCTCCCGTCACTTCTTAGATTTTAAAGCGATGCAAAACATTTTCCAATGATCAATTTTGTGTTAATTTCCATTTTTTTTTAAATAATAGAGGAAATAAACCAACCAGAGAAATGTGATAAATTGTAATAACAATAATAACCAATAATCGAGATCTATATAAGGCTAAGGGATATCTAACATAGAAGACATTGACTCTTTCCTCGAAGGTCTGGTCCACTTCCAGCCAACAATCCCATTCATTGGAGAGGTGACTCGGCTGTCCATGACTGTGTGGTGGGAGGTTGGTACGATGCTGGTGACCACGTGAAGTTCGGACTTCCGATGGCCGCAACTGCCAATATACTGCTGTGGTCATTGTACAAGTAAGTCTCACTGTATTTTCCGTCTTGGTATAGAAATGCGTTAGAATGGACATAGATCTATCCAAATGCAAGTTACACATCTACCTGAATAAGCATGTGTGTCTAAAAGTATATGTCTGTCGAATATAGTTTAGATATTCATGTCTGTCTGTCTAAGTATAGATCTACATGTGTTTCTAAATGTTAATGTCTGTCTAAATAAACATGTCTGTTTAAATGTACGTATCTCTAATTTCACTAGGGAAAAGGAATTGATTTTTTTTATATTCTTGTATGTTTCTAAAATCATAACTAAATTATTAATGTAAAATCTCTCTCAATGTGTTGTTCCCTCAGATGGAAAGATGCTTATCAAAGAGCCAATCAGTTAAACCAAATGTATGACATGATCAAATGGCCTTTGGATTACTTCCTGAGAGCTTGGAACCCTTCCAAACTGGAGTTTACTTTCCAAGTGGGGAATGAGTCCTTAGACCACCACTACTGGGGCCGACCAGAAGATATGAATATGTCAAGGCCATGCAAAGTAGCTTCAGTAGCACATCCGGTAAAAACATGAACTTAAAAGTTATGATGGGATAGATGCACAATAATAGAAGCTTTTTTTAATTGAATGTGTCATTAATTTATACAATTTTTTTAAAAAGTAAAGCGCCGTTCATCACACTGTAACTAAATGAATAGTTTTTAACTTTGCAAACTAGGTGAGCACCATTGTTTGCGCATCTATTAAAGGCGAGTCCGCTATTTGAAGTCTTCAATACAATGCAATGAATCAGATAGAAATTTAATGTAAAAGAAATCTTGGTTTTATATTGTTTTTTATTTTATACGTAATATTTTCAACACAGTGCTGTTTTTAAGAACATTGGTCAACTCTTGTGTGTTGAACATTTCGTGTGTGTTGGTCATCTCGTATGTTTTGGTCATCTCTTGTATGTTGGTCATCTTGTGTGTGTTGGTTAATTCTTATGTGTTGGTCATTTAAAGTGTGCTGGTCATCTCTTGTATGCTGGTCATCTCTTGTGTGCTAGTCCTCTCTTGTGTGTTGGTCATCTCTTGTGTGTTGGCCATCTCTTGTTTGTTCGTCAGCTTTTGTGTGCTGGTCATCACTTGTGTGCTAGTCATCACTTGTGTGTGGGCCATCTCTTGTGTGTTGGTCATCTCTTGTGTGTTGGTCATCACTTGTGTGTTGGTCATCTCTTATGTGTTGGTCATCACTTGTGTGCTAGTCATCACTTGTGTGCTAGTCATCACTTGTGTGCTAGTCATCTCTTGTGTGCTGGTCATCTCTTGTGTGTTAGTCATCTCTTGTGTGTTGGTCATCTCTTGTGTGCTTGTCATCTCTTGTGTGCTGGTCATCTCTAGTGTGTTGGCCATCTCTTGTTTGTTCGTCAGCTCTTGTGTGCTGGTCATCTCTTGTGTGTTGGTCATCTCTTGTGTGCTGGTCATCTCTTGTGTGTTGGTCATCTCTTGTGTGCTTGTCATCTCTTGTGTGCTTGTCATCTCTTGTGTGCTGGTCATCTCTTGTGTGTTGGCCATCTCTTGTTTGTTCGTCAGCTCTTGTGTGCTGGTCATCTCTTGTGTGCTGGTCATTTCTTGTGTGCTGGTCATCTCTTGTGTGCTGGTCATCTCTTGTGTGCTTGTCATCTCTTGTGTGCTGGTCATCTCTTGTGTGTTGGCCATCTCTTGTTTGTTCGTCAGCTCTTGTGTGCTGGTCATCTCTTGTGTGCTAGTCATCTCTTGTGTGCTGGTCATCTCTTGTGTGTTGGCCAACTCTTGTGTGTTGGTCATCTCTTGTGTGTTGGTCATCTCTTGTGTGCTTGTCATCTCTTGTGTGTTGGTCATCTCTTGTGTGCTAGTCATCACTTGTGTGCTAGTCATCACTTGTGTGTTGGTCATCTCTTGTGTGTTGGTCATCTCTTGTGTGCTAGTCATCACTTGTGTGCTAGTCATCTCTTGTGTGCTGGTCATCTCTTGTGTGTTAGTCATCTCTTGTGTGTTGGTCATCTCTTGTGTGCTTGTCATCTCTTGTGTGTTGGTCATCTCTTGTGTGTTGGTCATCTCTTGTGTGCTTGTCAGCTCTTGTGTGCTGGTCATCTCTTGTGTGCTAGTCATCTCTTGTGTGCTGGTCATCTCTTGTGTGTTGGCCAACTCTTGTGTGTTGGTCATCTCTTGTGTGCTAGTCATCTCTTGTGTGCTGGTCATCTCTTGTGTGTTGGCCAACTCTTGTGTGTTGGTCATCTCTTGTGTGCTAGTCATCTCTTGTGTGTTGGCCATCTCTTGTTTGTTCGTCAGCTCTTGTGTGCTGGTCATCATTTGTGTGCTAGTCATGTCTTGTGTGTTGGCTATCTCTTGTGTGTTGGCCATCTCTTGTGTGTTGGTCATCTCTTGTGTGCTAGTCATCTCTTGTGTGTTGGCCATCTCTAGTTTGTTCGTCATCTCTTGTGTGCTGGTCATCACTTGTGTGCTAGTCATCTCTTATGTGTTGGTCATCTCTTGTGTGCTGGTCATCTCTTATTTGTTGGTCATCCCTTGTGTGCTGGTCACCTTTTGTAGTTTGGTAATTTTTTGTGTAGGGTAGTGAGGTTGCCGCAGAAACAGCCGCAGCTCTCGCCATTGGTTCCATAGTGTTCAAAGACAAGGGAG
This sequence comes from Biomphalaria pfeifferi, assembly GCA_030265305.1. Lineage (NCBI taxonomy): Eukaryota > Metazoa > Mollusca > Gastropoda > Planorbidae > Biomphalaria > Biomphalaria pfeifferi. The sequence continues at coordinate 191,698 of JASAOG010000038.1, forward strand.
ATCAAGCTTACAGTCATCAACTCTTGACTGCAGCAGAGAGTCTGTACAAGTTTGCTAATGAGCACAGGTCAGTTAATATAATGCATTATGCATACGTTCATACAGACAATCAATGGGGGGACGTGGTGGCGGAGTGATATTGATATGCGTTGTGTTTCTTTTACCGAGAGGGCCCTGGTTTGAATCTTGGTGAAGACAGGAATTTCTTATTTTTTTAGTTGTCAAAGTAAAGGCGGTTGGTTGTTGTGCTGCCAAAATGACATCTCCATTAAAAGTCGGTCATAGAAATAGAAATATATGAGCTTTACATGATCTGCCTTATAGATCGCAAGGTCAGAGAGGGGGATAATTTACATTTTAGATGAGAAAAAAAAAAAGCTTACATGAGTGTTAATTTGAGAAAAGCTGTTACATATGTCATTCTCTCTCTTTCTTTCTCTCTCATTTTCTCTCTTTTCTCTCTTTCTCTCTATCTCTTTCTCTCTCTCTCTCTATCTCTCTCTCTCCCTCTCTCATAGATGCACGCTCACACGTTGCTAAAATCATAAAAATAATTTTGTTTCATCATTGTTTGTTATCTCCAGAGGTCTCTATCAATCTTCTTCGTACGGTTCAACCAGCTACAAGGACGAACTGTGTGAAGCTGGTGTCTGGTTATACAGGGCTACCAAAAACCAGCAGTACCTGACTAATGCAAAACCTCTGGCTGAGTCGGGATACATATGGGCATTAACCCTGGAAAATAAACAACGTGAGTTAACCTACTTGGAATTAATAGTTGACCTACTTAGAAATCAGAGTTGACCTACTTAGAAATCCATGTATTCTTGTGTCTATTTCAACTCCATAGCCTTTATAGATTCCCATTTAGGATTGAGCCCAAGTCTTTGAGACCATATAAACAACTAGGAGCAAAACGTCCCTTCACTGACAGCAGTTACACCACAATAAATAAAATGTTGAATGAGCCCATCATAAGCTTTTTACAACTAACCCTTATATTCTCACAGTGAGGCCAAAGGCTGAGCACACTGAACAAGTTCTTCATATTCCTAAAATGTTCCACCAGGTTCATATTATGTATGGCTGAGTAGCTACCTACTAAGGAGCTCGACCGAGCAGTGTTGTGTTAGCTGATCGCTTAAGGAAGCACGAATACTTTCTCACCCCCTCCCATCCAAAGATCCACTAAAGAGATTGACCATAGAGAGCCAACTATTACAAAAAATAGACCCTTTAACAAAGACAATTTTTATAAAAGACCTTTTATTGAGAACGAGACCGCATAAGATGAAAGGAAACGATGAAGTTAGGCGGATGGCGTTCGGGGTTCAATCCATTCACCTACCTGGGTGGCTACATTCTTTGCCTTTCTCTTCGTGATCACCTTTATCATCTTCTCTTTACAACACTTCCCACTGCCATTAATGTCCTGTTCGATGTTTTTGTAGGAAGTGATTTTAGAGTTGTCCTCTTGGTCTTAAGACGTATGTCTAAGTTTGTACGTTTAAGCTTCTTAAAGTGGAATGTCCAATGACCAGCTCATCGGTGAATGTACTGAACCACCATAAACTTTTTTTTCTTTTGCTTTTAGTTGTGGCAGATTTAGTTTGCTTCGTTAGCTGCCATTATTTCACGAATTATCTGTTTCTTTGATTTTCTTGTATACGAAGCTCCTACAAAAAAAGGAACACAATACATTGGTCCATGTCCAAAAAGATGTAGATTCGAATCTTTGTCTTGAAAAGCAGATTACATTCGAAGTACTCTGCGCCTGATTCATCCTTGTTTTCATTGCTCTTAGGAAAGAGCAACGGAGTACAATCTAAAGATTAAGCAAACCCACTTTCAAAACCATGTAAATATTAGTACAATACAATTAACAAGACAAATGTTTATGAGGAAGACATACTAAGAACTCTGTTTATTACGTAAACACAAGCGGTATTGCAATGTTGCGTTAGTGTGTAAATGTACATAAATATCAATGTATTACATGTTTGTTCTATGTTTGACTTACTTCCATTTGTTTTCTAAAGCAAGAAACTCGATGTAACACTTCAAACTAAATCAGGTTAAAAATTGGTTTTAAAAAAGTCAGGACTCGTGTATTTCTTATTGTAGGCTGTTCTCACTGTTTTCATTACAGTACCACTAGTCCTCACACTTTCGGAGTGGAACCTGGATTGGCTAAAGGCTGGACGCGATTCTCCAAAACGTCTCTAACGATTTTCCAAGAAATTCGACAGCTAATGTCTATCTTTGGGAAAATATTTACTAGCTAGTTGGCCACACCAGTCAAACTCTAGTTAGACTGTTATAATTTTTTTTTCAAAGTATAAAAAAATAAATTTGAATTTGGTTGGTCATCTCTGCAAAATATTTATCTAGTAGTCTTCGGGTATTTCCGCATGTAAGTGATATCCACTATCATAGTATCACTAAAGGGTTTAATAAATTAATGTTCAGGAACATTATCGAACAGTCTTCTAATTCTAGATCTATAAGCATATCATTAGAACATTATAAAATCTAGTAGATTTATACATTGGCTTAACCAGAATTCTTTCTCGGAGGAGAGGGCGCGAGGTAAATAAAGCTATATTTTTGTTCTTAATCGAACATTTACTAGCTATTAAGAGCAAAATATTTATTGTTTAAAGTTTCCCCCAAAAAAAGCTTTAACATGTTCCAGTTCTCTGAAATGATTTGACTGCCAGACTTTTTGGAAGTTTTTTATCGAGTGTCACATTTTTTTTATTCCTCAGTATCATGTAATCAACTCTTATATGAAGAAACCAAGGACAACGCCTACAGGACAGTGGTGGTCAACTATTTTCGCAGTTGGTTCCCTGGTGGAGGTATCAAGTACACACCCTGTGGGCTGGCCTGGGCCATGAGGTGGGGATCTCTCAGGTGAGTACAACCGAAGGGGCCGCAGGCTAGCTATGATGTAATCAAATCAAGTATTTAGTTGAAATGCTTCAAACTGGTCACAAACGTTCTGTGTGTATGAATTTGTGTGTTTATATGTATGTTTCTGTGTATGTATGCAGTAACAAGGGAAGGAAAGGGAAATAACTGCCGATAAAATTTTAAAAAAGCAATTATCTCCCTCCTTCCTTAGTCATTTCTATTTTCTGCTAAATTCGCTGGCGCTAAAACAAAATCATAATAATGTTTCCCATTGATACTGTCAAAACCTTTACACCGAAATTCACCAAAGACTCTTCTATCTTAGAAAGCTAAGGAAATTTAACATCGACAAAACAATAATTAAACGTTTTATACAGCAACCATCAGCAGTCTAATTAACTTTGCCATCACCTGCTGGTAAGGTAATATTTCACTGGCACAAAGACTCAGACTAAATAGACTAATTAAAAAAATCACTCGAACACAGCTACTATCTCTTGAGCTTTTCCATGAAAGATGCCTTACCAAAACACTCACGATTCTTAAAGATAACCTTCACCCATTAAGCCACTATTACATAAGATCGGAACGAAGAAGTTGTCTCCTTTCCATTAGGACTAAAACAGAAAGATTTTAAAACTCCTTCATCCCACTGTCGGTCAGAGTGTTACAAGATCATCAGTCGTCATCGAGAAGTACATAGAAGTCTAATTCATAAAGCGCTGGTTGTGAGTGTGTATGTGTATATGTTTCGTGTGTGAATGTTGTTCGTATTTTTCATCTATATTGTTATTGTACAGTAGTTACGCCGATGTTGTCAATTGTAGTCAAACTGAATTTCCTTTTGATTGGATTAATAAAAATGATCTTATCTTATATTATATTCCTATATATGTACAAATATGTTGTTTATTGACCCTTTTTATATCTATTTTATCTCATGCTATTTCTATACAGATTGGCTGCCAACTCTGCATTTTTAGCTCTCGTAGCTGCTGACTCCGGAATTAGTGCTGACAGTTACCGGAAGTGGGCTGTGGAACAGATCAACTATATCCTCGGGGACAACCCTCACGATGGAGGCTGCTACAGTTACGAAATCGGATACGGTAGCAAGTTTCCCCGACAGCCCCATCACCGGGCTGCCTCTTGCCCTAACAGACCTGCTCCCTGCGGGTCCGCTGATGCTCAATCCCATGGCCCCAACCCACAAGTTCTAACTGGCGCCCTGGTAGGCGGACCCGATGACAGTGATCACTACGCAGACCTCAGGTCGGACTACGTTCTAAATGAGGTGGCCTGCGATTACAACTCAGGGTTCCAAGGTGCTTTGGCAGGTATCGTGCATCTCCAGGTTCATAACCAGGTCCCGACGACACAAAACAAATGTCCATGTAATCAATAGTGAGTGTTTAGTCCTACATCGTAAGATGGGCTCATCTTGACCGTCGTATGAAATTATCAATAAACTGAGTTTTTTGTTATTAATATTTTACTCAAGTTGTTGTCCACTTTAGACTTTTTTCTGTTTTCAGGCAAGGAAAATAAATGAGAATGACAAGAAGGAAAAGATGAAACTCACCTGTTTCTGTGGCCAATCGTTAACGAAGGTAGCATGTGGCTAACACAACGACCAACCGTCTTTACTTTCCCAACGGGAGTTAGGCATCCTAAAAGTCAAAATCTCAGACTGCACCGAGATTCAAATTCTAGACCCTCCGTTCAAATGCCTAGCTTTTTACCCCCTCAGCCCTTAGTTATCAATATTATTTATGTTTGTTGTAATTGTTGAAAAAGGAAGCTTATAAATATATGTTTCTAGAAGTGTTTAGGTTAATCGTGAATGAACGACGCATCAGTTTTCTTACAGTAAAGAAACACTACATCAATGTTGTGAACACATTCTCTTGATGTTCAAAGATCGCACAAAATGAAGCATAAAAAAATTCACCACTTTCAGCCAGCCTAAGATGTAGTCACTACAGAATAGACATATGACACTAGTCTCTGCGGGTAGGTCAGGTTCTACTCTCCCATAAGTTTTAGCAAGGTTTACTGTCATGGCTCATCAGCGGTATGTTCGAGTGTCCTGGGGGGTCTTCAGATCCTTCCAACACATCTTTCTTTTATTTCCTGCAAAACCGTGAAGTATCCCTCTCAGATCTTGCGATCAGTAGGGCAGATGTAAAAGTCATTGTGTTCGTGGCCCACAGTTAACGAGAGTGTCATATGGCCAGCACAACGACCATCAGTCTTCATTTTTTTCCCCAACTATTGTCATTAGAGCTGGGTAAACTCAGGGCGCCCTAAAGATCCCAAAATTAAAAATACCAGTCATCAGCAGGATTCGAACCCGGTACCTCTCAATTCAGAAGCCAAGCGCTTCACCACTCAGCCACCATGCCTTCACAAAACATCGACATATATATTCAAAAGATGTTCTTTGCAACCAAAAATTAAGTTTTAAAAGAATGGCATGTAAGCCTTGAGGGTATTGACAACTTCTTGGACAAAAGGAACTTAAAGCAGGTTCTTGTTCTGACCAATAGAGTAGCATGTGGGTCCAAATTTCCATCTTCAAGGGTTCGCCGGAATAGAGTGAACAAAAAGTTCGGAAGATAGACACGAGGAGAAGGGGACAAAGTTCTTTTCCAACCAAATCTCTAGTCAGTGTGTGTTCTGTGTGTGCATTCACTCCCCTGCTCTGAGAACTCTTGACTTTACTTCACCCTCCCTACAAATGTTAGTGAGTTACGTATGCACATTTCAAGGTCAATTTTGAGTAGTTTGGAAGATAATCTGGAGGAACTAAAGAGGTTTTAGACTCTAGTTTTAAATTACAAATGTTGATTTTTTTTAAATGAAGTAACAAACCTTGAACATGAAATTTCGTATCAACTCCTAAAGTTTGTGTTGAATTCCCAAACTGTATGTTTCAAGTGTTGAATGTGTTCAGTGAATCATTACATCTCTTTAGGGCTTGGATTATAATAGCGTCTAAAGTAATCTAGAGGAATCCAATTAAAAGTTTATCCAATTCACTGAAATGACCCATTAATAGTGTATCTCCACAAAAGAATGGCTTACGTGATTATTGAAGTATCAGACTCTGTCAAAGTTATTGAATTATTGCGATGTTAAAATTTTGCGGTTTAAACGTACCAGATTGTCTCAAAAGTAGATCCAAAAGTTGAAGTCATGCAATGTTGTTTTTTATTATTGATTTTTTTTTTTTTTTTGTGTTTCGAATTTAACAAATTAAAATCTACATAAATACGTGTGGATTGTAAATGAAAACTTCGAAAGTCTTGAATAAATCTCCCAGTCAGACAACCAGAGATGCCAACATGCCAAAATGAAAATGCGTATTCCCAGACCTGGAAATGCGTATTTTGAGGAGCAAATGCGTATTTTCCTAAATACCAAGAAATTTACCCAGGGAAAGACTAAAATTAAATCATTCAAGCACATAACATACATGAAAGGCAGCTATCCTAAAGTTAACACAGCATAAAGTTATGTAAGACATTTTGTACATTTGTCAAAATGCTTATATCTTTAGTCTTTTTCTTAGACTTTTCTAGACTAATTTAGAATGATAACGTTCTTGTCAATTATGATCATAATGCCTGTTGTGTACTTCACATTCCATAATAGTGGCAACTTTTAGCTGGATCAGTGACATCTAGTTTTATAAAAGTAATTTTGTTTATAGGCAATTTCTTTACAAGGTATCCAGCCACTGGAAATATTTTATATCACTCAGATTTTCTTCTTCCAGACCTTTTTTTGCTGTTAGCTATGAAAGCTTTGGCATCCTCCACAATCACTAATAACAAACATTTTAAATATTTGTTTTTCAGGTAGATAATCCTAATTAGTCATTGAACTTCTTTCTTATATGTTAGGGGATCACTTAACGCTGCTCTTCTTATTCCAAAAGAGTTAGAAAAGTCTTATCAAAGAACGTGTGCACTGTTTGCTTTCTTTATACGATCAAAACATTGGTGAATTTGATGGGGGTCGCCTCTTTGTAATCTTGTTATTATTTATTTTAAGTTGTAGCAAATTCAAATACGAGCTAATTTACATTTTAAGACAAGTTTCTACAAAGATTAAGAAATAGATAGGGATGCTACAACTTCCGTCGATACGCAAACTCTTTCAATGTCAAAACTATGTTTCCATTTTTTTTTAGAATGTATTTGATGTGTCTCTGACGCATAAAAAAAACTCTTTAATTGAATACTTAATTGCAATTGAGTTATTATTACTTTGTGTATGTAGACCTACAAAAAAAAAAGAATAAATCTTTTGACTGAGGGTTTTTCAGCGTTCTGAAACTTCTAGAAGAAGAAGGCATAGGTCAAAAGTTTTAGAAACAATGGTCTTGTTGTACAAGGAATCTCTTTTGAGGGAAAAAAGACGGGTTTAAACATCTGCAAAGTTCTGACCATAGGACTCTTTCATAGCTCAAATTAGCGTTCATATACAAATAGTTAATTACTCTTAGACGCTCACTTTGACAATATGTCAATTTTGTTGGCCAATGTTTCCCAAATCTATGTCACGTCAACTAAACCTCTCGAATGCAAGGGTACTAATTATGACAATAGAGTTCAATCCTATGCGAAGACTTAGCGGACTTAAAGCCTTTTAATGCGGATGGAGAGGAAGGATGTATGCACTCTGATAGACAATATAAACACGAGAAGATGGAATTGTTTTCTACAGTACGCAGATGTTCCGTCCTTGTATTCAGCACAATTGATAAGAAACTCGTTTGTTTATTTACACGTCCCATAGTTCTCGACACAGGAAGTCCTCGTGTCATAAAGTAGAGGAAGGACAGGAATATAAAGCTTTACAAAAACAATGAACTTTAATGCCCTGAGCTTGTCGTGACAAATGACGTCATCAATATATGTTCTGTGCCATGTTCGGTAGTTTGTTTATTTTTAACAACAAAAAATGAACATGATATTGTTACAAGATGTCAGTTAGAAAATACAACTATAAACATGCTTATATGTAACACTGACGGACCAAGTAAAGCAAAGGACGTTTGGGCCACGAGACCTTCTTCTGCTACAAAACAAATTTTAAAAAAGACAAACGATTTACACAAAATAGGCTTAAGTTAACTTATCTGTCCGATGTTGTTCACTATTGAGGCAGAGGCTTGTGTAAAAGCGCGGAAAATCGGTAGGGGCGGTAATGTATGGCAAAGATGAATGGGAAAAAGGGTGTTGTGTCAGTGCCCATCTCATTTGAAATAAAACTGTGTTTGTTGTTGATACCCGAGGTTGGAGGGTGCCTGACATGTAAATAAGTTGGTTTTCGATCTGCAGACGGGTGTTTTCGTCATTACATTAATATAAACATTCCTGCAGCGATTGATGAATGCAATACATCCCAATAAATTCGATACATCCCAATAAATTCAATACATCCCAATAAATTCAATACATCTCAATAAATTCAATACATCCCAATAAATTCAATACATCTCAATAAATTCAATACATTCCAATAAATTCAATACATCCCAATAAATTCAATACATCCTAATAAATTCAATACATCTCAATAAATTCAATACATCCCAATAAATTCAATACATCCCAATAAATTCAATACATTCCAATAAATTCAATACATCCCAATAAATTCAATACATCCTAATAAATTCAATACATCCCAATAAATGCAATACATCTCAATAAATTCAATACATCCCAATAAATGCAGTACATCCCAATAAATTCAATACATCCCAATAAATGCAATACATCCCAATAAATTCACCTCCCAATAAATTCAATACCTCCCAATAAATGCAATACATCCCAATAAATTCAATACTTCCCAATAAATGCAAGAAACTCTGAAACATTTATAACATCCTTTTGTACACTTCAGAAATTGTTATTTACATTGTCCTCAAATATGCAGCTAGAACATTTAGCTTTTTTTTTAAAACATGTCTATACTTACAAGATGCAATACTTTAAACATGTCTATACTTACAAGATGCAATACTTTAAACATGTCTATACTTACAAGATGCAATACTTTAAACATCTAAGCTTTGTTTAAATTTTTACTTAAATCTAATCTATCTAGATTCTAGGATATTATTATGCGTCTCCGCCTTGTGTCTTCCGAAATTAAACCTGTCTCTCTCTCTTAAGCAGTATAAATTCAAAGACTAGAAAAAACAGAATACAATGCAAGAAAGAAATAGTGGAAGTTATTCTGAAATAAATAGATCAAATAAACAATGTCAAAGAACGCTACATTCAAAGTCGTCAACTAAGAAATATACAAACTACTTTGCGATTGAAGTGAAAAAAATTAAATTGCCAAAAAAAGCGCACTTATTATCATATATCTTCTCAGGTACAAAGCTGATCAGAACTTTCTAGACTGTGTACACACCCAAACACTGATCAGAACTTTCTAGACTGTGTACACACCCAAACACTGATCAGAACTTTCTAGACTGTGTACACACCCAAACACTGATCAGAACTTTCTAGACTGTGTACACACCCAAACACTGATCAGAACTTTCTAGACTGTGTACACACCCAAACACTGATCAGAACTTTCTAGACTGTGTACACACCCAAACACTGATCAGAACTTTCTAGACTGTGTACACACCCAAACACTGATCAGAACTTTCTAGACTGTGTACACACCAAAACACTGAAACAAAACAAACAGATACTTGTAGTAGTCCGGCATCGATGCACAAATTGTATTTGGAACTTGACGACCTCCACCTTTTAATCATTTTTTCTTAATTTAAATTTGCTAATGGAGAGATTGCTTCGTGTTCAAGATACGAGGTAGTAGCTAATGAAAAATCAAGCTTTTTGTTATTGCATAGTTTGAGACTCGCTTCTGCAGAAGCGACACAGAATGTTGAGTTCTCTTATCTTTGATCCGTGATTACGAGACACAAAATGATCACAATTGTCAGATCTCAACCTTGGGTCTTGTTTTTGACTTCTGCTGCTGCCCACTGGAACTGTGTGTGTATATAGATCAGGCTTTGAACTCTTGCCAAGTTCTGACAGGATTCTGTCGTAGCAGCTTACATCGTAAATAATAAGTTACTTTTTGTTCTACTTTTTAAGTATCACATAAGTATTATTCACAAAATATTTTCATAATTTTCATAACTAATTAATTAAAAGAAGATTTTTAATTCAACATTTTTTGTGTCTAGAAATCAATATTTTTGGCATTTCTTCTCCTAATTTTCTATGACACAGTTATTTTATCTCGCTTATATACACCTGGATATAATGTTGTGGTTAATTAATCCTTATATTAGAATACACATAAATATATCCATCCTTCTTTACTTCTAGTTTTTATACCAGAGCCGGCCTTAGGAATAGGCAGAATTTAAGTCATTGGTTAATATGCATGACTGAATGCATGACGCGTAGGACGTAATCACGTTCTTTTTTGAAGTAACGTCTGTATTATATAAGTTAAGATAAGATAATAGGTACATAATGTATTGACAGTGTTGTTGTTTTTGTTTTCTTTAGTAAGTCTATAAAAATGCTGTTACAAGCCTTTGGTATACTTGTACTTGGCTGTGTGACTGTCCACTCTGCCAAAGACTACGCCTCAGCGCTAGGAAAGTCCATTCTGTTTTACGATGCTCAAAGGTAAAGTTAGTCTAATTGAAATATTTACTGTCATACATGTAACAATTTCCCCATTTGATTTGTGTCAAAGATATCAATGAATAAATCAGATACTAAGGGTATTATTGCTAGGAGCCTCTGTTTCAATCTTGCCAGACAGTAACTGGGTCAAGGAGCCTCTGTTTCAATCTTGCCAGACAGTAGCTGGGTCAAGGAGCCTCTATTTCAATCTTGCCAGACAGTAGCTGGGTCAAGGAGCCTCTGTTTCAATCTTGCCAGACAGTAACTGGGTCAAGGAGCCTCTGTTTCAATCTTACCAGACAGTAGCTGGGTCAAGGAGCCTCTGTTTCAATCTTGCCAGACAGTAGCTGGGTCAAGGAGCCTCTGTTTCAATCTTGCCAGACAGTAGCTGGGGCAAGGAGCCTCTGTTTCAATCTTGCCAGACAGTAGCTGGGGCAAGGAGCCTCTGTTCCAATCTTGCTAGACAGTAGCTGGGTCAAGGAGCCTCTGTTTCAATCTAGTCAGACAGTAGCTGGGGCAAGGCGCCTCTGTTTCAATCTTGTCAGACAGTAGCTGGGGCAAGGAGCCTCTGTTTCAATCTTGCCAGACAGTAGCTGGGGCAAGGAGCCTCTGTTTCAATCTAGTCAGACAGTAGCTGGGGCAAGGCGCCTCTGTTTCAATCTTGCCAGACAGTAGCTAGGGCAGGGAGCCTCTGTTTCAATCTAGTTAGACAGTAGCTGGTGCAAGGAGCCTCTGTTTCAATCTTGCCAGACAGTAGCTGGGGCAAGGCGCCTCTGTTTAAATCTTGTCAGACAGTAGCTGGGGCAAGGAGCCTCTGTTTCAATCTTGCCAGACAGTAGCTGGGGCAAGGAGCCTCTGTTTCAATCTAGTCAGACAGTAGCTGGGGCAAGGCGCCTCTGTTTCAATCTTGCCAGACAGTAGCTAGGGCAGGGAGCCTCTGTTTCAATCTAGTTAGACAGTAGCTGGTGCAAGGAGCCTCTGTTTCAATCTTGCCAGACAGTAGCTGGGGCAAGGCGCCTCTGTTTAAATCTTGTCAGACAGTAGCTGGGGCAAGGAGCCTCTGTTTCAATCTTGCCAGACAGTAGCTGGGGCAAGGAGCCTCTGTTTCAATCTTGTCAGACAGTAGCTGGGGCAAGGAGCCTCTGTTTCAATCTTGTCAGACAGTAGCTGGGGCAAGGAGCCTCTGTTTCAATCTTGCCATTAGAAGAAATCCTACTCTGTAGTCTCAATGGTCCAGGGGTTAGCGTCTACATTTAACGGATTATTTCAAATACCAGTTGGAAACGATGAAACTAGTGTCAAATTTAGATTTTTTTTTTCTTTGTTTCATATTGTGAATGTTGGAAAATCTGTAGTTAATCAAAACAGTGTTTCTGATAATGCTTGAAATTACGAGTGCTTGACATGGTTACGGATCGAGAGACAGAAAAAAAAATATGGTTAGGGGGACACCAGAAAATACAATTTGTCAATTTTGTTGTAGTTGTTTATTTTGTTGCTGTTTCATGATATCACTCAATTTTATTTTATGCGAAGGTCTGGTCCACTTCCAGCCAACAATCCCATTCCATGGAGAGGTGACTCAGCTCTCCATGACTGTGTGGTGGGAGGTTGGTACGACGCTGGTGACCACGTGAAGTTTGGACTTCCAATGGCCGCAACTGCCAACATACTGCTGTGGTCTTTGTACAAGTAAGTCTGTCTGAATGTAGCAGTCTATCTGAATGTATAAGAATTACTTGCTTAAGAGTATAGGGTAATCATGTGACCCGAGAAGGATAACTTGTTTAAGTCTCCAAGAATATAAATAAATGTATACATGTCGATACTTTTGTTACTTGCATCTTTACACGTCACTTCAACGTTCAACATGATCTTCTAACAGTTACCAACATTCCTGTCTGCTTCCTGGCATCTGAAGTGTTTCATCTAGCGTTAGGAACTTTCGATTTCTTGTCTCCTTTGCTGCATTCTTGATACCTCCTTGACGACTTCTTGCTGCTTTCTAGCTACTTTCTTGAAGCCTTCTTGCTGCTTTCTTGATGCCTCCTTGATGCCTTCTTGATTCTTTCTTCATGCTTTTTTGGTGCATCCTTGCTGCTTTCTTGACGCCTTCTTGCTTCTTCCTTGCTGCTATCTGGATGCCTTCTTGATGCCTCATTGGTGCATTCTTGCTGCTTTCTAGCTACTTTCTTGAAGCCTTCTGGCTGCTTTCCTGATGCCTCTTTGATGCCCTCTTGATTATTTATTGATGCTTTTTTGATGCATCCTGCTGCTTTTTTGACGCCTTCTTGCTGCTTCCTTGCTGCTTTCTGGATTCCTTCTTGATGCCTTCTTGCTGCTTTCTTGGTGCCTCTTTGCAGCCTTCTTGCTGCTTTCTTGATGATTTCTTGATGCCTTCTTTCTGTTTTCTTGATGCCTCCTTTCTGTTTTCTTGATGCTTTCTTATTGTTATTTGTAGGAAGTTTTTGCAAGTCCTGAGTTACTTGTCACGTGCTCATTCCTCTTGAGTTGTTTCCATTGGAGGTCTTGCTTCAAGACCCAGTTGATATTTTGAAGTGTACTTCTTTAATAGCTCTGCCAAGTTTATGATTGGTGATTGGGTAAAGCTAAAACCTATAATACTTTCATTTGAACAAATGTTTTTATAGTTTTGCTTCATAAACAACTGCATTTAAATTACTTTATTTTAGATGGAAAGATGCTTATCAAAGAGCCAATCAGTTAAACCAAATGTATGACATGATCAAATGGCCTTTGGATTACTTCCTGAAAGCTTGGAACCCTTCCAAACAAGAGTTCACGTTCCAAGTAGGAGATGAAACATTAGACCACAACTTTTGGGGTCGACCAGAAGACATGACAATGTCAAGGCCATGTAGAGTAGCCTCGGTGGCTCATCCGGTAAGGAGTTTGTTTCATTTTTTTAATAGAAAAATCTTAGTTGCTTTGGGTTAGCTAAATATTGGTGGGCTTGTATTTTTTTAAATGGTATGTTGTCCTTTGATGTTTTGTGAGTCAAATTAAGGCTCTTGACAAACGGGAAGAATGTTAATCAGAGACCAGAAATGAGAGTTTTTGTGTTTCTCTCACTCCTCTCTTCGAATTATATGATACTTTAATCACGTCTCTGAGTCCACCCAACTCTAATGGGTACCCGACTTTAGTTGAGGAAAAGTAAAGGCGGTTGGTCGTTGTACTGGCCACATGATACCCTCGTTAACCGTGGGCCACAGAAACAGATGACCTTTAATCATCTACCCTATAGATCATAAGGTGTGAAACTTTACTTTACTTTTACATAGCCTGGCTACTATAGGACCAAACTATGTCTGTATTGCATTTCGCAATGTAGTAGAAGAACTAGTTACAAGTCTACTTGTAACTAGCTTGTGTGACTTGTTTTTTTAATGAGATTTTCTAACTGAAACTTTATGTTTCTAATAGCTAATGAAAGCTGCTGCTTAACTATATATAGTAGCTAAACTTCAATGAAAGGGTAAGCTGTAGCCTAAATGTTTAGTAGATGGTCTGGTAAGAAATGGTCAGCTGTTGTCTAGATGTCCAGTACCTTGCCTGCTATGGTAATGTTGTCTTGTCAGGGTAGCTTCACTAATCGTGGCATAGCCTAATGATGGTTTTTAGATGAAGACTAGAATAATGTATAATTAATGTGCTCTAACTAAAGTAGGATATTTGTACAGTTTGTACTTCCGGTATGTAGGGTAGTGACGTAGCCGGAGAAACAGCCGCAGTTCTCGCCATTGGTTCGATAGTGTTCAAAGACAAGGGAGATCAAGCTTACAGCAATCAACTCTTGACTGCAGCAGAGAGTCTGTATAAATTTGCAAACGAGCACAGGTCAGTTGATCAACAACTTGTAACTAATCTAGTTTCATTAAATAAATAACTATAGTAATCAATCAAAACTATCGTAAGTGGCATCTATTCTATAAAACAAAACATAAAAAATATAATGCAAACGACAATCCCCAGATTCCAAAAGCATAGCTAAGGAAGATTTCGGTTTTAAAACCACCTCCGAAATTTACGATAAAACCCCGCTCTTGAATATAAAAAAAGCAAATGACACACTCATAATTCTATGAGAGTAGCCAAAGGAGGTTTTGAGTTTAAATCCCCTTTCAGTGGGGTTTGAAGCTAAAAAAAACACCTCTCCAATATTAAAAAAAGCAAATTACGCACTCAAGATGCTATGAGCTTAACCGAAGAGGGTTTTGAGTTTAAACCCCCTTACAGCGAGGATTGATGCTAAAAAATACCTCTTCAATATAAATAGAAAGTAAATTACAAACTAAAATTCTTTGAGCGTAGCCAAGTTAAGGGGGATTTTGAGTTTAAACCCCCTTCCTTCAAATGGCTTTTTTTCAATTTTAAACCCCTCCAGATGGTTTTGAGTTTGAAAACCCCCTCTTCAATATTAGTCTAAATCAAACTACACACACCAAATTCTATGAGCGTAGCTAAATGAGTTTTGAAGTTGTTAAAAAAAACTCCAGAGATTTTTTAGTTAAAAATCCCACAACAAATGATTTTGACGATTAAACTTCTCTTTTCGATATAAAATCTAAAGCAAACTACAGTCTCCTAATTCCAAGAGCGTAGCCAAGAGAGGTTACAGATTTCTATCAGTGGCTGGGCTCTATTTAATAAAGTGCAGTGAATAGTCATCTGTCGAAATTGAAAAAATTTTAATGTGACTCAACAAAGATGGCTAAGACGGATTTTAGGAGCCACTTACAGAGATCGGGTCTCAATCAAGGAAATCATATGCCGAATTGGGAGTCGACCCCTTAGTAAG
Organism: Biomphalaria pfeifferi; assembly: GCA_030265305.1. Taxonomy (NCBI): domain Eukaryota; kingdom Metazoa; phylum Mollusca; class Gastropoda; family Planorbidae; genus Biomphalaria; species Biomphalaria pfeifferi. Next base: position 207,130 of record JASAOG010000038.1, read on the forward strand.
GTTGTGACAGAGCGTCGCATGAGGTTTGCGGGACATGTTCTCCGACAAAATGAATCACGCATAATAAGAGTTGCGATGACATGAAAGCCATTACGAGGAAAGCGCAAACAGGGAAATCCTTGTACAACTTCACGCCACACTTTCATGGAGGTCCTCTGAGCAGGTGGGAAGAGGCTTCAGACATTGCCAATGACAGATTTTTGAGGAGACAGCTTACCGCCCAATGCGTCGAAAGGAGCGGGAAGATCTAAGTCATTAAGCACATTAGGTTTTTGAAATAAAACTTTTTAATAGCAGGACAATGCACTGTGGATACCTCAGAATATGTATTTTGTTGGCTTTCAATACCTGAAAAAATTATTGGCGGCGGGGTTTCGCCCCGCGCTGAGGGATCTCGCAGCGCACCCCCAGACCCCCTAGCTGGCAAGGGCAAGAAGTCTACAATTTTTCCACTTACTTTAGGAAGAACCTATTCTAGGGTACAGTAAACGTCTTCCGAAAGAATGAAGGGTCAGAACACACATATATATATACAGGTATATATATATATACATACCTCTTCAATATAAAAAAAAAGCAAATTACGCTCTCAAGATGCTATGAGCATAGCCAAAGTTGTTTTGAGTTTAAACCCCCTTTCAGTGGGGTTTGAAGCTAAAAAAAAACACCTCTCCAATGTAAAAAGAAGCAAATTACGCACTCAAGATGCTATGAGCGTAAGCAAAGAGGGGTTTTGAGTTTAAACCCCCTTACAGCGAGAATTGATGCTAAAAATACCTCTTCAATATACAATGACGTGTAGACGCTAAAGCTTTGTAACTTTCACTCAACAGACCTTACACACAGTCACATTCACACATTCGATCCAGCGTCCACTTTCCTTAACCCGAGTCCTAGATCAAAGTTATTATTGACTTGTGTGTTTTCTCCTCAGAGGTCTGGCTCTAGCCAACACTTATGCCTCGACCAGCTACAAGGACGAACTGTGTGAGGCTGGCGTGTGGTTGTATCGGGCCACTCACAACCAAGTCTACCTCAACAACGCTAAAACTCAGGCCGAGTCAGGCTACATATGGGCCTTGAACCTTGAGAACAAGCAACGTGAGTCCATAGAGTTCTTTGAACGTTCTGTCTGTCGCTTATTTTGTGAATCTCTTGTCCAGTGGCTGTCTGTTTTGTTTTTCAAAAAGGACAAAGACCATAGTTTAAATCTCTTCGGTGCAAACAATAATTGTGAATTTAATTCATTCAAGTCTAAAAAAAATGTCAAACACTATAAACAAACACGTAGGAATGTTCAGTTATCTTTAATTGGAAGTTATTAGATGAAGCAATTTATTAGATGAAGCAATTTATTAGATGAAGCAATTTATTAGATGAAGCAATTTATTAGATGAAGCAATTTATTAGATGAAGCAATTTATTAGATGAAGCAATTTATTAGATGAAGAAATTTATTAGATGAAGAAATTTATTAGATGACTTAAAGTCAGCTAATGGCTAGGATTTTGCCATAATTTGGAGGCCCGGGGAACTTAACCTCCTTAGGGGCCCCCTGCATTTTTACATTCTACATCATGACATGAGATAAAGGCGTAATATTAATTTTTAAAAAATTCGAACACTTATTTGGGGGCCCCCTTTCTAGTGGGTTCCCGGGGGTATTTTCAAATTTCCCCCTATCCCCACCATAGCTACACCACTGCTTAAAGTTCTCGCCAGCATTAAATTTTCTGACAAAATGTGTTCCCCAGTGTCTTGTAATCAGCTCTTATATGAAGAGAGCAAAGACAACGCCTACAGGACGGTGGTGATTAACTATTTTAACAGTTGGTTCCCTGGTGGAGGTATCAAGTACACTCCATGTGGGTTGGCTTGGGCCATGAAATGGGGATCTCTCAGGTCAGTATACACCTATGTTTATTTTTTTTTCTTCTGATGTTATTGTCCTGTGATAACACGAAAAAGTATTTTGATTTTAAAAGAAATGTTATATTTTGTTTGCATCAAGTTTAAAAGGAAAAGTCAAAAAGAAAAAGTATCAAAAAATGTGATGACCAAAGATTAAGTTTGATTAGTGCGTCTTACGTTATAGTTACTACTTGTGACAAAAGGATGGAGACAATGAATTTGATCAAGTGATAGCTCTATGGTTTCAAGTGAACCATCCCCTGTTTTCTCTCTCTAAAGAAATAATCTGGTTGAAGGTCATTTTAGGGTCATTTTGGAAATGTGTTGAAATGTCAACATTATTAATAATAATCAATTGTTTTTAACGCTAACACACCAGCACATTCATCCTAGTGGTACAAGGAAAGTAACTGCTTAATGTTTACAATTATTTCAAAGCAGTCGTTACTGCCCTTTTCAGAGCCCTTCTAACTGCGAGTGTCTAAAATTTGTTTGATGACAGACTAACATACATTTAATGTATACGTTTCCCTTTGCTTGATAGGTCTACCTACTTCACACACGAATGATACCTGGAAATCATGTGCGTAGCCAGGGGATGGGGTTCCACCCCCCCCCCCGAAATGAAATCCCCCCCACCCGCAGGGGGAGGGTCGGAATTTAGTGACTGATTTTTTGCTTTGATTTTGTTTATTTTAGGTGAGATTTTAATACAAAACCATCACTTGCCCCAGCACAGCCAAAGGGGGTTTGAGTTTAAAACCCCCTACCAGGGGTTTTTGCAATTAAATGCTTCTCTTCTATAAAACAAAACAAAAAAATGCAAACGACAATCCCCAAATTCCAAGAGCACAGTTAAGGAAGATTTTGAATTTAAACCCCCCTCCAAAATTTACGATAAACCCCTCTTCAATATAAAAAAGCAAACTAAACACTCAAAATTCTATGAGCGTAGCCAAATGGGTTTTTGGTTTACCCCCCCCCCCCCCTTCAGTAGGGTTTGAAGCTAAAAAAATACCTTTTCAATACCCGGTATAAAAAAACAAGCGAATTACGCACTCAGAATGTTATGAAAATAAGCTAAATGGGTTTCGATTCAGTTTTGAATTTAACCCCCAATCAGCGGGGTTTGAAGCTAAAAATACCCCTTCAATCTAAAAAAAAAAAAGCAAATTATGCACTCAAAATGTTATGAGCGTAGCTAAATGGGTTTTGACTGAGTTTTGAGTTTAAAACCCCCTTCAGCGGGGTTTGAACTTTAAAAAAAATACCTTTTTAATATTTAAAACACAGCAAATTATACACTCAAAATGTTATGAGTGTAGTCAAAGGGGTTTTGAGTTTAAACTCCCCTCCAGTGGAGTTTGAAACTTTAAAAAAATACCTCTTCAATGTAAGAAAAAAGCAAATTATACACTCAAAATGCTATGAGCGTAGCCAATTGGGGGTTTTGAGTTTAAATCCCTCTCCTACAGATGGCTTTTTTTTTTTAAAGTTTAAAACCCCTCCAGATGGTTTTGAGTTTAAAATCCCCCTTCAGAACGTTTTGAGGTGGAAAACCTCTATCTTCAATATTATTCTAAAGCAAACTACAGTTACTTAATTCTATGACCGTAGCTAAATGGGGTTTTGAATTTAAAAAAGAACAACTCCAAAGATTTTTTAGTTTAAAACCCCCAACAGATAATTTTGACGATAAAACGTCCCTTTTCGATATCAAATCTAAAGCAAACTACAGTCACTTAATTCCAAGAGCGTATTCAAGAGAGTTTAAACATTTATACCGGTGACGGGGCTCCATAAATAAAGTGCAGTAAATAGTCATCTGCCGAGAGTGAAAAACACTAAATGTGGCTCAACAAAGATAGCTAAGACAGAACTTAGGAGTCAGTTATAGAGATCGGGTCTAAATCAAGGAAATCCTATGCCGAACTGGCAGTCGATCCCTTAGTAAGATTGTGACAGAGCGTCGAATGAGGTTTGCGGCACATGTTCTCCGACAAAATGAATCACGCATAATAAGAGTTGAGAAGACATCCTAGTACAACTTGGCGCCACACATTCATGGAGGTCCTCAGAGCAGGTGGGAAGAGGCTTCAGACATTGGCCAGAGACAGATTTTTATGGAAACAGCTTGACGGCAAATGCGCCGAAAGAAAGAATAGCACATTAGGTTTTTGAAATAAAACTTTTTAATAGCAGGAAAATGCACTGTAGATACCTCAGAATATGTATTTTGTTGGCTTTCAATATCAGAAATAGTGCTTGGCGGCGGGGCTTCACCCCGCGCTGGGGGAGCTCCTAGCGCTCCTAGCGCTCCCCCAGACCCCCTTGCTGGCAATAGCGGGGAGTCTACAATTTTTTCCACTAACTCCAGGAAGAACCTATTTTGGGCACAATAAACGTCTTCGGAAAGAATGATGGGTCAGAATATAATAAAGATTATATACACACACACACATACATATATATAAATATTTTTTTCGCAAAAGGGGTGGGGACGGGGGGAACAAAAAATTTCCCCCACCAAACCCCCCCCCCCCCCGAAAAAAAATCCTGGCTACGCCAATGCTGGAAATAGTTTGATTTTTAAAAAAGTACATATTTGCTGCGGATAAATTTATTAACGCTGTATCCCACAATGAACATTTATGTGAAATTTTAATCCCACGCCAAAATGATTATTTCATCTTATCAAACTAAACATTGTAAAAGTCGGAGTCCTTCAGAAAGAATTTCAATTTTTTTTAACCAGAGCTTTAATGTATGTATTAGTTAAAGTGTTTGTTGTTGTGTACAGTATATTTTATGTATTGTTGCGATGTGCTTGTTGTTATTGTTTACATCGTTAGTACGAATAAATCTCCTGATGAACAAACCAAAAGACGGAGAGTGTTTGTTCATACACTGCTCGGGCCATGTCCATCAAGCAAGAAGATAAATGTTAAATCTTTCAATATAAAACTGTGAAATCTCAATGATGCAAAAAATAATAAACTCGGATGTTTTAAGCGGATGTTGATTTGACTTTCTTTTCATATGTATCTTATCTTATCAACTGGTTCCACTAGTTTCCAGGTTTGACCAATGAATGTGCAATCTGAATAGAGGAATTGTAAAAAAAAAAAAAAAGTGTACCCTACTTTAAGATTTACTTATTTATAAAATATTTATAATACTTTAAGATTTTTTTAAGCTCAAACTTTATATTTCACTTTAACATAGGTTGGCTGCCAACTCTGCATTTTTAGCTCTTGTAGCTGCTGACTCTGGTATTAATGCTGACAGTTACCGCAAGTGGGCCGTGGAACAGATTAATTACATCCTCGGGGACAACCCTCACGATGGAGGCTGCTACAGCTACGAAATCGGCTACGGAACCAAGTTTCCTCGACAACCCCATCACCGGGCTGCCTCTTGCCCTAGCAAACCCGCCCCCTGCGGTTACAACGAGGCCAACTCACCTGGTCCTAATCCACACGAGCTGACGGGGGCTCTGGTGGGTGGACCGGAAGAGAATGATCAGTACGTGGACGTCAGGACGGACTACGTCCTGAATGAGGTGGCATGTGATTACAATTCTGGTTTCCATGGTGCCCTAGCGGGAATCGTACATTTACAAGGGCGTAACCAGCTTCCGGTGACGGCAAACAAATGCCCATGTAATCAGTAAGAATGAAATGTGAAAAGTGATGTGATGACTTATGTGTTTTACATACAATAAACAATATAATTTTTTGTACAATGCCCCACTTGAAAATGTTTAGATTTAAAGTAAATTTATTTTTCAGAAAACAATGTAGCTTAGAGTTTAGGTTAAAAATACCTCTTCAATATTAATCTAAAGCAAACTACAGTCACCCATTGGGGGGGGGGGGGCGCTTGAGATTAACCCCCCCCCCCATTCATACAAAAGGAAACAAAAAAAGCTACAATTACTAACTTTCATGAGCCTAGACAAAATGTTTTTTGTGGCTACCCTAAAATAAAAAAAACTAAACAAAAACTATAGTAAAAAATCTCAGTCTCTGGACTCCATTAATAAATTCCAATGTATGGCCGAGTTGGTTTCTGATCTACAATTTTTTAAAATAGAAGATTGCAGGATAATGGACTGTAGATACCTCAGAATATGCTTTTTTCTAAATTTTAAAATAACGGACATAATAAGACAGAGAAATATTGTCCGCGCTGACTCTACATAAACATAGTAATAATAGAAGTAGGAAAACAGTGGACAATGAAGACAGAAACACGTCCTACTGAATACATCCATACTAATGCGGGTATGTGCTTAATGGAAGAACGTGTGCAGTTCAACTATAAAAAAACAGTTTCACTCCCTTTTAAACAGGTGAGAATTTTGAGTAACTTTGGATATTTATGATCTATTTTTAGCTCTACCACAAGAGTGAAGAGATTTCTAGAACAACAGTCAGGGCCGGATTTAAGTACGTGGAGGTCGCCAGGACGTATTTTTTGTGGATGCCCCTGCACTTTTTCGAAAGCTTTAATAAAAATTCACTTGATAATAACTAATATATAAAAGCTGGCCATAGTATAAAAGAGAGTACTTTATAAAATATGCAATTTTATTTCTTTAAACAAAAAATGTTAATTTTTTAAGTCTTACGCAATGTAGGAAATCCGGAGCTACTGTTACGAGCGCACTATAAGCGGACACTTTGTAACCACGACAGTGTTGCCAACTGTAGGTATTGTCGGGAAAAATGTGGGAAAAAATGTCTAAAGAAAAACGTTAAGCTGTTGACATGTCAAAATATGGATTTTTTTTCTCTATTGTGGGGGCCCCTTTTTTGTGGAGCCCACTGAGCATTGTCCCAGCCAGCCCTCCATTAAATCCGACCCTTTAAACATTGTTGAGCCTAGAAAAAAAATGTACCCACTTCCGGATCTTGCGATCTATACTGTTTTCTGTGTTTAGGCAGAAGACAAGTAGGCAGAGGCGTATCGAGCATGACGTGCGCCCGGGTCAAAGTAACTTCAAAGTAACCCCACCCCCATTTTCCACGAACATCACATAGAAATATAGGATTATAAATAAAAAGTATTTAATGGTTCCACGACAATTCGTTCACTGACTTTTCGTTCACGCGACAATTCGTTCACCAGACAATTCATTCGTTCACCCGACTATTCGTTCACGCGACATATCGCTCACCGACTATTCGCTCACAGACAACTTGTTCACCAACAGTTGGTTCACGACAAATTGTTTACGCGACAAATCGTTCAATGACTATTCGTTAACCGCACGATCAGGTATTGCTCTTAACTTAATAACAAACTGGTTACAAACTAATAGCCTATTATTGATAAAGAGATATATTACACGTTACGGCATGTACAATATGTCAGACGAGCGATTTTAGATAATCTTTCAGCATTTATTTGTAATTGAAAATATATATATATTTAAAAAAAACAGATGTATCGTGCTTGTACTTCGATGTCTCAGCACAGTTATCAACAGAGCTATTGGCATTTCCATTTAAACAGAACTAGAATAAGGATCTAGATCTACATAAACTAAACTTCTGATTTAGCACTCTTAAGGTCTATATCTACTAGATCTAGATCTATAATATAAATTTGGAATAATTTAGATTAGATTTATGCAATAAAAATCCTAGATTATCTATCGACTGAATACATCATTAAATTTAAACATAGTATGTTAGTTTTAGTATATTATAACATTGCAATATTGATTTAGACGTTTGGCAATCAAAATCTACACTTTGAGTCTAGAAATTGAAATTCTTCATATCTATTCTACATATCTTGATCTAGTCTATATCAGTCTAAACTAGACCTAGAAGTTCTAGATTAAACTCTACAACGTTTTTTAATTAGAATATAAATCCAGATCTAGTTTTAAAAATCTAGATATACTGAAAAAAGTCTAGATTTAGTTTTAAAAATCTAGATTAAATCTAAATCTAGCTATCATGCCTTTTTAAAAATACGAGTCAGATAACGAGGTTTAAAAAAAATTACTATACCGAGTTGTTTTAGCATGTTATTTAAAGAATTAATTCCATATGACGTCAAAAGAAAAAATCCACTACGTCACACGGCCTAGTTAGACTAAAAAATGTCTCATCAATACGAGCCAGTTATCGAGGGTTCTTAGACATTGGTGCACCGAGTTTTTTAGCATTACATTTAAAGAATTCATTCATATGACGTCAAAGGAAAAAAAATTCCATAACGTCACAATGGGATAGTAACAAAAAATGTTTTTATTAACACGAGAGATTTAATGGAACAATTCATTATAGATACTTCAAACTATTCCAATGTTTCGGAAGGAACATTAAAGGTTAAATCAGATTTTCAATAGCGTTTAGTGATGTTGTTTTTATATAAACGTGAAGGACAGACCGACCAACAGACAAAACGCACAAAAGCAAGTGGCTTTTATTCTAAACAAAAAACACTAAACAAAAAATAAATAAAATCTGATTATTTTAAAATTTTTAAGGAATTAGTTTAGCACCATATCATGTCACGGCGTTACGCTACTGCACGAAAGTCGCTACATAAAAAGACCATAAACAAACATAAATGTTTTCTTTAATTTTAGCAGCTAGTTGACCAGAAAAAAAACACCTTTAACTAATATTTATATTTGTTGTGAACATTTCTTGTACATTTTGTAAAATATATTTCGCTTAGTGATACTGAAAATACACAAAAGGTTGCCATCCTTGTTAACATGCTGTAACATTGCCTCCATTACATTTATGTAATTGTTTTAGAATTGGTGTATTTTTATGAAAAAATTGCTTACATAATTAATTTTATAAACTAAACGGTTTGCTTTTAGAAAACAAAAAGTAGCCGTTGCACCTAAACTTTTCAAGTGTGACGGACGGACAGGCGGACATTTTGCACAAACCTAATAGCGGCTTTTCCCCTTACGGGAGCCGCTAAAAATTAAAGAAACTCGGATTAGGCCCGATCACTAGCAATTTTTTTTTTTTTGGGGGGGGGGGGGGGGGAGGAAATAATAGCTACAAACGTTTTAACGTAACAAATTAAACACGCGGCGAGACTATATAATATTATCAATATGTTACTATCCAGTGAACGATTTGTCGCGTGAAAAATTCGTCGGTGAACAAAATGTCAGTGAACGAATTGACGTGTCCCCGTAATTAACAATAATATAATACAAATAACCTTATAATGTGTATGAAAAATCTATAATAAATTTTTTTGGCGCCTCTCTTCTTGTGGCGCCCACCCCCGGAGGTTGGCGCCCGGGGCATCGTGCTCCCTTGCCCCCCCCCCTCACTACGCCTCTGCAAGCAGGTACTGGTGCGCTGTTGCTTTGTTTAATTTCATTTTATGTCATCCTAGTGTTAGCCATACTAGAAAAAAATATCAAAACCTACCCATTGACCAAACAACGAACCCATGGGGACCACCGAGTTTTTTTAATTAAATTATAGAATACTTTACAAAAATTTAAAACAAAAGGAATTTGTTTCGTGTGACAGTTGGCTACATAACACGTCTTTCCTATATCCCGCCCTTTTTGAAATGCACACGCGAGTCTAGAAGCAACACATTTGGACATGATGAGAAAGGAAAACAAATGCTTTTGTTATCGTCAACAGTCAACAGTGTGTGAGGTTAATTAGCGAGTTATCTGTGACCTTGTTTGATAACCAAGACACGAATTTGTTCTCTTGTCTCCTTGGCTATCTCCAGCGCTACATCTCATTACAGAGATACTCCTGCTTTGAGCACTAGTTCAGTTTTCTTTAAGACCTGGAGGGCCTTGGAGCAGATCGTGCTGAGTTTACACATTTTAATTAGAATACGAGAACGTCAAGCAGACAGTGCAATGACCACACTGGCTTTCCACCAAGGATATCCAAATGTTTAGCTGAATAGACACAGGGACGTCTTTAAATCAATGGTTGAAAATCTCAATTTTCAAAATTTTGAAGTCCAAACTCTCATTTTGGAAGTAAATCAATTAAACACCCAGCCACTATCCTACACAGATGTGCTCAAGATAAACTAATTTATACTGGCAGTAACTACGAATAGAAATCATGTTGAATATTTACCTCGTAAATCAGTACTATCAGTGGCGTCGCTAGAGGGGGGGGGGGTTGCAGGGGGTGCGGTGACACCGACCCTAGTAACGCCATTGAGTACTATAATTGTGTAACTAGAACAATTATCCGGTGTGAAATAAATCAAACGTAAATGGGAGCCTTTGGTACTTAGTTCTAATGAAAACTATCATCAACTTTTGTGACACTAATTCTTAAAATGTCTCATGTATATCTACTTGTTATTAATATGCATTATTGTATTGTGTCGTATTTTATTTTGTATCGGAGATTTTCACAAGAAACTAAACGATGTCGAAGACGCCAAACTCAATTTCGCTGTTGCCAACTAGATACAATGAATTGCTATAATTTTAACAACATTTGAATGAGTGTTAGTCTATCTTCGTTACGAATCTCTTTTATTGCCACTAATTAGTTGCCTATTTGTTTATAACAGTGATGCTCAGAATACGGTCCGCGAGCCTCATCCGGCCAGCGACGTGGTTCTGTCCGGCCCGCCAAAACGTCATCACAAAGTGTAGAAAATCCCCCCTTCATTAAAAAAAAATTGAAAATCCATCTTTTCCTACGTTAGGGCCCTTACTATTAACCTTTAACATTTGTGCGTTTATGAACTGGGACTCTGAATGTAGAATCTACCAAGAAAAGTTTGAACGAATCTTTATTTGTTTTGTGAAACATGAAACATTTTTTTACATTTACACCATTTTTTTTACGTAGTCACGTATTCTATAACAGTTCCCTTGAGTTCCGGTTGTGAAAGTACAATAAACCAGTAGTCTACCCTAACAAAGCTTTATTGTGTCTTAGTTGACAACCAAATGATAGCACTTATAAAGAAAAAGTTTCACCCACAGGACCTACACCAACCATGGGCGCCCTCAGGATTTTTTGAATGGGGTGCAAGTTTCCACCTATGGCTCAAAGTTTTAGTTTCAATATTTTTATTACAGAGAATATTAAAAAAAACTGGTGCCCCACCCCATACCTATGCGATATTAAGCTCACTGTGAATACTTATTTCATGAAATAGAAAATAAACAAGGTAACAAAGACAGTTTGTGTGGAATCACAAACTGAAAATTGGCCCCCGAAGTGGTCCACCCAGCCAGGTAAAAAGGCAGGTTTCAATATTATCAGAATGAAATTCTATCAAAGACAATGACAGAAAATAATGGAGAAAAAAAGGTTAACAGATCTCGTGTGGTGCCCCAGTGGTCCAGCATACTAAAGGATAGGTGAAAGTGAATGTGAAGTTAGATTTGAACCTGGCCTAACTGATGTCTTATAATGAATATCTAATATATCTAATTGTCTTGTAAAGGGCAAATCTCTTATTCCTCAAAATAAAACCTTTAAAAATAGGATACCTCAGCTTCTTAGCTTTTGACTTCAGTTGTCGAGCTGTTTACATCCTAGGAATCCTTGGCCTCTTTTCTTTGCCTCTTTTTTTTTTTTGGACATTGCCTCTTTTTTTGGGCTTTCCTTTTTTTTTTTTTTAACAAAAAGATGCATGTTTTATTAGTAAGTATACAAATTATGTAGTTACATTTTAAAGTACCATGTTTGCAAAACATAGCAATGCATGTAGGTACATTTAGGTTGTCATAATATTTTAACATTTTAAACTGCTTTGTATATGGTGTTTTTTTTTTCAATAGCATATAATGAATATTTTGGAAATTTAAGGTTCTTCAAATATATGTGGTGAGAATGTCAACAATAGGTAATTAAATACAAACAATCAAGAAGTGAAAGTAGAAACTTAAATGATATTAAAACATTTTAAACATCGTAGTCACATTTTTTTCCACTTTGTCTACATTGCTTATGGTTGTTTCCTTTGTGCTTTGCTACATTACCCCAGTTCTTTATATTAACTTCTATCAAACGTGCATACACATCTATGTGTGTACCCCCTATGCGAACACAGGCATTTAAACATTTATATTGTTTCTTTTGTTGTCTCCCTTTTAATGACAATTTTTGATTTCCTCCCTTGAGATTTGGAAAACTACTTCCTCATAATCAAGGTGGAAATCCTGTCTGTTAGAGTCAGTATATCAGGAGTTGCTGTTCTGAGACAATTTCTCTGTGGCTTTTTTTTTTTGTCACAGGCGCCAATTAGAGTCTTACTGAAAGTTATTTTATATGTGTATATATATATATATATATATATATATATATATATATATATATATATATATATATATATATATATATAATTTTTTTTGAATATTTTCCCCCTTTTTCCCCCACCCCCTTTTTTAATTTTTCCTCTTCCCTCTTTAATATATTATTTCTCTGTAGACTGCACAAGCATGCGCAATATTGACAATGGTGGTGGACAATTTTGTTTTAACAATAGTAAAAACTTTGACATATGTAAAAAAAAATGAAACTAAATACTAATTTAGTAACAATTTGATGTAGAAGCTAGTTGAGATATGAGGTTATGTTGATGCTCAATATTAGAACAACAGAAGAAGAAGAATGTCTGTACATACTGTAAACGTCTGCAAGGTAGTAAGAAAATTATATATTAATATTTGTAAAGAAGTCACTATGGACATAATTGTTAAAAAGTACAAATTTATACAAAGAATTGTTTGCTTAGATATCATGTGGTCATGCCTGATTCTCAACACTGGAACAACAGAAGAAAAACAGTGTTTACATATAACGTAAAGGTCTGCCCTTGTTCTTGATTACTTGGAGTTACTCTTCTTTCCCTTTTCTTGGGTTTTCACGTGCTAATCCTGGGTTGTGTTTCCGTTCCTTGACTTGCCGGCCTAATGTTCAATTTTCTTAATAATTTCCTTTGGTTAGAAGTAGTGTAATATAAATACTAAATAGTTTTTTTTTTCTTTAAAAAAATAATAAACATTTTTTTGTGTAAATATAGTACTTTGAATAACAGCACTAACATAATTTAACAATACAAATATTTAAAAAAAGCTTTACAAAAAATCTACAACCGTTTGCATAAATGTGTTTAAAATATTGCAATAGTGGTCTCCCCTAATAAAGAGCCTCACATTTTTGTTACTATTAATAATGAATAGTTGTAAAAGTGGTGTATTTTTATGAAAAAACTGCTTGCATATGTGATTTTAAAAAATTTTCGCTTTCAGAAAAGAAAAAAGTAGCCATTGCATCAGAACTTTTAATGGTCTAAAATATTGTGATTGGGACTTAGGGTTATCTTTTCTAGTTTACGAGATCTCAACGGGACGGACGGAGTGACAGACAGACGGGCGGACAGACAGGCCCCACAAAACTAATAGCGTCTTTTCCTCTTTCGGGGGCCGCTAAAAACTAACATGTGAACAAACTATATACTGTACACGTTGGTAAGTTTATCCATGCGGCCGTGCATCCTAACGGTCGATCAAACAAAAACGCTTATCGGGCAGTTCTTGTATTATTTTGTACGTTGCAGCTCTTGCATCGTTTTAGGATGTAAACAAAACAGGTTGAACTGAATAGTGTTATTGTTTGAAAAGCGAGGCGTTAATGAAGAAACTGAAGAATCAAGATACGGAAAGTAAAGTCGAGTAATATGTGATTTTTGCTCGGTGTCTCTGTCGACTGCAAATTCTCGGCAGCACCAACTCATTACCAAGTTTGTCTGCCAGCAGTGCCGCCTTACTCGGGATGCCATTTTTGAAGTGTTCCTCAGCATGGTCAAGCTGGTTTTTGTTTATGTCATTAATGTGACTTCTGGTGTGCTGTTGAGCGGCCACTTATGCTTAGATGGACAGACTGCAACAACACGGACACTAGTTCAAGAACGGATGAATAATTAACGACAATGAAAACACAAATCAGAAACACACGAGAAGTGAGCACTGATTACACATAAGCAGATTGTCTGGTTTCACATATAACCGTTTTTTTTAAATACGGCAAACAGTGAAAGATCTTCTCAAAGTTGTGACTTAAAGCGTGAATAAATTCGTTTTTATCTGTCCATCATGTCTCACACAGAAGAGGTAAATTTAGCACCAATGCTCTCGCTTGGGACTTGTACGTAAGAAAAGTAGAAAATCTTCTTGATGACACCAACAGCATTACGTATATCTGAAACGTCATTCAGGTCAATGATAACAGGTACGACGGACAAGTTCTGCATTTGGATATTTTTCACGAATCCTTGCCTGAACACAGATCTGAAAGCTACCCATCACTGGGGCAGCCATCGTAGACATGGCCGAATAGTTTGTTCATGTCTAGAATGTACTTAATATATTCGCTGACAACGTCGTTAGACACAGACAATGCGTCTCTCTTAACAACAGAGAGAAAACCAATGCATTCTTCTCGAGTACAATCGCCATCAACAAATCCAACACTCAAACACATCAATTCAGTGCCAGAGATATCTGCATGTCGAAATACCAAGAAAACGCAGTTAATTCATGCTGTTGCTAGTGCTCCGTTGATACTAATCAACGTTTTGACTCGGCATGGGCAGAACTTTCTTATATCTCATCTATCGTAAACTGGTGGACGTGTTTCACCTGCTATTTTATCGCTACCGCTAACAATGACCGCAACTTCGCAAGACGTAAATACATGTACCATGCACTCTTCAATCTTGTTTAAAGAAACTTTCACATATATTAAAACGAAAGACATAGGGCAAGGATTTTTTCCTCCAAGAAAAAAACAAAAAACTTTAATCATATTCTAGGACTTTACTAAATATAATGTTAACTAGAATTGTGTGCAAATGAAAACAAATAGTCATGACTAACGTGCTATACAATATTGAATTGCAAGCCTATAATAAAGCTAATTGATCTGATGGTAAAAAAAATGGCTAGAATTTGGCTGCTCAGAATCCAGGGGGGTGCTAGTGCACCACCTTGCACCCCCTGCGAGCGCCCATGACGCCAACGACTATTAGGCCTAATTTGAACCGTTCATTCAATCCAGTGATGCCCAAAATACGGCCCATGGGCCAGATCCGGACCGCGACGTGGTTACATCCGGCCCGTCGGCACAAAGTGTAGAAATCTCCCTTCCAAACAAACCAAAATTAAAAAGGTTGAAAAAAATGTCTCTTTACGTACGTTTGGGCCCTCACTTTTTCTCTGATGAATTGGCACCATAACCTTTAACATTTGTGTGTTTATGAAATGGGTCTCTAAATGTACAATCCACCAGGAAAAGAGAACATATCTTGACTTTTTTGTTGAAAATGGTAATAAGCCAACATTTAATAATAAAACAACAACATAAAATGGCATTATAAAATAACTGTCGGCATTCTTAGTTAGAATCGCGATGAAAAGATTGTTAAACTACGCCTAGAGATTGGAGGATCCAAAAAAGAGGCCACAAAATGAGTCATTTGTAAAGCTACCTACACTGTTGCTCAAATTTTAAGTAGGGAAATGAAGCTATTTTTTGAATCGTCAAAAACATATAATTGTCAAATAATCTATTAATTAAGTATTAAATCCACTGGCTTCTAGTTTCAAAACAATTTCATTTAGTTTTTGTAACTTTTCGATCATGTGGCCCGCGAGACGAATGTTGGAAATGAAAATGGCCCGCGGGTCGAATTAGGTTGGGCATTACTGATTTAATCAATACCAGGTAAGTGATAGTAGCGCCCTATAGAATCAAAGAGCCACTAAAACTGCCAATGACTTATAGATGAACTCGTCAATATGTAGGTCATGTTTCTGAGTAAAGTAAACTGAAGATATAGGATCAAAGCTGGGCGGAGATACTTAACCGATAAGAAGGTGGGAAAACAGCGCGTTGACCTTCCCGCCAAAATACCAATAATGAGATATTCGCTTGTATGTTGTTGTTGTTTCTAAAAAAGCAATTATTTAATCAATTAGTGGTAATTAGATAATTTTGTTTTATATTTTAAAAAAAGGTAGCTTATTCCTGCAGTATTGAGAAATATTGCAGTTTTTTATTTTTGTTCTTCTCTTTAGATAAGCTTTGTTTTACAAAAAAGTATTTTTTGTATATATTTTGCTTGTTTAATGTTCATCCAGACCCAGCCACAATAACTGAGCAATAAGGTAAATATATATATATATATATATATATATATATATATATATATATATATATATATATATATAGTTAAGTGAATGGTTTGATAATGTAGAGATTTGAGAATGGGGGAACAACACCACCACCGAGAATCCCAAAAGTTATGTGGAGAGTTTGTGTGTTTATCGAGGCATGTGGACGTTTTCACTGAGAAGTGAGTCTGATTTCTTGACTTTGTATTATTTTGTTCGAGATTCGAGGTGTCCCTGTATTAGTCTGCTAGGGCATTTTATGCTAGTATATAGGGGAAGAACTCCGTCCTTAAAACTATATCTATCAATAATGTTTAAGCTATTTCCGTTTTGATACCAAACAAAATAATTAATTACCAATAATTAATTGACTAATTGAGCATTTTTGTTTATTGATTCATGTTTTGTTGGGTACAATAATTATTTGTTTAAATTATCAACTTGATTGGAGAATGCGTGAGGGAGAAATAGCGGGAACAATTACCTAAACCCAACTGTGAATACTGACGTTTTAGTTTCCCTTGTTGCTATTAGCAAAATAATGAATTAACAGTAATTGTCTAATTGGTTACTTTTTTATGGACTCATGTCTTGTCTATGTCAATGAATAAGTGTGTGAATTTTCAGCTTGCTACGAGAATGGGTGTGGGAGAAATAACGTGTAAACACTTTTTACCAGACAGACAGAGTCAGCTGATATAATCTTTGTAAAAGCAAGCCAAGTGAAACAGTTTCCTAGCAGCATTAATACTAGAGTGGTCAAGGGGAAAATGTTGCAAAAAAGTTTTTCTCAGAAAAGAAAATACCCAACAGAAAAAAAAAACTGAAGCCAAAAGAAAAGTGTTCATATATATGCGGAAAACATTCAATAGTTTCAAAGCTAAATAAAGATTATATTTATCTACAGCATCGTTATCTAGAATGTATCTTGATCACATGGATCCTTACATCATCTGCCCCATAAATCGCAAGGTTTGTAAGGGGAACTTCTCTTTAGTATTTTACTGTTCAATAGGAAAAGATAAAAAGTCATAAAAACTTCATGTTTGTATGTAACTCAAGAAGTCCAGAACACTTAACATTTTTCTCTTGAGATCACACGCACCAAGAAAACAAACCACACTTACATACACACACACACACAAAGTGAGGTGAATCAAGGCCAATGAGTTTAGGCCTACTGATTTCAGATCAATGCGCTTAATCCTTCGTTGAACGGTGCATAATGTATTACGCAATCTTAACAAAGAGAAAGATAACAGTTAGCTATACCTTGATAAGTTTATTCTTCTGAACACCGCTGATCGTTGTATAGGCAAGTGAGCCGAAGTTAGAGCTGTCATTACTTTGTTGTTGTTTTTTCTCACATGTCTTGTGTGATAAACTTTGTATTAAAGGGAAGATCTAAATTGTACTTGTAACTGGTTTCAGAAATGTAGTTACACTTAATAGAATTAACATCTTGACATTCAATTTTGATCCCCCGCCTAGGACGTCGGGGATTACGTGTTTCTAGTCACGTCTTATTCTTAAATGTTCAGTCTGTGTAGTGTGACAGTGACATGTAGATCTGTGCCTAAGGCCAATTTATATTTTATAACTATCCCCTTTAAAAACAAAAAACAGTTAAGTTGGAAGGACGATCAAGTCATGCAGCACGAGTAAGATCAAAGCCGTGAAGCATGTCGCCCTACTACGCTTTCTATGCCCCTGTATGAGATAAAATAATAACTATAGATCTGACCTATGAATCAATAGTGCCAACTTTAAATGTTTGTAAGACTACGTATAGATTGTCATAATAAAAATACAATCGGTAAAAAAAAAAAGGGGGGGGGGTGGAAATCAAGGCAAGAACTAAAGAAGAAAAAAATATTTTTAAAATACTTTTAAAAAAACAACAAAGAGCTTATTTAATTGGAAGAACCCCAAGATCACTGCCATATGTTTCAATACTAACAGGTTTAACTCCTTTTACTATACAAACAAAATTAACTACCACTAAATGATTAAATACTTTGTCTTCAATTATGAATAAGTGTGCAGACAGACGGGCGGAGTGTGTGAGATACGCTTGTCAAAAGCCATACATTGCCAGATTTAAAGTGTCAAGAACTAAGTGAATCGAAAACATCTTATGTTGTTTTTTTTAAAGATGAATAGGCGATACAAAGCGGGTTTAATCTTCAATTACACTGAAATCCTGTAGTAGCCTTATAATAGCAAGTATATTATCTTTGTAAAGTTTGAAAGTTCTATTCACAGATTCTATTGTGTTTGAAAGTCGTCAGTGGTATTCTTCGTGTGCTTTTACTAAAATTATACCTGTGCTCGCTAATCTTTTTATGAGTTCTTCTCTTCAGCGGGTAGTGAAAATGAGATGTATTCCTAACGAGTCTGGCTTGCACGAATATGCTCTTTAGGTCCAAGGAACAATTCAATGTTCATTCTTTTAGAAGAACATCAAACTTCGCCCCAAAACAAAATCTTACACATCAGAGAAATTGTGAAATCGTTTGCAATCGTTGTAACAATTTGATAATACGCTACAGTGCTACTTTTCTATTTAGGAACTGTCCTTTCAGAGATGGATATCAAAAGTAGTCTTTGAGAAACATTAAAATCCATTGAGACTGAAGGAGGTTCAAACTAGTGTTGTAAATTTAAGGGAGGCAATTCTACGAAGGAATTCAGGTAAGATGGTGATATTTAATGACATGATTAATGCCAAAGGATAACTAGACAACACACACGAAGGTACGCCCCTAATACACATTTCTACTAAGCTCTATTGTCTTGAACTCATGCTCCACTTCGCCGTTATACTCCCATTTTCAGGTTTATCAATTCTTCTTATTTCGAGGGTGACCCCTGCTACGTCTCGACTCAGGTATCCCACTCAGTTTTTAGTACATTAAAAATATCCAAAAATAATCATATATACAAAAAAAATATGGACCATGTGTAGCCATTTGTGTGTTAGGCTACATTATCGAATAAGTGTAGCTCTAGATAGTCTAAGCATCTAATGCACAAAAGATAAAAATAGGCTAGTGTTAAAAATTGGTTACTTTGGCAGCATTGGCCCTATATAGCATCGCAAATGTAGGTCAAATCACTCAAGTGTGCACTGCTAGTTGTGTAGGATAGGTTAGATCAGGTCAGGACTTTTGTTTTATCCTCGAGTCTGTGACCACACTCCGAGAGGCTACACTGCACCACAGTCATGGATGAACCAGTCGGAAGGATAACTGGATGGCCGCTAAAATTGAGAATAATATTTAGCAGCATCGGAATATTTGTAGGCGTTTCCGTGTTCATAGTATTTAGCACTCATTATAAAAACTACAATACTGGATTATGGGCACTTGTGTCTGGTAAGATATATATTTATATAGCCTAGAATATGAATATTTTAGAATTTATGGTGGTTATTTGAACTAGTCCCCCCCCCCCCCCCCCCCCCCCATTTTTTCACAAAAAAAAAAAAAAATACCGGTAGTTGAAGTTGAGTTTTTCTAGAAATACTATAGATCTAGAGTCTAGAATGCTAGTTCTAGACCTATTACTATGTAGGCCTATGTAACATTGTCACGATGATTGTGTTGTTTTTTTTTTTTTGTTGTTTTTTTGTTTGGATCTAGACTAATCTAGAGTTAGATCTAGAATATTCAATATTCTATTTCTAGATCTATATTTATTATGTAGGCTTCACAAGTCCGTGCAAAATTGTGACGTCAAAATTATCAATAGGGGCCCTTATAATTATGTCCAATTATTCTATTTATCTATTTAATTTATAGAATGTCATTTTGAGATAAAAAGTGACGTAATCTAATGCTATAAACGAATTTAAGGTTTTTAGAAATAGATCTAGCGAACGCTAGCCTAGTTTCTTTCATTTTATTTTTAAAACAAGGATGTTACGGTTGGAATGCAATATGTGTTAATGCGCTGTAGTGCAAACGTAGTTACCTATAGGGCCTACTATGTCTATGTGTTGAACGGATAAGTGATGTCAGAGATTAAGGAAGCCGGAAAATTAAATGACATGAACAAATGTTATTCACATTCTTTATAACAAGATATAGGCATATTTATATTAAAGTGTTTATACAAAATTCATAGTTGTGTGTTTACCTTACTAATACCTACTAGAAAGTCTCTATAGTCTTCACATGTGTCCAAACTCCTGACTAAAGTATGTAAAAACAAACTACAATTCACGATGGGTATAAGTGTACACGTTGTTTTATTTCCTTCACCATGCTAATGTTCTCCTGTGTCTTAAATAAATTGTCTTGCAATTAAAAAGAAAGGTGTTAAAATGATATGGCCATGAAACGGTGCACTTTTTCAAACATTGGTACTGGTACATATGTTTTTCTTTTTTAATAATAATTATAATAAAAAAAAATCTCTTTGGCTTTCACTTGCAAGTTTTAGTCTGTTTATATTGCTTCTACTTCTGTGTTCTCATTTTATGTTGGAGGCTTCAGATGACCACTGGTTTCCAGATCAGGCAGCTTTTCATCTTTTTTTTATTAGTGTTTTGAGACTTTATATAATTGATATTTTTTAAATATAGCCTATCCTTTGTGTACATTCATGGTATCTGTTGAGCAGCCCAGTTGTAATGATTAAACCTTGTTTACATTTTCACATAATTTGTAAACATCTGTCTGTTGCAGATAGGCTTCATATGCTTTTTTTTTTTTAATTGAAAAAAGGGGAAATGGGAAATGGCGACACCACAAGAGAATGTTTATAATATTAAGAACAAACATTTGTTATGTATATATGATTAAGTAGGTACTTAATTATTGAAATTGTTTAACCCTTTTATTCCCTGCCCACTCAGAAATTTTAACCAAAGGTCTCCCAGAGGGAGATAGCTCTGCAAAAAATATGTATATTTGTGAATTCAACAAAAAAATAAATCTATTGTAAATAAAATTTATTACATGCAAGTGCAATCAGAATTATTTTTTATTACAGGCTGCCTGGCCTTGTGCAATATGCACTCTAGACTGTCTGATCGTCCTAGGCTCAAACTTTGCCTGCTCCATCCTGCTGGAGTTTGGGCTAGGATGTAATAATCTTCAAATCTGAAGGAACATCCGAAATTTGTAAAGAAAAATATAACATACATTGTCAATTCAATTTGATTGGAGTGTGTTTTCCACTTAAACTTGTTCTTTAAATCTTTGATGTTCACTTATGACAATGTTTAGTGTAAATGGCAGAAACTTATTTTTGTCTTCTTAAAATTGTTGTTGTCTTTAATAGTTCACTAGGAATACAAGAATACAAAAGAAGCTAGATAAAGCGACATAATTTACTTAGTGTTTGCTGCAGGGTTTTTTTTTTTTTTACAAAGTTTATTATCAACTCTGTCTCTGGTAAAAGTTTGTACAGGTTATTTCTTCCACACCCATTTTCAGATCAAGTTAAAACTTTGTACAATAATTCATTGGCATACACAATATATGAATCAAAAAAAAAAAAATTAACCAAATAATCAATTAGGCTTAATTACTGGTAATCAATTATTTTGTTTGATACCTATAAGGGAAATTAATCCTTCAGTATTTGCAGATATTGTTAAATATGTCATGTTTTATCCCCTTAGATAATCTGAGAATGGGTGTGGGAGAAATATAAATAAGTTGAAACTTGAAGCAATTATTTATTATACCAGTACCCATCAAAATATGAATCAATTACAAATTTAACCAATTAGATATTTGTTTGTTTTTTGGCACATCTGCACAATTTAGGCCATGTTATGCCCTAACCAATTAATTATTTTGTTTATATCCAATAAGCAAAATAACTTATACATTATTGAGATATATTATTTTAAGTTTGGAGTTCTTCCTCTCAGATAAGCTTTGTTTTTTTAAAAGGATTTTTAAAATATTTTGCTTGTTTCTTTTTCTTACTGCAACTTTACTGGTTGTATGATCTAATTAGAATTTACATGTACCTGATATTAGTAATACTCTTTTCAAAGCGCTTTTGTCATCAAATTGTGTAATTAAAAACCTGTATTGTGGTGTTGTGACAAATACACTTTTAAGAACAATTCAAATACTTAATTACTGGGTACCATTATATTCTTAGTGTAAGATGCCAAAAAAATTTTTCTTCTTATTTCAGTCAAGTCTTTAAAAAAATAAAGGGCTTTTATCAAGTGCCTTATTTATTGAAATGGGTTTTCCTTGACGTAATGTATCCTCGACATATTTCATAAGATACTGGGGGAGGGGGAGCAATAAATCTACAAGAAGTTAACTTTATTACCTGCTGTAACCTTTTTAAGTACAAGCTTTAATCCTTTCTAATATAGAACTATTTTTGTTTAAATTTCCACTGTAGTTGAAAGTTTTAAAAAAAAGTATTTTTTTTTGCAACCCTTTTGTATTTATATTAATTTTTTAGAATTTAATTTAATTTATCAACTGACAGGTTTGGCAGCAGCCATTGCTTTAGGTGTAACAATAGCCTACCACAAGAGAGCGTGGGATTCAAATCCCATGTGTTTAAAGTCATTTATGTTGCTGGGTTGTTTCATACAATTAGCTGGAGTTTGCGGCCTTGTGGCATACCTAGTGTTGGGAATAACTAAACAAGATGGTAAGATACATAGAGATTAGATTTTAGGTAATAATTCAAATAAGGTTGAAAATCTAGCCCGTTTTTAAAATAGGATTCATTAAAAAAGCTACACTGTTTCTGTAAATCCATTAGATATTTATGGAAAAGTGACTGAATTTCTTTCAGCTTTGATTAATTACAAAGATGTTTTTTTTTGTACGAAAGAAAACATATCACTCTATAGAAATGTATATTCTTGAAAATCTAGCCCGTTTTTAAAATAGGATTCATTAAAAAAGCTACAGTTTCTGTAAATCCATTAGATATTTATGGAAAAGTGACTGAATTTCTTTCAGCTTTGATTAATTACAAAGATGTTTTTTTTTTGTACGAAAGAAAACACATCACTCTATAGAAATGTATATTCAGGTACTTCAGTTTAAAAATAATAAGGCAAATACTGGTACACACATATTAAATAATCAGACCATAATGGACCTCATTCACCAATCGTAAACAAACAATATTTAGTCACGTGCTCTTATTGATAAAACAATGAAAAAAAACTGTCCCGCATGAGATCGTAAATTATATAGAAGAGATAGAGCACTTTGTGGCTAAATGTTGTTTGTTTACGATTGGTGAATGAGGTCCATTATGCTGACAATCACCAGCATTCAATTGTCCCACTTGATAATGACTAAAATAATGTACATGTACAATTATTAAGAAGTAGCAATGTCTTTAAAAAAAAAAGATGCTTGCCTAATGAGCTTGTGCCACTCTGCACTCCCGTTACCTTTTTTTCATGTTTTTCTTCATTTTTTCAAAAGTGTTGCCTATATCCATGACTCCATCCTCAACCTTTTTGTACCAGTACCAATATGTGCAACAATTCTGCACACTATATTTCTAGTGGTTCCCTTCCCTTGTTTATTGAACTGTAACCCATGTGTATTAAAAAAAAAAATAGAATGCTTTCAATAATTGTACCGGGTAATAAATATTTAATAAGTCCATTTTTTTAACTCCAACATTCATTTAGCTAGTGTTGCATGACTTAAAATTGGGTTAGGGACTTTTTAAGTACCGGTAATTTGGAATCTTAGAAGTTACCAGTATGGTACTAATTTATTTGGAGGCGCGGTAAAGAAATTTGGTTTCTGAACTAGGGGTTGTGGGTTCAAATCCTGGTAATTTTAATTTCAGGATCTTTATGCGTCTCTCAGTCCACCCAGCTCAAATGGGTACCTGACCTAAGCTGGGGGAAAAGTAAAGGCGGTTGGTCATTGTGCTGGCCACAACACCCTCATTATCCGTAGGCCACAGAAACAGATGATCTTTTCATCATCTGTCACAAGGTCTGAAAGGGAAACTTTACTTTTACTAATTTATTTGGATTTTAAAATTTATATTTTCTCAACAACAAATTAGTGATATAGTAATGTGGTCAGCATTGATTAATAACATTTTCAGTTCATCTTGAGTTCAAAGTAAAACATCTATTAACTATATAATTCTGTACAATTTCTCTAATCAACAAAAATGGGGTAAAAAAAATATTTCTGACCACATGAGAACTCCAATAGAAAATGTAATAGACTACCAACAAATGTTTTTTATTTTTTCTATTATTTTTCAGTGATAATCCACTTCTAAAGATTTCCCCATTTGCTACTAGTAAAACTAATCCTCTAATTACTAGGTTTAGAGTTTTTTGGCACATCTGCACACTTTAGGCTTAAAGTGCCAGTAATCCCTAAAAGGTTACCCCCCTTCATACCTCAATTTTATTTATTTAGGTTATTAAAAACAAGGTCTATTTAGTTAAAATAGTAAAGGTTGTGAAAATGTAATAATTTTGTTATTTTCTAATACATTCATTATATATTTCCATCTAGGTCTAGTCATATATGGAACAGATTATTACTTGACATGTGTTTGGTGTTTCATGACATGGAAGTGGGGGCTGGGGATACTTCTTTACTCCAGGTCCTTTCTTAGATCTTACACTGAAAGAGGAAGATTACTCAACGATGATGCAGAAATTGCCAAGAAAGCATACAACATCAGATGATAGTCAAAGTTGTCTCATCTTTAAAATTGTCATCTCACACTTCAACATTTACTATTGAGAAAGTTGGTGATTCTCAATTTACAGATTACCTAATGTTCTGTTCAATTTGCAAACATTTTCTTTGAGTATTTATTGTTTATGCTGTTTATTTAACTTGCAAGGATCAATAAATTATGACAGAAGCATATGGTAATGAATTCAAATTATTTTGGAATAGTGGGTTGCATTTTACCAGTACCTAGTTTGTTATTTCTGTGCATTCATGTTTTCCCCTATCAATACAAATGTCTTTCAAAAAAAAATAAAAAAATTACTGCTGCTTTATTACACAATGTTAATAAACAAGAATTTATAAGTGAAGCTATAAATAAATACTTGATTTATAAACTTGTACTGGTGTTTTTGTTTTAAATGTTTTATCCTTTATTTAACAACTTGAAGCATTATATTCCAGATAAGACATTCATCTGAACGCATAACTATTACCAAATGACAAAGTAAACTTTTTGATTATTGATTAAAAATTAGTAAACTTAATAGTGGCATATGATTATTCTACAAATAAATCTACACACTGGTCCTTTATTGTACAATAATAATTTATCCACTATAAAGAAATACCCTTACTATTTTTCAAGGCGTTTATTAGTTATAAATTGTGGGATAAAGAATATAGATTTTACCAAGACATGTACCGGTAGCTAGATGATCTGGTTTGCAGACCAAGAAAAAAAAGGATTTACTAATGAAGGGGGAGAAGGATTTTGTTTAGCAAAGCCACTGGCATCATTTTCCCTATTGAAAGGGGCAATTAACTTTTTTAACAATGAACCTGTACTGAAACAAGTCTCTTGCAGCATAATCTAGCGTTTTTTTAAAAATGGTATTACAATCGCCACAAAGGTGAAGTACAATACCATTACTTCACCCTTTTTAGCATGAATCCAGAGACATAAAAGCCTTCAATTCCAAACCAATATCTGGGTATGACCAATCATCTTATCAAACTATTAAAATTGAATTCGGAATTAATATTTAGTGGAAAATTGTTTTCTCACAAGACAGCAGGAATGCCAAGATAACCTACATTAACATTCCAAGTATGTTTTATCAATTTCAACCTACATTAGCATTCCAAGTATGTTTTATCAACTTTAATAAGGTCCAACTGATTGGGATAAAGGTGTTTTATTGAAAACCCGTAGTTGTAAACAAAAAATTCCTAGTATTGTAATTGTTTTGGAAAGCTGATAGTCCAGCAGTCCAATTTTAATGTAGAAACTTTGTAAAATTTTATTTATTCTTAAGTTTGATCTAAAAATATGTATGTATAAATCACAATGCTCATATGAAATAAACAACATTTTGTCAAGGTAAAAACATTTTATTCCACAAACATTTATGCATTAAAAAAACACAAGACAGACAACAAAAATACAGTGGTGACAAATTTTGAGATGAATGAATATCCCAGCCCAGAATCCCCAAATGATATGAAATGACTGAAAGAATGACATGGTTGAATCATTAATGACAATGATAAATATACTGATGGAATATAAAAGCAAAACTTAAAAATCTTAATGCAGGCTTTTGTCTTACAATATTTTAATAATAACGCAGGCATAACATCTAACAATACACTGGCTAATCTAATATCAAGGCAGGCACAGTTTAATGTCTAATAGGAACAATTTTCATTCTAGCTATGTAAACTAATCTTGTGAACCCCTCTAAACCCTGTATTTGTCTCCAAATAAATTAAGAGCCCTATTTACTTAAATGTGTCTTCCTTGACTTGAATCTACATTATCTCATAATAGTAAGAACATTTTATAAAAAAAAAATAACACTCAGTAGACATTGAAAAATAAGAGCAATAAGACTACACTGAATTAACGCGGCTACCTGATCTGACTCCTAACAGTAGACTGCTCGCTAAGGTTGCTAGGAAACCTAAAGTTGAAACTGATGATTGGAAGGCTTTGAGAATAGGATTTGCCTAGGCTGATGTCAAAAACCCTATCTAAGCCTGAAGTCTGAACTGCCTGCCTGCTAAATCTTCCACTTTCTAGTTTCCTTAATCTGCTTACAACCTGTTTGCCTGCCTATAATTGAAGTAAGGAAAAGGAATAGAAATTATGAAACCTGAAATGTACTATCAAGAATGATTTGACGCCCAAATAAAAAAAAAAATGGACAAATGATATACATTACCAGGGCAAAATGTTCAGTAGTGACACCCAGGCATTCAATAATTGGGAAGCTTGTATGATCCTTCTCCAATCAACATTATCACCAACATTGGACAAAGTCACAACCAAGCACTCATATGGGACGTTTCAATATAAAAAAATGCTCGTCTTTCAAAAGACTATGGTCTACTCGCAATCAATAATTTAATACTACCTATCACAAAATTAGACTTTCTAAGCCAATTTATAGGCGGCAAGAATGTACAAGGAAAGATTTCTGGAAGCACATGATTGTTTTCAAGCAAATAAAATTTATTAGAACTGCAAGAAAGTCTACTTTTGCGAAAAACTTACCTTTTTTTTATTAACAAGTGCTACAAAACCTTTAACGTCTGTAACCACCACCACCACCGCCTCCATAACCACCACCGCCTTGTCCATAGCCACCTGCCGACAAAATGTTTGTATCTTTATCTAAGAATTTTTTTAGGAAGAGAAAATTTGCCAAGTCACAAAAAAGGGAAATAAAAAAAAAATGCATCATCTAAACTTCCAAATTAATTTATTTACCTTTAAAAGTTCAGAGGCATTTTAAATTATACTACCTACAAATATTAAGTATTCAAAAATACTAAATTTACCTCCATATGGGCCTTGTCCACGAGCTGAGTAGCCGCCCCCTTTCATTGGGCCACCACCATAATCTCCACCATAGTTGGAACCAAAGCCGCCGCCACCACCACCCCAATTGCTATCTGTGAAAATTAAAGTATTAGGATTAGAGAAGAAAAAATATTTGCAGACTTAACTAGAAAAACTAAAAATAGATCAATCAATATATGATTATACACAGTAGCTGAAAAACTTACTGTAATCTCCATATCCACCACCTGAGCCTCCCCAGCCCTGACCTCCATAACCCCCTCCATATCCACCACCACCTGCATTGAAAAAAAAAAAGTTTTTTTTTTAGCTTATTTAAAAATGGGTCAAAATAAACTAAAACTATACTTAATAAAATTTCAAACTTATGACAAAAATGTCAAAAATAATCCCTCAAGCACACTGTGTAATTATCATATCAAAGTCATGTTCATGTACTAAACTGAACAACACAAAAGATTTTGCAATAATGAAATTTAATAAAATAATCACCTCCATTTGCAGCATAACCACCACCAAAACTGTCCCCTCTTCCTCTTCCACGTCCACCTGCCATACCACCACCTCTGGAGCCTCCTGAAAATTGTCATTATAGTTAGTAACAAAGCAAGCATTTATCTTTCATTTTAAAAGTTCTTATATTTTTAACAATGCAATCACTAACCTTCCATTTGGTCTTTTGATACTGCTTTCTTAACTTCAACTTTTCTACCATTCAGATCATGTCTCTTTTTTACTAAAATGTTAAAACAAAAAAAAAATATATATAATTAAACTTGAAAGCACACTTCAAAACTATTTCAAAGCTATTTTAGCAAAGCTCAGAGATCTAGGTGGTAGATTTTTTCCATCACTGTATCAGATAGCAAATATTTATAACATCACTGCTTTGAACTTAGACACTTAAGTTTGATGATACAAAAATTTCAAAAAGTGAGCTTACTGAGTGAAGTGATAAATTACTTACAAACAGCTTTGTCAACTGAATCATAATCTTCAAATGTGACAAAAGCAAAGCCCCTGACTTTGCCTGTGTTTTTGTCTGTCACTATGTCAACTGATTCTATGGCACCAAATGGAGTGAAGACTTCTCTTATGTGCTCTTCTGTTGTATCATCTTTCATTCCACCAATAAACATTTTTTTTACTGATTGATGGTTGCTGCTTCCTGCAGCCTGAAAAGCAAATTTTAGTCATTTACCAATTTTCAGTTAATTTATATGTATTCAACATTGCATTGCAATTTTAGTTTTAACCTCTAAAAGTTTTAATCTTAATAGCGAGGCTATTTCAACATTGCACGTGTTTATTTAGTAATATTGGAATGGAATTAGATTTTCATGAAACTATGTATCTAATGTTTAGTCTATTAATTGGATCTTTGATAAGAAAATTTCATTATGTCAACTGAATACCTTATTGGGGTAGGTGTATAATAGTAATGAAAGAACATAAAATCATGTTAGCTCTATTTAATATTGATAAATGATCAAATAAACAGGAAAGCGGAATGTTCTAACTATAATAGATGTGATATCGAAATGTTTATTAAGTTTAAGGATCTATTTAAAAAAAAAAAATATGATGTTAATCCCAGTACTAATCTATTACTGAGAATAAATAAAGAAGATAGTGCTTAAAGGAAAGGTTAGATCCCTAATATGAAGGTTAATTATTTTTTTATTTTTTGTGAATTTGTTTATTTTACTTACATCCCTGGGCATTGCACGCTTTGTTTCTACTTCTCTGTTGTCTATTTTATGAGGTCTGTGAGACTGGGCTTCATCTATCATTGCAGAATCTTTGTAAGTAATAAATCCAAAACCCCTGGACCTGAAGAAATGAATTGAAATGTATCAAATAATGTACCATTATAAATAAATATAACTAGAAAACTTTTAAGATTTCAAAGTACAAAACACTAACCTTTTGGTATTAGGATCTCGCATGACAACACAATCAACAATTTCACCCCATGTTTCAAAATGGGAACGAAGGCCATCTTCATTTGTCTCATAGCTAAGTCCTCCAACAAACAATTTTCTGAACTGTTCAGCATTGGGATCTGTGTCACCGTCGTCATTGTATCTTCCTCCACCACCACCACCACCTCTTCCACCCCCACGACCTCCTCTTCCACCCCCACTTCCACCACCATAACGTCCTCCACCCCCACCCCCACCATAACTGCCACCGCCACCACCACCATATCCTCCACCACCTTGATACTGAAATAAAATTTTAGAAAATGTTAACATTTCTGTGTAGCATGTAATAATCTAAGTAAAGTAATAGCTGCTTTCCATTGGCATGCATTTCATACAGCCCAACAACCAGTTCCAACTTTAGACCTGGTATATTTTATCTGACAAACTAATTTTTAGCATGCTAAATTTATTTCAGCACTCATTCTGCTTTACTTTTGAAGCCACTGTACAAATTTTTTCCTTTTGTGTACTGTTCCCTATAAAATGTTTAGTACCGGTACAGTAATCCACCACAAGGAATGTGTATATTTTATTAAATTCTGCTGGCACACTTTATATTAGAGAGGTGAAATAAAAAATTGATCTTTGAAAAAACAATTTTTCGTTAGTACATCATTAAAATACTTTTAAAGAACTTTCCAATGGTGTTTAAATTATGACTATGTTTAATAGTTAGAAAGTTTATGATTTTTTTTGTATCGTTTTGGCTTAACAATGGTGGACATGGAACAAGTAAGATGAGTCATCATGAGAGCGTCTCGCTCGCTAAGCCAGCGAGACACAGGCCCCAGCTCAAAAAGTTAAAGTTGGAATTGAGTTTCGTAGAGGATATTAAAAATTTAATAGTAGATTTAGTATTCATAGTGAATTTCTAGCTCACAAATCTGATTTCATTTATATTTATGAACTTTACTTGTTTATAACGTAAATATTGATAAAATAAACAAATTATGGGGTCTTAAAAGAAATGCCAGAGAGGCGGGGACAAAATGGCGGCGTTGTGATGGCAGAAAATAAAATATTTTAAAAGTGGGATCAAAATCGTCTGAAACTATTTTTCAAATGCGCTTTATAATTCATGCGAAGACGATTAATACAAAAAATCTATTTGAATATATCCAGAATATTAGGCCTTACATGGGCTCCAGTGGTTATACATTGATGACCAAATTTCCTTATCAAAATTCACATAAACTGTAAATCCCATAGCCCACAATGATAACCGTTATTTTCAAGTTTTTGAGCGATGCGAAGGAGATATCGCGATAAAACTTGGTAGAATTACAGCCAGGCATGATATCTACCGTGAAAAAAAAAATTGAATCATTGATCATTTTCCTGTACCCTGTATTGCTAAAAACAAAAAATTAGTATTTTTTATAATAAATGTAAAAATGACAAATAACTTTTTAAAAAAAAACGTAATTAAGCTTTATATAGGCCATTGTCTAAAGTAATCGATAACAAGTTTATAACTTCTCACATTTCATTCAAAAATGTAATAAATTTGCAAGTGTGGCTTATGTGAAAAAAGTCAAAAATGCTATCTCAAGTTTATCGGTCATTTTTTACTTTCACACTTCCGGGTTTTTTCGATATTAAAGAAAAATACTTTTTTTTAAATAAAAGAGAAGTTAAAAAGATACAACAATCACACTAATCCTATTGTTGAATTCAGCATTGTATTTTGAGTTTGAAACTTTGTTGCTAGGTGCATAGGAAAAGACTAAACCTGTTCATATATGAAAATGGATTGCGTACAGTACAAATCTAGATCTACCAGTTATTTCTGTAATAACCATCAAAATAAAGATGCATTGAGGTGTTTGATATGGCAGCTTCTTTTATTGAGATAATTTTCAAGTTTTTAATCTTAAGTAAAAGGCAAATATTGCATGTGGTGCCTAGCCTAGTCTAAACCAATAATCTTGGTGTTATGAGGTGCTGGTTATCCAATGCTTGCTATGCATCTAAAAGAATTTTAAAAAAAGGTTTTGCAGCTTTAAGATGCTTTCCTGATCATGAGTTCAGGTTTTTATTCCCTCTTGTTATTCTATTTAATGAAACAGCAGTCCTCCCTCTTTTTTGATGCAGCTTTCAAAGTATCACTTATACCACTTTGGAAACAGTCAGTCCAATGGCATTAATTTGTTGGTTCTGCCAGGATAAAAATCTAGCACCATGTGACATGTCTGTGTGCTGCAAGCTTAGAAGCTGCCTAGCCTAGAATAGTAGCGTTGTACATGTTGAAATTTTAAAATGTGTCGCTTAGCCTGCCGTAAGACAGTGAAACAAAATCTAAATCTAAGAAAAACTCAATCGTATTCTAGTTGATTTTTGATTAACCCAGCACGACTCTGTCGAGTACTCAAGTTCTGGCTGGCCGGTAAAATTACAAAATGGCTGGATACCTGAAAATCGATCATAAACGACTAAACGAGGTTCTCTGCTGGTTTATTTTTAAATATGGTTTAATAATATTCATTGAGTCTAGACCACTATTAAAAAAAAATGATAAAACCATTACGTTAACAAAAATAATTAAATAGGAATCGAAATCGTCAAACAAAGATAACTTACGGGCATTATTGTATTTAGTGAAGGTCTTGAAAGAAGCGTGGACTACTCGTCAACCCCGGCAAGAGAAAGGAAGTTTTAGAACGAGGCTAATAATTTATGTAAATTCAAAGTCTCGGATGTGAACGAGATTTCAATTATCTCTTTTTCCATTGTATTAATCTATAGATCTTAGTATTAGCTAGATCTTGAAGAAAGGCATATTTTATTTAGCTTTAAATTTTTTTTTCAAAAATAATACTTTTCTTTAAAGTCGCTGTTTCCATTCAAATATTCGTGAAAACCCCTCCCCATGCCCCCCATACACCATTTTTTTAATCAAGATTCGTGCGCGATAATCCGAGATAGGAGATAGGCCTTGTAAATTTGACAATTTACCATTGAAAATTTGGCCTATCAGTAATTAAATATAGCTGAAAAAAAAGCTTTTATGTTATGCCCTAATTATTTATTAAAAGAAACATTCATATTTGGAACTATTGTGAAATAAAATTTTGGCGCCTAGAATGATTGAAAAAAATCAGTGAGGTAAAGTGTCCAGAAAGTAGATTTAGTAGTTTTGATGCCCTAACCGCCGAGTCGCAATCGCTATGTGTGTAGTTTAGTCTACTCTAGGTAGACCTATACTCTAGTAGTTTTTTTTTGTTTTGTTTTGTTTTTTAACTGCAATTTTGGCAACAAGAATGAGTTCGAATATTCATACGAAATCGCGATGTCTGAACAAACAAACAAAAATATTCTTCTCGCAACTTTAAAAATCAAGAAGGCAAACCTCTAGCCTGTCTTCCTGTCTTGACTCATTCTTCCACTCGGCTGGCTTAACAAAAAAATATATACATTTATTTCTTACCACATCAGCAATGACGTCGAGAGGCTAAGTGCGCTTAAACTTGGCTTGTCTTGGCTACCTAAAAGGGGGCTCGGGGTTCGACACCCGACTCGGGCAGAGTTGCGTTTACTGAACGCCTAAAGCAGGGGTTCTTAACCTGTGGCTCGCGACCCCCTTGTGGGTCGATTGGCGATTTACCAGGGGTCGCCTAAGACTATCAGAAAAATATTTTTTTCTTCTAGAAAACACGACACTGTACACATATTATCACATATTTTTAAAAGTTATTTACTTTTACTACAAACTCTAATTGTAATTCGAGAATGTTGAGAAACTACTGAATCTAAATCAGTTCAAACATTTTAACGTCACAGCATAACTATTGCAATATATAGTTATTAGTTCAATTATTTATAGGGTGAAAATTTACGAGAAGCACGTCCGTTTATAATTAGTAATACGCCATCATGTTGTTGAAGGAAATATTTTCATAATGGAACAAACTATAAACATGGACCTCGAACAAAAGAACGTTAAGAAAAGAAAATAGATTGACAAGTTCTTATAATATTGTTTCACTTGAATCGTTAAAGCTTTGCCTACAAGGACATACAGTCGTAAAGTTGTAAAGATGACAAGAAAGCCAGGGTAGAGAAATGACGGCGATTTTAAAGACGAGTTCTTTCTTTGTAAATCTGTTGAAACGTCTACTACAGCACTTGATATATTGGACAAAATTAACTCATTTCTGGAAAAAAATAAAATCTCGTCTAAAAGTATTAGTAGTTTCTGCAAAGATGCTGGTCAAAGTATGCTTGGTTGTTGGTTAGGGTGTTCAACTTTTGGTACAGAATGAGTCACCCAAAAGTCATCGAGCTTACTATTTAATTCATCTACGAATAGTAGTAATTTCCACAAGAAAACGATGTTACCCCTTTGAATTTTGTGAATTCTAGTGTTTTAAATAAACATTCGATTGTTTTCAAAGCGTTGTAATGAATTTGATGAATCCAAAAATGTTTCTATTATTTCTCACTCAAGTTAGCTGAGGTCAAGTTAGCTGAGGTCAAGTTAGCCGAGGTAAAGTTCGAAAACGATATTTTTCGTTTCTAATATGAAAACAAAATTGCAGGTTGAAGCGCTCTTTAACGATGAAATGAACTACAGCAACAGTTTACATTTCCAACACCAAATCTTTGTGAAACAGGATTTTTAACTTGTTCAATACAGAAGTATATTTGATGCAGATGATGTCATTTGTTCTGACCTTGCAAGCCCTCGAATTCCTGATCTGGTCAAACAGAAACAAGCTCAACCATGGAAATGACGTTGTGGCTTTTTTTTAACAAATTGGCCAAAACTTTTGTAGAAATGTATGACTTAATTGCTGGAGTTTATTACCATGGTCAGTCATATTTTCCAAATTGTCACATAATTATAAAATCATGAATATAGTGAATACGCTGTTGAAAGGTAACCAAGTCATAAAGATACCTCATTTATTTGCAATTTATCTATTAGCAGCAATATTTAGTGTTTCTGTATTAAACATACAACTTTGGAAATTCATATCAGCTATTTACATTTTGATTTCGATGTTATAGATTGCACCCCCCCCCCCCAAAAAAAAAACAAAACAATATTTTACGGTTGGGGGTCGCCGCATAGTGACCAACTGAAAAAGGGGTCGCAGTACTAAAAAGGTTGAGAACCGCTGGCTTAAAGGCAGCACGGAAAACCAACTCCTAGATACCCCCTCACCCCCACTGGTCCACAAATGAGATTGGACCAAAGCGCTCTGAGCAGCCATAAGCATGAAAGTAGCGCTATATAAAAGCAATTATAATAATAATTAAATTTATAATAGATCTAGACTTACAATAATAAATCTGCGATTAGAAATGCGTTAACCAATTATTTTTGTTTAGCGCGATTTCCTGCTTTTAGTTTTCTCATTACGCTATGATTCTATCCCTGTCTGGGCCTATTTGGGGAAATAAATGGAAATGTTACGTGATCGTTTTTCACAGGCATAAAAAAAAAAGTCGTACGACTTGAATTGTAACTCCAGGGCTCCTCCTCAAGGGGGCTAATTAAACTTATAGCACCTCATCTGTCAAGAACGATATCTTTCCCTTGTTCGATACCAAACACAAAATTAATTACCAAAAGTTAATTAAATTATTTTTTTTTACTAATAAATGTGCAAAATTTCGACTTGCTCGGAGATTTGTTGTGGGAGAAATAATGTGTAACAACTTTTTACCAGACAGTTGATATAAGCTTTCATAACTTTTTTGTTACAAATGTTTATTTCCGTAACAATAGTTTATATTCGTGCTTAATAACTACCGCTATTACTAATGAAATGGTTCGGCCAATATAAAAAAAAAATTAAAAAAACAACCCATGCACTATTTATATTCTTTACTACAAACAAACGTACTGCCCGAAAATCAACAACAAAAATGAGGACATTTTTGAAGAACTTCAAATCAACACATTCCCTTTGGTGGAGAAGTTTGCAGCGTGAATGATGTTGCGATTGCTGGCACATGTCTATGAGTTGATTGTTGGATGGTGACTAGCTCCATACAGCTACAACTAAACCCCAAGTAGACATATTCATCTCTAAATGCTAAACATGAATAAAACTTGCAGCAACATTTCTTTTGAAACAAACTTGAATATAGCTTTTATTAACTGGATTTACGAAACTTTCAAGTTCAAAGTAGAAAGAACAAAGTACAACTCACTATAGAAACAAGTCAAATATAAAACGCTGTTATATATATTTCAGTCGATCTTATTGCAGAAGTGTCTCACGAAAACGTTGGGCCTATATACGTTTGAAAAGGTCCACTAAAACAACGTCTCATTTCATTTTCGAACCCTTGATAATACGGTCAGGTTTACTTTTTCAAACATGAAATAAATATTGCACATAAACGGATTTAGTCCCATGAAACATAAATAACTTCGCGCCCCCTTTGTCAACCCTACAGTCTGAGAAACGCAAACCAACTTAAGATAGTCACACAGCCAAGAGTAAATAAAGTACGCATTCCTGATATGTTTAAATGACGTCATTGTTTGTTGTGGATGTTATGTGAAAAGTACCGAAAGGATGTCAGGTTATCCTTCTTCTTCGTTCTCATTTTTATGTTGGAGCGTTCAGAGGACTAGAACAATACATAAGATGAACTGCGCAGGGAGCTCTCCATATAGTTTTCTTTCTATGTGGTGTTTTGGGGCCAGTGTCTTGTGCGGGCCTCTTGGTAAAGAGAGCAGTTTTTGGAGGACGTGGTCGGCATTCTCTGGTGATACTCCACATGGGCAGATTTCACTGGTTCCAATTTTGAGCTTCCGGTAGCCTACATTTGTTGTCGCATTCTGTTGTGTCCGCTCCTGAGTCGAAAGATTAGACGTTGATCTTGTCGGGATAGATTATAATAAGCATCATCTTTCTTGTGATTTGGATGAGAGTTTGTCGATTTCTCATTTATTTTATTTACTATTAGTTTCTTCTGGATAGAGTGCAGAGTTTAACTGAGTTTGTTCTCCCTCACTTGGCGAGTATATCAGCCTTCTCATTTCCTTCTAGATTCTAGTTGTATATAAGCTAGTATCCATTGAATAACAGTTTGTTGTTTTGTAGGTAATAAAATGATGACCTTTAATGTCTACTATCTATCATTCTTATTTTTAATGATCTACAACAATTTATATGTAGTAACAAAAGAACAGAAGCGAGAGAAATCAAATGTTAAGTGACCACAAGCAAGAGTGAATGACAAAGTTAAGTGACCACAAGCAAGAGTGAATGGCAAAGTTAAGTGACCACAAGCAAGAGTGAATGACAAAGTTAGGTGACCACACGCTAGAGTGAATGACAAAGTTAAGTGACCACAAGCAAGAGTGAATGACAAAGTTAAGTGACTACAAGCAAGAGTGAATGGCAAAGTTAAGTGACCACAAGCAAGAGTGAATGACACAGTTAGGTGACCACACGCTAGAGTAAATGACAAAGTTAAGTGACCACAAGCAAGAGTGAATGACAAAGTTAAGTGATCACAAGCAAGAGAGAATGGCAAAGTTAAGTGACCACAAGCAAGAGTGAATGACAAAGTTAAGTGACCACAAGCAAGAGTGAATGACAAAGTTAAGTGATCACAAGCAAGAGAGAATGGCAAAGTTAAGTGACCACAAGCAAGAGTGAATGACAAAGTAAAGTGACCGCACGACCAATAATTTTTAAAACATGCAACTATCCACCCGATCAAAGAAAAAAAAAATCCCATTAGAAACTAATGGTTTACTGATCTGTGCATGTCCCACAACTGATGATGCACAATCTGGGCATTCAATTATTAGTAAAACTTGAGATTTAATTCTAATTCTTGCTGTACATTCGAAGACTAGCTCACTTACTTCTATTTTAGGCTTGACCAAAAGTTGTGGTGGTAACATGCTGGTGACCAAATTAGTGAACACTATACAAGATCCTGTTAGCGACGAAGGTTGTCCGATGTGATACTGTTAACTCTAGCCACTTCTGCTGTTTCAAATGATAAGTCTTTTTGTTATTTTGTTTTCTTCGTGTTTACATGTGGCACGACTTGTCTTGTAATATGGGTACTTGGATGAGAATAGTTCTGTTCAATCTCAATGATTTAGGTTTACTAACGTGTCCATTATAGGGAACTTTCAAAAGGCTTCGAACACACTTAGTGGCCACACACGTAACCTAATTGACCCCCCCCCCCCCAAAAAAAAAGTTCATTTGTGTACGTTTTCAGACGTTATGGCTTACTTCAGAAATGATTATATCCTCCTAGCCCAAAATCTCAAGAAAGGGGGCAGGGCGATGGTGTGCGAAGGCTTCGTTTTACCAGGGTGGTCGCATGCGGCTCTTTGACTGCGGCTCCTTATAAAGTGTTGAATGCAGTCACGAAATATTATTTACCAGTCGACCGGCGGCGTAGGATGGCCGGTCTTAGTCCACTGCAACCTATGCGACCGCAGTGGGCCCCCACTTTCAAAGGATCCGCGCTAATTCAAGGTGTATAAATTATTAAATTAAACCATTTTATAACTTAAAACATATTTCCCCACTCCTTACTGTCAATTTACCAGGAGCTCCTGGAAATCTCCCAAAATTGCAATATATATGAAAATGTCCTTAAAATATACGGAAATATATAGAAAAAAATTGTCCTTTTGGGGTGTCGTTCAATATGGAAAACGCCAATCCTACGCGCGATATATAAAAACGGCATTATGCATTAGTCGTAGTGGTGTAATCAGGTGAAAGAAGCTTCTCACGCCTCAAACTAATGAAGAATTACTTGAGGTCAACAATTCTCAAAGATAGATTGAAATATTTGGTAATTTTTTGCTATTGAGCGGGATCTATGTAGGAAACAGAATTATTATGATATACTGTATGACTTTGCTACACACATGGCCCGTAAAGTAATTCTGTACGTAGTAAATAATGAATAAAGTGCATAGACGAATTTATTTTCTAATACAAACTCTTAAATTTCACTTATTATCCGCTTCCCTACCCAAACTTGGCCCCGCGAAATCCGTTTCGAATAGGGCCTCACAATGCTTAAGACCGGCCCTGCTATTTAGTGTTTGTAAAATGTTTGTTTGTAAAATATTTTACATGTTTCGGATGTTCCTTCAGAGATGAAGATAGTCTGCTTTTAAGTCCAAACCTCCCGCAAGATGAAGGGGATGGGAACGAGCAGGGTTTGACAGTTCAGCGCGCAGCCATCCGTAGCGACGTGTGAATACCCACGTGTTCCCCCCCCCCCCCTTTTTCCTCTTGTTTTCTCGTGGACTATCTGCAGAAATAAGAGAGTGATCTTTCCTTTACTTCTTCTCGTTTAAACTGTTGAGGGAAGAATAGTATTATATATAGATAGATAGATAGATTAACTTGTTTTGTAACAGAAAAGTTAACTTTTTCTAAACACAACCCTACAGAAAGAAGACATTTTTAGAAAGCAACACTAGCGCGGATAGTCCATCGCAAACGTATGTACATTATCTCCGTCTATTTGCTGCGCGCCGAAATACTTTTTGGCGAGGTAATAATTCGGTAAGCAGAGGTTCATAGGACAGACGTTTGTAGAAGATATAGCAAATATTGGAACGGACCTCATTCACCAATCGTAAACTAACATTTTGCCACGTGGTTCTCTATATCTTCTATACAAATTGCGCAATCCATAAAGGCTGTCACGTGATACGTAATTTTCATTGTTTTATCAATATTATCACGTCGCTAAATGTTTGTTTACAATTGGTGAATGAGGTCCATTGAGTGCTTCGGAAAACATCAAATTTCATGAGAAAATTTGTCACGATTTCAAAAGATGGAGCGAAAGTTATGACAGGCACACGAAACGAGGTTTTCTCATTTTACTTATTGTTATTTACTTATTGTATTACTCAGCAGAAAGAATTATATGCTCATACATTTCTGGAAGATCTTCGCAAAGTAATGGAATTGGTGATGAGAATGTTTAGTCCACTAAAGCACACATTGCCATCGCCAACTTCAAAAAAAAAATTCGAGGTTCGTTGGTTATCGAGAGGAAACGTTTTCATTTACAGTAGGCCTACTGTTTACTGCAATAAAAGAATTCCTGTCGCACCTTTTGACAAGTTCTCTCCAAGAGATGGGTCACGGTCATTGGCCACTTTCTCAGCCTCTAGGCATGGCAGATTCCAAGGATGTCCAGCTGGTAGGTGTCAAATCCTTGAAAAGCTGGGCCAGTTTCCATCGCATCTATTGAAAAGCTTGCCAGTTTCGGGATTTAGTCCAACGTCGTCATTGGGAATTGACTGCCCTGGCCCAATGTTAAATTACCCCTTTAAGTTATTTTTTTTTTCTTTTCTGTAGCAATTGAGTTTTTACAGAGTGGAATCAACAGAGCCAACGCCAGACCCTGATCATTTCTGATTTTAAAAAAATGTCTCTTAAAAAAATATGTAAAAAAAAAGGCTCTTT
This sequence comes from Biomphalaria pfeifferi, assembly GCA_030265305.1. NCBI lineage: Eukaryota > Metazoa > Mollusca > Gastropoda > Planorbidae > Biomphalaria > Biomphalaria pfeifferi. Next base: position 247,173 of record JASAOG010000038.1, read on the forward strand.
AAATAAAATTCATTTTTGGCTATTACGGAATGCAAGTTTGCAGACGACTGTTTTACCAGAAACTAGTTATGTCCCTGAAGGCCTATACAACCTTTAGTTTGTTGAGGCTGAAAATGTAAGTGGGTGTTGAAATGAATTTGCTTGCTTCTAGAATGTACATCTGAGGACGTTCTATTTTGCTTTTTTTTTTTTTTTTTGCAGATTGGAAACACAAGGAATTTTTTTATTAGGTTTACGCACACTTAGTTGTGAGGTCATCTATGCAATTGATTTAGAAGACCTCATCGAAGCTTTCTTTTTCCTCTCAACAATTTCGAGTTGGTTTTCACCTAATTGACTTAATTTACCAACACCCACACTTTTTTTTTTACAAAGCTAATATCTATTCACTATTTCTCTCTGTGGTAAAAAGTGTGTACACGTTTAATTCTCCCACACACAATCTCGGATTAAGCTGAAATTTAGCAAAATCATTTCTTTTACTTGACAAAACTAGAATCAATAAAATTAACCATTTATTTAAATTTTTAATTGTTTGGTATCTTGAACAAGGGAAAGAAATCGTAATTGTCAGATGTGGTGGTATAAGTTGAATTAGTCCCACTTGATCCATGAGAACATATTTTATGCATTTAAAAAACGATCATGTAAACATTAACCAAGACCCCCTCCCCCACCTGGACTATTGGTCAAGACAACGTGATAGGACCATAGCGCATTGAGAAAGCTAAACAAAAAATAATTGGTAAAAATATTTCTAATCGAACAGATTTACAATTACACTTTTTACAAGTTCCATTTTTTTAAAAATATATTTCTTGTATGTCTATATTTTTTCTTCACACCCCATCCCATTTATTTCCGACGTACGCGCACCAACAGTTTACAAAGTTTAGGCGATATTTGAAGTTTGACAAAACCTAACCCGATCATAAGTGAAGAGTTTCACAGCTATAGTGATAAGCAATCAAGACTAAATATTTGATGAACTTGGTGGTTTACGAGTGTATGCGTGTTGCTGATGTAACCATGAGGCCAGTAGGGCGGCTGTATAGGTTGATGAGTTTCAGATGAATCCATTGAGGCGGTCTGGCGTAATTCAAGAGAATAAGAAGGGCGCCAGTGCGAGGTGAAAGGAGATAGTCAAAAGACTTTGTATTTGTAGTGTGATCATGTTTGAAGGATTTCACTCGTTTTTACACACACCTACTGTCCAGTGAAATCTATAAATTGTTCATACACGTTACATTCAAGTTATAGGTGTAGACCTATGCAGTGGGTCATCCCCATTTCCAGTGTGTACATGCTTACATTGACACTAGACTGAAGAGTTGAACAGAGACAACTGTGCTAGGTGCAAAAGAATGAGACTAACATAAGTGCATGTTAATAAGGGAATAACAGCTTTAATAGTAATACAGAGAATGGCTTTAATTGTTTTTTTTTATAGATCATGTCCAACAACATAACTAAATTAAGCCAAAGGGAGAGTCCAGCTTTATTAATACCTGTACTAGCTAACAGCTGTTAACTTTAAGAACACTAATGCCTTTTTACAGTTGTATATTTGTGTGATACTACTACTATATAAACATGTGTTTTCTAGTAAAATGATCAAAATCTTTCATAAATTGGGCACTCTTACAAGCTCTATTATTAAACCAATTTAGAAAGCTTTATTAAGAAATATTTGTTAAACAGAAGAAATCATCTAATTTGGTGAAACAAAATAACATACTAAAATGGATCTTGATAAAAAGTCATTTATTGTCATTGAAGTCATAAGATGCTATTGTGCGCCATTCTGCTCTACAAGAATGCTGAAACAAGTTAACATGGCTTGGATATAGTCCAACACAGAGTGGACACCAAGTGCTTCAATTTAACAATCATTTTAATTTCCAAATAATACAGTAGTGAATTTTCTTTTTCCCCTGAGATGACTGAAGAGATTTTTGTTTTACTGAACCAATGGATTGGAACACAATAGCTAATCATTATAAAAAATAAAATGCTGAATACTTGTCATAATGTATTTGCAACTTGTAAGTAGAAAAAAAGTACAGTCAATTCATTCATGATAAATCTACATGAACCTATCTGATAATCTTTTCCCCAATTATCTTCAGGTATTACTAGAATCTCACTTTTAACTATCAGTACCAGTAAAACTAGTACATACCATATCCTTTAAGGTTATAAAAAAAAATAAACCATCTAAAAATACCTTTCCAGTTTAAAAAAATTTACCAATAATTCACAATAATTCCAGCCTTCTATCTTCTGTATCATTGTCATTGAAAAAACAAACCATCCAAGACTTCATACTTTACTCAAGCCTGAATAGTCAACAGATCTGAATCATTAATACTGGTAATAGGAATTAATAGCTACCAGCACCATTTCTCTATGAAGAGTTTAAAACAAAAATATTGTTGACCAAAAAGTAATTTTTTAAAAAATACTTTAAAAAAAAAAAAAAAACCAATCCAGAGTTAAAATGTTTATTTCATCACAATGCCTTCTCCCAAGTAAAACAGTAACACAGTCAAACCATCATTACTGCTTTCAAGACATACAATCCCTTACACACTAAAAACATGGTTTAAAACAAGAAGAGATGTATGCTGTTTTTTTTTGCTGTTCTTTATCATTGATAGTCCAGTAGCATAAAACTCAACCCAATCCCCTGAAAGGCCAATAATCCATCAATGTAGTTTCGTATTCAACAAGTCCTGTTCTAAAAGGAATAATTGTTTAATCCTCTTCTTCAGCATCAGCAACATTCTCCGTTGTCTCTGCCAGAGATTTACCAGCCTTCTTTTTCTTCTTCTTGGCTGCTTTTTTTGATATAGATGTGCTAAGAAGTGCCTGTAAAATACGGAAAAATAGTAGAACGTCTCAGAAACTATTGTTACACTAAACAACCTCTTCCAATATAGTGTCTGAATGACCAATGGTATCACTATGAACTAGGCACTAGATTGGCAATAAACTTAGGAGTTTATAACCAATGATATGGTACTACAATGAAATTGTTTTATGTGCATGTACATAAATGGCATAACTGGTTATCTAGATAACAAATAATTATTTAGGTGATACTGAAATAATGAGATGGGATTTGTAGGTGAGAGAAAAACTTTAACTGAATGATCAACACACACAAAGTAGCTTTTAGATGAAAAAGAAAACCTACAATTAATAAAACACCTACCACAGATTCTGGGTTACTGACTGTGTATTCACTTTTTAAGAATCCTTCTTCCAAAGGTAATCCAGTGATCTTCAGTGGTCCATTAGGCATAAGAATGACTGTCTGTTTGTACTGAGCAACAAATTCACCTAAAGACATAATTTAATGGATCAATTTTTTCCATAAAATTTGCAGAAAAACAAAGTCATAAGAAAGTAAATGCATAAATGTGTAATTCAAACTAGACATTGGTACCTTCTCTCTCATAGAGAACATTAAAAGGTTGCATTAAGTCATGTTTCACACACTCAAGTACTCCCATCTTTGCCTTCTTCTCATCTTCAAATGCCCTAAACAAAATATTACAAATATATATAATATATATATATGAACAATAGTTAACACTATGTAAACAATGTGAACTCATTTCCCTTTCTAGTCATTTAGCTGTATTAAGTTGATGTCTAGGCCATATATTTCCAATTACGAAGGTCCAATAGCATCAGATGAAAAAAAAAAAAAAAAATTTTGTAATCAGAACAGTGGCGTGGCTGGGGGAGGGTGGCCCCAATTTGAAAGTCCCACCATGTCTATACTTGACCTTTAAATATTTCTTCTCAAACCAAGACACCTGCCGGAGTCTATGGATGATGACGCGCTGATCACAAACTGTGTTACCTGTTCCTGTATGATGAAATACAGGCCTATCACTTGTTCAATGAGGTCTTTGATGCACAAGCATTTTCATCAACAAACCATTACCACTATCACCTATTGAGGAAGCTAGCTTCATATGGTAATTATGTGTGCTCAAAACTTGCAACCTCCATCCAAATACTGTTTACTCAGTCCACTTCCATTGTTATCATATAAAAAGATCAAAACTCAAATTAATCAAAAACTATCTCAGAAGCACAATGAGGCAAGAATGACTTAGCAGCATGGCTTTAATGTCAGCTAGACAGCATTGATCTAGATCAGTAATGCCCAACCTAATTCGACCTGCAGGCCATTTTAATTTTCAACACTTGTCTTGCGGGCCACATGAACAAAAAGTTACAAAAACTAAAAAAATTTTCTTCTGAAACTACTTTACAAGAACCCCTTGGATTTGTGTGAATTGACCAGATTTTTTCAACGCGTCAGAAAATAGCTTCATTTCTCTACTTAAAATATTAGCAACAGTGTGGTTACCTTTAAAACTGAATCATTTCCTTTTTTTATTTGTTTTGAATATTCTGATCGATCATCCTATCTCTAGCTGTAGTTAATCAATCTTTTATTCGTCGTTCAAACCAAGGGTGCCGCCACATTTTTTTGTATAATGCCAATGTACATATTTTTTTAAACAGCCACTTTCTTTATAATTATAAAACGCGTTTTTACCATGTTCCAAAAAAAAAAAAAAAAAGATCCGCCCACTTTTCTTGGTAGATTTTACATACATAATGGTACCAATCCATCAGAGGAAAAATGAGAGCCCTAAAGACGGTAAAGATACCTTTTTCAAAGTTTTCTTTTGGAGGGAGGATTTTCTCCACTTTGTGCCGACCTTTCGACGGGCCGGAGGGAACCACATCGTGGTCTGGATCTGGCAGAGGGCCGCATTTTGGGCATCACTGACCTATGATGATGGTATAGAAGCATTTGCTGCCCAGAAAGCTTGATTTTTCACTTGTGCATTATAAATTATCGAGTCTTCATCATCGTTTTTTTTGTATTAATTTTACTGATATACTGTACATCTGAGTCCACCCAGCTCTAATAGGTACCTAACATTAGTTGGGGAGAAGTAAAGGCGGTTGGTCGGTGTGCTGACCACATGACACCCTCGTTAACCTTAGGCCACAGAAACAAATAATCTTTACATCATCTGCCCTAAAGAACACAATGTCTGTAAGGGGAATTTACTTTACTTTTACTGTACCAATTTGAATTTAGACATATTTATTTAGTACATTTCAAATCCCCAGCAACGTCACGGAATGAGAAAATCAATAAACAAAAAACTATTACAAACAGTTTTGTGCACTGAGTGCTTTAGCACGACCTATCAATAGCCTGCTGACTTCAAAATAAATGAATTAGTATAAGACATTTTAATTTTACTTTAATACAAACGAACATGAATGAAATGAAACCCCAAATTTTGTTATCAAGATCGCTATAAACAAAGAAAAAATTCTATTAAAGGACATGAAGAAAGCTCAAAATCTATAAAACAACCTCTTAAAATTTATTTGTATACTTTAACCAATGCAAATACCAAATTATAAACAATGTACACTTACCGAAGAGTGAATGGCATAAGTAAGAATTTCTTATCTGTCTCACTCAAGAACTCTGGAGAACAAACATGAACATATAAATAAACATGTTAACACCAAAACAAAAATGTCAAGGTTAACACCAAAACAAAAATGTCAAAACTATATCTCATGTTTACTTACGCCTTGAAGCTTTCATCTTTAACTGATAAATGATGTCTTTCTTTTTATAAACTGTTGTTCTAGTGTCCAGTTCCCTACCCTAATTAAAAGAAAAAAAATTAATTAAAAAAAAACAAAAAAACAACAACACAAAAACAGAAATCTAAAGGGGAAATAGATACATTATTATATTGATACCAAGTACCTTGCCTTCTCCAGAGCTCACAAGGATATCAATGGCATAAACTTCATGGACTTCAAAGTCACAGGATTCATGCTCTTTCCTGGTGAAAACATTTGAAATATTTTTTTAAGTCTACCAAGCATGTTAATCATTAAAGTAGTCCTTAAAGAGTTTCCTGAGGAAAAAGATAACTTTCAACAAGTATGGCAATCATCTCATCTCTGCTTGTGGTTCCTTCTGGGGCATAGGCCACCAACCAGCTTCCTCCAGGCATCTCGGTTCTGGGCGATTCTCTCTAACTGTCCCCATATATGGCAATATCACAGCAAAAAGGTTGGTTTTGAGCATTTTTCACCAACTGCAGAAGATTCAGGTTTTCTGGACACCATGACACTTCACAAGCGTCTCTTACAACTACAAACTTTCAGCATCTAAAATAACATACTTTCAAATTTTTTAGAAATGTGGGGAAAAAAATACACCACAATTTACACCCATGACAGAAAAAAAACAACCTCATATAATCATCTTGTATGGTCTTGTAAGTTTTTGTCTTAGTCTTAAAAAAAATATTAGTAAATACCTCTGAGCTTCAGTTGGATTCTGTATAAAAGCCTTTTCACCATCAATTATGTGTCGTTTCAACTGATGTGAAAGCATACCTTAAAAAAATAAATAAAATAAAAGTCAGTTTTATATCTTTTTTTCGTATTAGTGACATGCATACAATAATAGCAATCATAAAGATATAAAAAAAGCAACAACTCTTACCTTCTATTGGTTTACATTTGAAATCTTCTGTTACCTTCTGTACACCATCTGTAGCATTGTAATTCTGAAAGGAAAAATTAAAAAAAAATAAATTAACAAAACATTTTAGATAAAACAGTTTTTGATAGAGTAAACAAAATCTGGAGAGTGATACAATCTTAAGTGAATAAAAAACTTACTGTGTTGCCAGGCTTCACAAGCCTCAAGGCTACCTCTAGAGCTTTTTGGGCAGCTAAAACAGCATCAGCTTTTCTACCAGTTGCAGGGTTCTCCTGCAAACAAGTTTTGAAAATATTTTTTTTTTTAGCAAAATCAAACTTCCTTATGTCAGAACACATAACCACAAGAAAAAGCCCAATACTTACAAGAATTATGAAATTGCACACAAAAAATAATTAAAAAATAAGCGTAACAGATAAATGAATGAAGGACTTTGAATTAATAATGGTTAATCGTGGAACGCTTCAATATGAAAATGTCCTGACAAGTAACAAAATTATTTATACTCGAAATTTTTTTTTAATTGTTGGTGTAGCATAGAAATCAAAAGTAATGAATATTGTTAAAATGCATAATAAAGTGATATAGTAGTTGAAACATATTCTAAACTGACAAGTCTCTTCAATAACCATAGTACTGTGAATACTTGAATATGATAGAAATTTTTTATTCTCTTATTGTAAAATAAATACTTAATTCTCATTCCCAGATTTAGGTATGTAGCACCTTTTCATGTCAAAATTAGAGATTTATTAAGAAGTAAATTTGTGTAAGGAATAACAAACAGAAAGCAATACTGAGTTGTTACTTCCCTAGGTTTTGAAAACATTTACGCTCAACTATAATACACTATAATAAATGTTATGTTTTTACATTATCTATTAATCATGTGAACAGGGTTGTTAGCATTTCACATGACACATTTTATGAGATTAGGTTTCTTTTTAAAAGGAGGAAATGTATGAAATAGTGTTAAGCGTACATTTAGATTTACTGACTTTTCAAGGTTATTTATGAAATATCTTCACTAGATCTGCATCATTATAATAACTACTGGTCTGCAGTTTAAGTCATTCTAAATGATACAAATAAAGTTTTTTTTTTTAGCAAGTAAAAAAAATAAAAAAAATTATATTTTAAAAAAATACCAGGTAAAAATTTGAGGAGTTAGACTACAAACCCTAGAGCTCATTAAGTTGGGGTGTTTTTTTGGGGGGATCAAAAATCCACCCAAAGAAACAATGTATTCAGCTGTGGTATGCTACAATCCCTGTGTGAAGGTCATTTATTTATTTTTTTTGCCAAATTCCCACCCAAAGCAGTAATCAACTGTGGTACACCCAGAGAAACATCTCATGTCAAATATCAAGTAAGAATCTAAAGTCCCCAATTAGAAATTTATCACAGGCTATTTATAAAAAAAGAACATATTTTAAAAACCTGCATTATTTCATAGTGTTATTCCCCCCACCCAGACAATATGATAGGCAGAACAGATAGTATAGACTATGTAGATCTTCAGGTGAAGTGCTATCTAAATATATAGCTTCAGCTTGGGCACTGGTTAGCTCAATTAGGACAACCAGCCAATTATGCAATAACATTGAATTTTTTTTCTCTCAAATATTAACAAGAAATAAGCCAAATTTAAATATTTGGTGGAAATTTAACGAGACTGGTGAAATTTGTGGAGCACCATGAACTCAATATTAAAGATAAGTTAATGTCTTTAACCAAGGCTTTTTCCCTCCCAAAAAGCAAAACTGATTAATTAAGATGGATTACCCATTTAGCAAAGATAGCATCATACATGAAATTGTTATATGCATTAAAATTATATATTGTAAACACATTTGAAGTATAGATGTGCATGAGATACATAACTATAAAGTAACAGTAATATTTGTTAAGTAAATGAACAAAACAACAAACAGCTTACTTTGATGGCACCAACAACAACAGTGTGTGCAACAACTGCAATATATCCATCAACATGAGCTCCCAAGTCACTAAACATACAAAAATAAGGTCATAGATAGTGTTGATGATCTAAGCAAAGTTTCATTACTGATATCAGCAAATCACATTCTTTATATGACATGACAATATAATGTCACTATTTATAAAATGTCTTTATAATTCCAAATTTTATCTTTCTATAAATATAACTAAAAGAAGACTAACATTTTAACAACATCCCCTTCCTTAATTGTCACTGGAGGATCAGACTTGAGTGGTGAGAAATGGCATATACAATTATTGATCGACACACATGTTGGAAAGGCGATGCCTGCAAATACAAAATTGGCTAATTAATTAAAAATTAGATAAAGAAATATGTAACATAACCATTTAAAACTAACGTGTAGTTAAATTTAAACCCAGGTAAAAGTCAATAAAATTTCCTTTCAAGTTCTTCAAGAAATCCAGAGGGAAAAGATTGGCCAACACCAATACAAACCTAATCTATTCTCCAGTACAAAAAAAAAATTTAAAAAAAAAATCAAGTAACCTTTAGGCATGAACCCCCATCTGGACTGCAAACAAAATGCTACTAAGCATACATTTTTCCAATAATACATCTAGAATGGGAGAAAAAATAATTTTAAAACCTGGATTTCTGGGATATCCAGGAAAAGTGACACCCCTGCTCTGATGATAAAGAGGTGTCAACCTCTAGTGCACAACTTGACCATCAAAGAGGAAGAAAGTGACAAAAGTTGTTTGGAAATGGCAAGCAGGTAGAGTTACAGAATCCTCACAATTACAATTTTTTCTTGATAAAGTTATTTTCACATACACTCCCACTTACACACTGCAAAAAATGGTGTAAATCTGTGCCTGACTATTTTCGAATTCAAATGTTTTATCACAATTTTTCCGAATGATTATTTGTCAACTCCTAGAAGGGACATACTCAATGATAAATGCCAAAGGAAGCATTTCATCTTTGTTGAATCTATTGTTTCAGTCATCATGAGTGCAAACATTTTATGCAAAGCCCACTCAGAATAAGCTTCAAGTGGTGCCAATCATATGGGCTACATTTGTGGGTCTTGGATATATCAAGGCAAAAGCCCAGAAAACAATTATAAGAATAAGAACTATGGTATCTGTGCATCTAATGTCCAGCAGTCTAGTAAAGCACTTATACGTGCTCACCCTGGACAACAAAATTTCATATTTTAACTTTTTCACTAGATAATCTAATTCATGGCATCACTCAACAGGTATAGTGAAAAATGATCTGACAAAGCACCAATGAAAGATCTAGTGCTAAGAGAAAAGAACTGATGGCAAATGTAACTGTGTTAAAAAATGGCATAATGACAATGTTGCATTAACTGATGGCGTTCACCCCTTTGTAATGTCAACTGTTATTAACACAATTAGAAAAAAATCCAAGTACAGCAGCCAAACTTGATCAAACTCTACCAACATCTTATGAGAGGTGTAGACAGAGCTGATGAAAATATTGCTAAATATTGGGCATCAATCAGTGGAAAAAAATAGTCTTCTGCTGTTCTGTTTTGAATTGGCTTCACAAAATACACAATAACTTCATGAAACAGTGAATTTTCATGCCATGGTCATCATTTTGACGCAGGCCAAATAGGAAGACAATGTTTCGGAAGTGCAACACTGATACACACTATGATGACCCGAATCGTGTGATAGTCAAACATTGTGTATTCAATTTCAATGTGGAAATGTGAAGCTTTCTTACATGTGAAAGGTAATAATTGTATATATTGAATGTGGATTTCCTGCATGTTCTAATTATGGAACACCACACAAAGTAATAAAAAATTTTCTTTTCAAATTCGTGTTTCTTAATATGTTTATTACATAACATATCTGTAAATTTCATGCACAATATAAAAATTTAAATCTTGGACACAGATTTTACATTTAAAAATATTCTATTTAACTTTCACTTTCTAATCACCTGCAATATATAATCCCCTATGTACATGTTTCTCCCCTTATATTAATATATATATTTATTATAAATCTAATTTAGATCTAGACCAATATGAATTTGTGTATTCAAAACAAAAATTAGATAGTATTTAAAGAATATTATATCCCAGCAGACCAACTTAACTAGAGCAAACATACCTTTCTTCATTTCTTTGTCTTTCTTAAATACTTTGGACGTTTCTTCATTTAGACGACTATCACCATATTCACACAACTCCAAAACTGTAACCCCTACTTTACATTTAGCAATCAACTCTTTTAATATGGCTAAAAGAAACAACAAAAAAAATTTAGTTATATATATATATATATATTAACAAAATACAAACAATGGGAATAGTATTAATCAGTTATTTTAAATATATCAGCTCACATATATATTGATATTAATGACAGTATTTTAAAATCTTGCTTTGCAACTACATCCAGATACCTACACCCCCAGAAGAGGACAAATCTTTAAAAAGGATCACGGGAAAAAAATAATTACGACCTGATAAGCTGTAAAAACTGGGCTTACATTTTATTTATCTTCATATCTTATATAATACAGACGTTACTTCAAAAAATTACGTCCTACAAGTCATGCATTCAATCATGCATATTAACCAATGACCTAAATTCTGCTAAGTCACTGGTTTTCTTGGCTAGCTCACGCAACACATTCCATGCTCTAATAGCACCAGGGAAGAAGGAGCAATTGTACAAATTTGTCCTAGCATGTAGAATGAGGAAAATGCCTTTATCTTTGTGTCTTTCTGAGTATTTAATTAGATTTTGTCTTTTTATTTGAAGATTATGGTTCAGTGTTTTATGTATAATTGCTACTTTACTTTTGAGTCTCCTACCCTAAAGGCTTTCTAAATTTAGTGATTTTACTAAAGATGTTACTACTCTAGACAGGCTAGTCAAATGTGAATATTCATTTGTTATGAATCTCACTGCTCTATTTTGTGTCTGTTCAAGGTTCTAAATGTTTTAAGGGGTCCTAAACAGAGGAGGCATACAATATTCTAATATTGGCCTAATATAAATGAATAATGCATGAATCCTATCTAGACTAGATGTAGATAATCTAGATCTAAAAAAACAACAAAACCTCCCAGCAAGTAGACTTTTCTAAATGGACATGGGCATGATGGGGAGTTTCTTTTTTCCACTGAATGTTGATAAGCAAAAATGAACTTTGTTATGACACAATTAGGAATTAGCTATTTGTTTCGAGAATAGGGGAAAAGTTTTACTTAGCCATGATGACGTGATATAATTTTAAAAAGTAAGAACACTCTAGGAGACGCTAAAGACGTTTTTCTTATCACAGTAGAAATAAGGATTTATAGACGGAAAGTAATAGATGAAATTTGACGGTTTCCTTCTTGATTATTAAACATATTTGTTGATGAATATCAGCGTCTATTACCTTTATTGATTGTTGGCCTTTCGTGGTGTTATCTGTTGCAGCATTAAGTTCGATGTTACCTCAATTTGGATTTGTTGTATTTCAAGTACTTGGACACAGCGAAAGTGCATAACACTTTTTAAAAAAATCACTATGACTATAGAATTAGATCTATTTTCAAGAATACTCTAGATTATCTTCCAGTTCCAGCCTTCAAAGTTCAGAACTGTATGTCAGTGTTATGAATGTATCATGAATGGGGCTTAGAAACAGACTCTAATAAAGTAAAAGTATTTAAAGTTCTAAAGATCTAGAGTAGTTTATGCCATTCCGTCACCTATAGGCCATAATTTCAAAGTTTGACTTTGACAGCGCATTATTTGACAATGGTTTGAAGTAGAAAAGAAAATGAAATATCAAAATCTTCTTTAGTTTAAGGAAAATAAGGATGACTACTTATATTTGTACCACTAACCTATATTTGGTTATTATATTTAAGGTCAAAGAGGTCATGAGTTTTCATTTAATTCAGACAAATTTGACCCACATTATTTGATTCCAGACACCATAATTTATTTCAGACAGTCTCTATATTTAGGCATCAATAAACTCAGATTTTAATCCTATATTAACATTAACTAAATTTTAAGATCCCCAGGCATAGTCCCTCACATGAAATCATTAAGATGTTTTCAAATTATGCATAAATACAAACACAAATGCCCCATGATTCAAATTTTGTGTATTAATACAGAGCGAATGAATTTTAAAGCACATTTGAAACAAATTGTTTCAGACGATTTGATCCCACTTTTTAAATAGTTATTTTCTGTCATCACAATGCTGCCATTTTGTCCACACTTCTGTGACATTTCTTGTAGCTCTAGACCCGATAATTTATTTTTTTCATCAATATTTACATTCTAAACAAAAGTTCATAAATATAAATGAAAGATTTGTGAGCTAGAAATTTACTACTAATACTAGATATCTACTATTAATTTTTATTTTTTATAAGTAGATCTATTGTCTAGGAAACTCAATTCCAACTTTTTAACTTTTGATCTGGAGGTGTATCTCTTCCATCTTAGCCAGCGAGGCGCTCTCATCATACTTGTTCCATGTCAACCAATGTTAGGTCAAAACGCCACAAAAAAATCCATAACTTTCAATCTAACTGTTAAAAATACTATCATAATTTAAGCACCATTGCCGCATTGGAAAGTTCTTTCAAAGTATTTTAACGATGTAGATCTATGGTAGATTCTTATAACTGAACACCGACTTTGGGGAAATAGGTCAATTTGGTGAAGGTTTAACTTACAAAAAAACTGAAAGCAGATTCTTATTCTCCAACTAAAGGACAATAAAAATAGCTGTTCCTTTGTATTACCACCCATAGTCAAGATTTTATTTTAAAATAAATTGGGTCACTTCATGCTCCTATTTTGAACGCAGTTTTTGGGCTTTCTCCTTTAGTTGAACATCACTATGTAATTGCTAATAAATTATATCTGTGTTACTTAAAAATTATTTAGATTGTAGTAAAAGAAGTAGATTCACTTTTGCAATATGTATTTATAGTCTATTTCCTCAGATACTCTCTATCTATATATATATCGTATATAGTTTATTTATTTAAATACCTACATAATCTATGTGTAGAAACAGACAGAAATAAACTTATATAGATTATAGAACTATAAATTATTTATTTTAATTTAATAAACATGATATTTTGTACTAGGCTACTTGTATTTTCTCTCTGTCTTTCTTTTAATTCCCATCCAAGGACCCTCTTCTTGTTTTCATAATTTGGATGTTCATTTTGTGACACTTTAACACCCCCCTCCCTCCCACAGATGCTTATAATTCTTTTCATGACTCTCTCCCCCTTCCCTCCACTGCCCGTTGGATAGTTTGCGACACTACACGCTGAGTGTATACCTCTCCTCACCGCCAGCTTATCTGGCGTGATCACCTGCAGTGGGCATGGTCTCTGGCTTCAAATTAGCAGTTCGCACTTTTTCTTTCATTCATAAGTTATATATTCTAGACATCTCGATCTAGGTCATGTTTATTCATTGAAAAAATCATAGATTTATTAATCCCAATAATATTTCTTATTACGATTTTGCTGTGTTCAAAAAGGAGAATGAGCTGAATTCATTATTATTTGTCTAGACACCCCCTTTTTAAATTTTATTTAACAGCTAACGGTATAAATGTGACTGGAATGTCTTTCTAAAGATGTTTGGAAGCTTATTTTGATATGCCCATCAGCCTACGATCAAACAGGCTCATAATATAGCCTTCATCCCTTATATGGATATGAATTGCCGGGGGAGGTTAAAACAACAGCTTTACATACATGGTTACCAAGAATCTAAATAACTGCCATCGGCTTTGGAAAAACGGAACAAAATTACCGGAACTTATCTAAACTTGGACATGTGCAGTCTCGAAATGTCGTTTTTTAGCTCCAAACAAATTAATTACAAACAAAAAAAAGCGACCCGTTCAGAAAGGAGAATTTGATGGAGTGCTCAAAATATAAGAACCTCCTCTACTAATGAAAAATTGTTTTTTCAAAGATAAATTTTTTATTTCACCTCACTAAATAATGTTGAATGTCCGGATTATGATTAAATTTAAAAAACTACTCTAGATCTAGAGTAAAGTGCGAAGTTCGAGCAGCCCCGATTTGTCAAGAGGTTTGAACAGTTCACTTTTTATTGCTAAAACTTTTTTTTAAAAATGTTTACGAAATTACTACTGTATTGCTACTGCGCATGCACCTTTTTTCTTTACTACCGACACATACTATTTCCTTTTCCTTGTAAAGGCTGAGTTCACGGTGAGGTCAAACTCTGTGTCACGTCCCTAGTGACACCTCATTGTCCACAAAATGAGGACATTGTACCTACCGTATTTTTCGCAGTATAAGACGCACTTTTTCTTCTCCAAAACTGGGGGGGGGGGGGGAAAAGTTGGTGCGTCTTATACGGCAAATACACATTTTACATGCATTAAAACTGCCCCCAACGTTGTGTGGCGCTTACTCGCAGTCCTTTCCTTATGCAGTGTGTGCTGCGGGCTGGATTTGGGGCACATACTGCGGGCTGTGGTGACTTCTGTGACCCTCCCTGCACGGCCAGGCTGTGTGTGTTCGGGCTTCCCTCTTCCTCCTATAGCGCGCCATGCCCCCCTCCCGACAGTCTAACCATGTGCTGCACGGGCATCATGCTGAGCTTACTGCCGGTACCTCCATCCATCAGCGCAGGCTGCGTCTCCTCATGTCTCCCGGAGCAGTCTCACTCCTTGCTGGGCAGTGTGGGCACAATTTCGCCACTTCTCTGCATATCTCCCGGGCACCCGATCAATCCATGCTGCCCTGAAATGTCCGCATGTCTGCCTCCTAATTCCGCCTCCTCCAGCCAATGCTTACTGATGTCCGTACTCTGCCCCGCCCCGCTGATTGGATGCCCGTGATTGATGGGCAGAAGGATTGCTCCGCCCCCGAATCCCGGGGAGAAGATACCGCCCTCCCTACCTCATACAGTTGATATAAAATATTTTAGTACAGTATTTGGTTCAGAATCTTTTTTTTCTAGATTTTCCTCCTTTAAAATTGGGTGCGTCTTATACGGTATCTCAAATCAGGTCAGCGTACCCACGCTTAAATGCCAAAAAGATGCCGATTAAAACTTAGCTCAAAACTACAGTAGGGAAACAAAATTAGCATAGCTTAAATTACAAAAACAGTTCCTAGTGACACCTCATTGTTCACAAAATGAGGACATTGTACCTATCTCAAATCAGGTCAGCGCACTCACGCTTTAATGCCAGAAAGACACCGATTAAAGCTTAGTTCAAGGCTACAGCAGGGAAACATAATTAACCTAGGTTAAATTACAAAAACAATTAAAAGGAAAATTAAATGTAAACGGGTCAAGTAGTCAAGGATGGGTATTGAATTGTCACTGTTCTTTATCCTAAAGAAAGATATAAAAGGCGGAGTGTTAGCTTGAGACCGAGAGAGAGCTAGAAAGTTAGGCTTAGAAGTCGCTAAGTTTTAAAGTAAATATTTACTCATTTTATTGAACATTTTCACTGAATCCTGTATCTGTTTTCTATATCTTTGTACGTACATTTATTGTTTCAAGTTCAAGTTTTAAATAATTAAAACTCAAGAAAACCTATCAGCACTTTGTTACTTCATTGATTATTAAAGTGTTTGAACTATAATCAAGGCACCTCCACATATGTCACAAGTTTATAGCATCAAGAACTCCAAGTTGAATAAACACAATAAACACGTGACACTCAGGAGGTGTGGAATTATTCGTTCTAACTACACGGTAGTGAAGGAAATGGGTAATGGGCTCAAGGCTATTTTAAAGTATGATTGCTCATCAGCTTGAAGAGACTATTTGAAGTTGTGGAGGGTGGGAAATGCTGCAATGGATGGTGTTCTTGCACTGGAGTAAAAAGAAAATGACTTTATAGTGAAAATTAAATATTAAAACGTTTTTAGATATATTTCTTTGATCTGTTCGAACCCATTCGAGCTTACTAACTGTGGAAAAATCCGCTCAAGGTAAAGTATGCTTGGCGATACCTACCCTACACCTCTTTGAACTCATATTTAATTTTAACCAAGCCTAGTGATACATTAAATCCGATCTATTTTTATAGAAAAAAAGGACGAGGAATTCAGAGAGATACCATCAGTTTTTTCATAGGTCAGACCGTTACAGTGCTATAAAAATCCAATAGTGAAAATTGCTGCACGCAGGCTTAATAATTTCGAACATTGCACTTTACTATTGCTGATTAATCGGTAATAGTTTAGATGCCCAGATACCTTTACTGACCACCATGTTGTTTTTAAGCATATTTATCCCTTACCTATATCAAACTTTTTAAAGAGAGTTTTTTGTTCTTACGCTGTCAACTTATGACTTTTTAAGTGTATTTACTGAAATGAAGGTCTAAATAAAATGTTAATTTGTTCTTATGCTATCATTTTAAAGGAATTTTAATATTAGATCTAGATCTAATAGCTGCTAGAAAGAAAGACAAGAAGCAACAGAAAAAAGTTGGCAAGTATTTCAAGGGAGATAGTCTAGTATTAAGCCTTAAAACCAAAAATGGTGTATTTCCAATGACAATATATGGTAATAAGAAATAAAACTTAAAAATATAGAGCAACATACATCTATCGTACACCTTCATTTTAAGGTACTTATCGAATACCCCATTGTATTTTTAAAAATTCTCCTTTATTTCGATGATTATGACGAAACTAGTCCATTCCTATTGTGCATAGTCCATTTCTTTATAGTTAAGTTATATTTAGTTTCATTTTTAATCAAGGATAATTTTTTTTATTTATATTCAAAGTGCATTGGTAATATTGGTATAAAAATTTTGCTTTTTTTGACCTCTTGGGAAGAGTGAAGTGAGTCTCGGGTTAAGGGTATTTTTTAATGCCAATGATGCTTCAGCTCAACAAAACCTATATAATAGGCTTCTAATTAGGCTGATAAATATTTGCAACTATTTTCCTTAAAGTGTCCTTTGCTACCTAAACATGAAAATTGAGGTTTAAAAAGGGGGTGTTCGATAATAGCTGTTTTTATATAAGCAATCTCAGCTTCGTAAGATATCGAACACCATTCCAATGTTAAAAATAAACATCAAAGGGATATAACCCAAATAAGACAAAATATTTAAATTATATATTTTTTAAAATAATGTAATGCAAAGTACACATATAAATTAGTCATGTATTACAATTTGTATCAGCTATTTGTGGTTTACTGTAAATGTGCTATATTTGTCTAAGTAAATAGTTTTACATCGACTAATTGTACCCATTTAAAAAGCTTGATTTTATGACACATATAGTTTGATGCTATTATCATGGTTGTGATAACACAACAACGATGGATGTAGAACATATCCAGTTGTGTTTTTTTTTTCAGATGCCCCATTCTATTAACTTCTGAATTATGTGTTATAAACAAATACCTAGCGCATGTGCTTGATGTGAAGAGATATTAATAAAACGAAAGGGCTAAGGGGGAGGTATAGAATGTAGATATGGTATTTTGAAATAAAAATGTCTTTGGTAGGTAAAAAAAAAAAGGGGGGGGGGGGGGGGGGGGAGAGAAACAGTCAAGAAACTGTATCAAGAGATCATCAATAATTGATCGACCATTAAAATGTGACGTCAGCCTCAAATACATAGGCAGTTGTGCTTCTCGATCTAGACATGTGGCGCAGGGTCTATAAAATTATATATATTACCATAAAGTATGATAAAGCTCATAATGCGATACAAAGACTCCTTTGAAACATCACAAATACTCAATAACACATTTAACCACTCTCCTATTCTGCCTACATCCCCTTACCAGCACTTTCTTCTTACGCAATTCCACTCTCCAACATTCACACTTTTTCAGTGCAAAGTAAAAACGTAAATTTCAAGACTCAATTCAAACGCGGACTAACACACAACAAAAAAAAAAAAAAAGGTCAGTGATAGCCCAACACACAGGTGTAAACCAGGCCACCAACACAGCCCCTCAACATTGTTCAAGTTGTAGTAAGAGCAATGTTGAGGGGAAAGGGGGAGGAGCCATCAGTCGATTACCTACGGCCAAGCCGCTAATTAGGTCACAAACACTAGGCGTGATAGATATATATAGATATGTTTGTGTGTGTGTGACAAATACTAAGCGTGCTCTAAAATACGTTGGTTTTTTTGGTCAACCAGGTGGTTTAGGGAGGGCGGATCTATCTACATCTATAAGTAACACAGCTCGCAAGCTACCATAGCTTTTCAGCCCCCTCCCCTTTCCCCGCCCAGATCGAAAAATATCTAGCACTGACTTTTGGGCTGTTACATACACTGAGCGTGCGAGATCGGCGGCTAGTTACGTAGGACCGTGTACTGTATGTTTTGTTTTTTGGTCAACCACGTAAACTGTTGTGTCCTGCAATGACTTGGGCAGGGCGGGATTATTTATTGGCTACCAAAGCTTATTAGGCTCTCCCTCAAATAAATAATGTCTGGATTTATTAATGGCCTTGTATCTCAAAATAGCTTAGAAAATATAAGTACTGGTGCGGTAATGTGTCGGTACTACGTTACTGGGCTTAGCTCCGTCAGTTTCTAAGCAGAGCTGATCAGCGATAGATTCCTTCGATGTGGACCATGTGAAAATGACTAAAATCTGTCTGTCTTGACATGGCGTAAAAAGAAAATGATATAAATAAAAAAAAAATAGATTATAACACTTTTGAAACACTATACTTTTCACAAAATTTTAAGATTATAACACTTAAAACACCATACTTCTCGTGTGTTCGATAAGTTCTTCATATGTTCGATAAGATAAGATAAAGGTAAAACAGTGTTCAATAATTTAAGCTTTTGAAATCATCGACCTGGCCCACTTTAACATCAAATATAAGTTTAACTTTGAGTAGTAATAGAATAAAAGATGTATACTTTTTAGGAAAAATGGATGAGGAGTTCATAGATACAATCAGTTTTTTTCTAGGTCTAATTTTTACGGAGATTCACAAATTCAAACATAAAAAATGTCGGCGACTGAGCTTAACTTGTTCGATAAACGTAAGTTACTCTATATTTTAAAAACTATATCTCCGAGGAAATCAAATTACATATTTGCAATCTGCATTTTTTCCTGCATATTCTTAAAATATAAGAGAAACCTGATTTAGCGTTTTTAGTCTCGTAAACTAATATCGATTAATCTAAAATAAATCTAGAATATCTAGATCTAGGTCAAGTCTAGACTCTAGACCTAGCTAGATCAGATTCATAGTCATAACTAAATTTTGCATATTAAATGAATATTGGAATTTTGATTAAAGTTCAATAGCATGAACTGGTTCAATCATTCTATGATTCTTACTATTCTTTAGGCAGTTTAGTCAAGTGACTCTGAGACTGTGAATGGATTGTAGATCTAGATCTAACTCATTGTTATTATTCATTGATTGATTGAACGAGTGATTTTTTTTTTTAACCGGGGCCCGGTAAGCTAACCACATGGTTATGTTGTGTAACAAAAATAAATGAAATTAAACGACTTTAAAATCTTGCAAATTGAAACATAGTATAAAAGCGTTTATTTTATTTACCGTTAACCATATCACCAGCCATTTTATATTTTGTAACCACAACATCGTTAGCTGGAGTAGTCTCCACGTTTTCGGGTTCCTCAGAGTCCGCCATCTTGTTTCAAAAAGAACTGCTATGGATGCTTGACTTGTGTAAATCTAGATCCGAACTATTTGGTATCGATATTGATTGAGTAAAATGACATACATTTTTTACTCTTTATCTGTAGTTTTTTTTTTAATTCCATAGAACTGTTTTTTATCTTATGAAAAACATAAAATAACTAGTTTTTTTTTAAATTTTAAATTCTAACTGTCATGTTCAATATTTTACGTGACAATGTGTTATTTCAATCTCAGAAAAACATTATTAAATTAGAGACTCCTTTACTCTCACACTAGCAAATATTGAATATTTATTCGCAAATAATATGAAATATAAGCTAACAAATTAACCCAATGAGTCTAAATCTACATCAAGTTGCAAACATATTAGCTTTTTGTGTCACAGAATTGCTAATCACAAATTTAAATTTGAAAGGCATCGATACCAGTTTACTATTAGATACTCCAGATTTTGAACATAGATGACTCATAAATAGTTTTTAAAATTTACTTTGTCGACAGTTTGATAAGTTAAAAAGTAATTAAGTGTAAGTTTATTTTATAGACTAGTACATTCAAAGTTTCATAACAAATAATAAAACTTTTTAAAAGATATTTAGAATCACATTAATTAGCATGATTTATAAATAAATTAGGGCATGCTAAATCTGGACAGTTTAGTGATTTCACAAGTGCGGGAAATAAAACAATCTTTACATTTGGTTACTGGTGAAGAGATGGTTTCAATTGTCACGTTTAAACTATTTTGTTTAGACGCTTGCATTAGAGGAATGAATGAGTTATAATTAAAAAAACAACAACTGTTATTTCAACTACTGAAGTGTTGACATATTGATATACAAAAATAAAATTACTACAACTAAGGGAAACAACCATTTCCAATGTATTGGTACATTACAAAGTCGTTTCCCTTGACCTACTCATAGTGATAGTAATAACTAGTAATATGTATATAGCGATCAAACAATAAATTTGCATTTTTTTTGTATACAGAATCCATAAATTTAACAATATTTGACTGTTTAAAAAAGTTAAAAATAAAAATACAACGACTGGCTGTTTTCATATAAGCGCCTGAACTTCCATATGAAAAGGAATAACCTCTGGTTATGAGAACCATAGGACTCAGCATGGGCGCCCGCAAAGGGGCTACATGGTTGTGCACTTGCACCCCCTGGATCCTGAGCAGCAAAATTTTTTTTTTTTTGCGCCGTCAAATCAATTAAAATCTTATTAGGAAATAAACAAATTGTGCTTCCACTGGTGACTGAAGTACAGTTGTAAAGACAAGCTAATGTACTAGTAGACTAGCCTAGGCGTATCAGGATGGCCGACCATGTACGTGCACGCCTCTGAATTCTGAGTAGCCACATTTTAGCTAATTTTTTTACACCTTCAAATCTATTAACATCTTCTAAGTAGGCTAGTGACTTAGGAAGTGCTTGAACTGTACAGTTGTAAAGATATGCTTTTATTGTAAGAAACTAAAATAGGCAAATTTGTAGCTCGTGGCCGACCATGTAAGATTTATTATAGGCTTGCAATTTTATGCACTATAAAGGGTATCAAATATTCTATAGCACGTTAGTTGTGACGATTTGTTTTCATTTGCACATAATTATAGTAATTATATTTAGCTAAGGTCTAGAATATAATTTTTTTTAAAATTTTGCCTTGGAGCAGAAATATTTGCTAGTTATCTTTCGATTTCATAAAAGTTATAGTTTCTTTAAACCAAATAAAGAGTGTATATGTATTCACGTCTTGCGTAGTTGCGGTCAGTGTTAGCGCTCGATAAAACAGCAGATGAAACACGTCCACCAGTTTACGTATGAAGAGATACAAGAAAGCTCTTCACATGCCATCGCCCGAGTCAAAACGTTGATTTGGATCAACAAGCACTGGCGGCAGTATAGGACCACACAAATACGAGCATCATCATGAATTAACTGCATTTGCTGGGTATTTTTTTGGTGATGAAACTGCAGATATCTCAGGCACTGAGTAGATGTCTTTAAGCGTTCGGTTTGTTGGTTTCGATTGCATTCGACTTCATTGATTTAGTTCCTGTGGTTCAGAGAGACGCACTGCATGTGTCTAATGTCATTGTACAGACTAGACATGGACAAACTACTCAGCCAAGGCTGCACCGTGATGGCTAGCAATCTTCTTCCATATCAATCAGCTTTAGTGCTAAATTTACCTCTTTTGTGTGAGACACAATGAAATGAGAAATAGGAATCCATTCGCGCTTTAAGTCTCAACTTTGAGATCTTTCACTGTTTTGCGGATCTGAAAATGATACTGCAAGTGGAACCAGACAAACTGCATATGTGTTGTAAATGCCTGCTCCTCTTGCGTTTCTGATTTTTTTCATTGTCATCAATTATTGACTTGTTCTTGAACCAGTTTCCCTGATGTTGCAGTCTATTCAACTTAACGTAGTGGCCGCTCAACAGCACATCAGCAGTCTCAGTAATGACATAATCAAAACCAACTTGACCATGCTAAGGAACACTTCGGGGATGGCGAGACTGCTGGTAAACAAACTTGGTAACGGATATTGAATCGGTGCTGCCGACACTTCGCAGTCGACAAACACCGAGCAAAAAACCACGTATCTGGATTTTGGGAGTTATTACAGAATACGGCTTTACATAAAGTATCTTGATTCGTTAATTTCTTCATTACGTCTCGCTTTTCGAGCAATAATAATGGTTAGTTCAACTTGTTTGGTCTTCATCTTAAAACGATGCAAGAGCTGCAATGCAAAGAAAACAGTAAAGTTGTTGACAGTTTCGGCAGCCACAGTCAACGTTAGCAGTTTTTGTTTGATCAACGTAGGGAAGCACGGGCCTTATGGATAGAATTAACAATGTGTACAGTAAATACTTTGTTCATGTTTTTAATTTCTTTTTTTTTTTATTTCATGAAAAAATAGAAGTATTTTAGTGCACCTAATATTGATTAGGTAAGGGGGCCAGAATAGGGCGACAGTTTTTTCTTTAATATTCTGAGTAACAAAAAAATTGAGACCACTACTTTGAGCCATAGGTGACAGCTGCACCCCCCTTTAAAAAATCCTGCGGGCGACCATGCATATGAGTAGATTATAAATAACTTAAATCCCCATAGGATGACACAGTAGCGTCACAAGGGTTGGTGTCCCCCGGTGCGGTTAGCTATACCCTCCCCCATCAATTTTCTCGAAACTTAGACTTACTTACTTAGACTTAGGTCCTCCCGCGCCGTTCGGCGCATTGGGCGGCAAGCTGTCTCCATAAAGATCTGTCACTGGCAATGTCTGAAGCCTCCTCCCACCTGGTGTCCACTGTTTTGAGGTCCTCCATGAAGGTGTATCGCCAAATAATACGAGGGCGTCCCTGTTTGCGCTTTCCTTGCTTTGGCTTCCATGTTATCGCAATTCTTGGTGTGCGTAATTCATTTTGACGTAGAACATGTCCCGCAAACCTCATGCGACGCTCAGTCACAACCTCACCAAGTGTTCGACTCCCAGTTCGGCATAGGATTTCCTTGTTTGAGACCCGATCTGTGTAACTGACTCCCAAAATCCGTCTCAGCCATCTCTGTTGAGCCACATTTAGTCTTTTCTCAATTTTGACAGATGACTTCCACGTCTCACATGCATATGTAGCAGTTGGAATGACGATTGTGTTGAGAAGGTGTATTTTTGTCTCGAGTCCAATGGCTTGGCTAGTCCAAATAGGCTGCAGCCTTTGGAAAATGCTCCCTGCCTTTCCTATTCGGCACTCTACATCATGGTAAGCATCTCCATCATTTGTTATGATGCTGCCAAGGTACGTGAACTTGTCCAGCTCTTCAAGCTTTGACTCGCCAAGTCTGACGGGGACACCCTTTGCCTTATATCCCACTCGCATAATTTTAGTTTTATCCAAGTTTATGCGGAGGCCAATTTTGGGTGCCTCTCTGTCTAGGCTCTCCGTCATTTCTTGAATGCATTTATTTGTAGCCCCGAGTAGTGCAACATCATCAGCAAAGTCCAAGTCCGTCAATCGGAGCTGTTCATGCCATGGAATACCAAAGGCAGTCTGGTTCATTGCTCTCCTCTTTATGTAGTCGATGGCTGGGAGGAAAAGGAAGGGAGATAAGATGCACCCCTGTCTCACACCTGTCTCGATTGTAAAAAACTCTGTTGTTCCCTCTTCTGTTTTAATGCAGCAACTAGATTGACTGTAAAGGTGTCGTAGGATCTGGACGAATTTTTCTGGGATACCGTATTCTCTAACTATTTTACATAGTGATTCTCGGTGGATACTATCAAACGCTTTTTTGAAGTCCACGAAACTGATCGTTAGCCGTTGTTGGTACTCAAGACTTTGTTCTATGATATTTCGTAGAACGAAAATCTGCTCTGTACATGATCTGCCTCTTCGGAAACCATCTGCCGCCATCTGCCGGTCCCTAGCCCGGGTGAAAAAGGAGGAGGGTTTGGCGTGGGGCTAGCGACCCCACCCTGTAAAACCACTATTGCTACAGAAACGGCAAACTCGACACATAATGAAAACTATACATGCGGCGAGGGCGGCCAAACCCTGATGACGGTGTTGGATCAAAGCCAACTGGAAGTCCAATACCCGATACATGGCAAGCCTTTCAACGCAAGGAAACCGACTCTTATAGGCACGTGGAATGTAAGAACCCTGAATCAATGCGGTAAACTGGCCCAACTTTTAAGAGAGTTTGACTCTTACCGGCTGGACATCCTTGGGATCTGCGAGATGCGGTGGACATCAAGTGGTCAAATAATCAATGATGGCAAGACAATAATATATTCAGGACATGATAAGGAGCACATTGGTGGTGTAGGAATCATCATGTCTAAAATAGCAGCTTCAGCGCTAATTGCTTGGAAGCCGGTCAGTGACCGCATCATTACAGCTCGACTCCAAACAAAGCAAATCAAAGTCACTACCATCCAAGCATATGCCCCTACAGAGGATGCAGAAGATACCATCAAAGATAGTTTCTATAACCAACTACAAACCACTCTTGATGAAACACCTACTCACGACCTAATTCTAATGATGGGAGACTTTAACGCCAAAATCAATCCCAACCGAACTGGCTTTGAATATGTAATGGGACCGTATGGCTCTGCAGAAAACATCAGTGATAATGGCGAGCGCTTGATTTCTCTATGTGCATCCAACAGCCTTTCAATTGGAAACACATATTTTAAGCACAAACAAATACACAAAAAAACATGGCGATCACCAAATGGAGAAACCTTCAACGAGATAGATTACATTTGCATCTCCAAACGATGGAGGTCATCTCTGTTAGACGTGCGGACCCGCAGAGGAGCGGATATCGGCTCAGACCACTACCTTGTCAGTGGCAAATGTAAGCTCCGATTGAAACACCAACCAAAACGAGCCACACGACCCCGCCCATTTAATGTAGAGAAGCTTAAAGACGGCAATACTGCAGCAGTGTTCCAATTGAAACTTACGAACCGCTTTGAGGCTCTTGCAGATATATTGACCCTTGAAGAAGAATGGGCCAACTTCAAAGATACCACTATTGGGTGCGCGGAAGAAGTTATCGGAAGGAGGCGAGGTTCATACAAGGAACGGTGGATACAAGACAGAACATGGAAATTGATAGATGAGAGGAAAGAGGCCAAACGTAGACGAGATCAGAAAAATGAAACACAGGATCGCAGCCTAGCGGAAGAAGCCTATAGGGAAGCAGATCTGAAAGTAAAGAGAAGTTGTCGGCGAGATAAACGGGACTGGATTGAACAGAAGGGACAAGAGGCACAAGCAGCTGCAAGCAGAAATGACACAAAAATCCTCCATCGTATTGTCCGAGATCTCGCTGGAGCAAAAAGTGAACATGGGGCACCGATAAAAGACAAGCAAGGCAAAACTTTGTTAACGAAAGAAGAACAGGATGCAAGATGGGTAAAGCACTTTAAAGAGACCCTTAACCAACTGTCGCCAGACCAAACTTTATTCAAGGACCCCTCTCCAGACAATGATCTCAAGGTCAAGACAGACCCAATAACTGCTGAGGAGGTTACCATGGCCATTGCAGTGTTAAAGAATAACAAAGCACCAGGGCTAGACATGATATCAGCAGAAATGCTAAAATATGGGGGACAGTGCATTGTTAACAGAATGACAGATCTTTTAAATCTCTGTTGGCGAACTTCAAAAGTCCCAGAGGACTGGCAAAAGGGAGTGATTGTAAAGCTTCCAAAAAAGGGCAACTTGGCAGACTGCAACAACTGGAGGGGCATTACTCTCCTCTCTGTCCCGGGAAAAGTTTTCAGCACTGTTTTGTTGAGACGGCTTCAACAGTCTGTAGATGAAAGGCTCAGAGAAGAACAAGCAGGTTTCTCCAAACATTTTCCAATAAACACTATCATTATTTCGTTCCTTTTGTTGAACCAATAAAAAGAGATGATTTTTAACTGTCATTGATTGTTACACAAATTTGAAATGAGTGTCATTTCTATTATAAAATCCCTTTGTTTATGACATTTATTCAAGAGTTGTTACAAAGCTATGGGAAATATACTGCGTTCCTCATTAATCTTCGGGCTCGAAGACAAGCCTTATTATTATTGCATATTTTACACTAGCAAGTTTATTAAAATTAGAAACAGACTGAACGCCACATTGAGACCTCAGATTCGAGTTCAGACTCGAGCAACTTTAAAGAAAAAGTGTTTGAAAAGGCACCACGGGAACCTTCTCCCAGATAATATCCCTCCCGCTCCCCCCTACAAAAAAAAAAAAGGTTTACAAAAGTGAATGGAGCCACAATTACTAACATTGTGAACTCTTCACTGACTTCAGGCATTGTACCACAGTAATTTAAGTAAACACTTGTCAGGCCCTTATTAAAGAAATCCAGTCTTGACCCGGAATGTCTAAAAAACTATCGCCCGGTATCAAATCTTCCCTTCCTGTCAAAGCTTCTGGAGCGCATCGTGTTAGCACAAATTCTTTCTCATCTTGAACAGTACTGTCTCTAGGAAGAATTTCAATCTGCACATAGGAAGTGCCGAAGCACAGAGACAGCAGTGGTCAGGGTACTAAATGACTTACTTCACGATTCCGACATAGGCCACATCTCAATTCTTTCAATGCTGGACTTGTCCGCAGTCTTTAATAACTAGACCACGAAATTAAGATTTCCAGATTCTCTGCCACTTTTGGTTTAGCAGGAATCGTCCTAAAATGGCTTGGATCCTACCTGACTGAAGGCACCCAAAGTGTCGTTGTTAACGGAACAGAATCAACAAGCTTACTCTTGAAGTACGGAGTGCCCCAAGGATCAGTTCTAGGTCCAGTACTGTTCACTATGTATACATATCCACTCAGCGGTGTCATACGCCAACCGGCATCCTATACCATTTCTTTGCCGATGACTCACATTTATACGATTCCTCAGTACCCTCAGAGGTGTCGCATCTGGCAGAGAAAATCAGTGGTACCGTTGCAAGGTTGAACAATTGAATGGTTGAAAATAAGCTCAAGATGAACGAAGATAAGACAGAAATAATTAAGATTGGCACTCGGAACAACGTCTCAAAAGTTGAAAGCACAGATTCTTTTTTTATTACGAACTGCCAGCTTCCTTATGTCCATGTAGTGCGGAATATTGGAGTTTTCTTCGACTCAACACTATCTTTTGACCCACACATAAGTCAGCTCTGCAAGGGTCTTTATCTGCAGCTGCGTAGATTAGGCCAGATCCGACTATATTTAACAACGGAGTCAACAAAAACGATAGCTGTGGCATTCATACTTTCCCGCCTTGACTACTGTAACGCCGTGCTATCAGGTATACCTGATGACAAAATAGCCAAACTGCAACGTATACAGAACAACGCTGCACGAATAGTCCTTAGAAAAACAAGACAAGATTCTGCTACTACGCTCTTGCGCACGCTCCATTGGCTTCCCTTGAAAGCGAGAATTGATTACAAAGTCGCCACACTTTGTCATCAGTGTATATTTAACAATGAGATGCCCTTGTACCTTAGAGAACTGATTACTCCATATGTAATGGGCTCAACGCTTCTAGTGGTGCCACGTCAAAAGCTACGGTCTGCGGGCTTTTTCAGTGCACGGACCAAAGGTTTGGAACTCACTCCCCATTGATCTCAGACAACATGCTATACCACTTTTAAGACGAACATTAAGAACTACTTGTTTACATTTTTTTTTACATTAGTTTTTCAGATAGCCGTTGTCGTGTTTGTGTTTGTAATGTTATGACAGCGCATTGAGCCTACATTTTGTTTGTTAATAACACTTTATAAATACAATTATTATTATTATTATTATAACCACGTTATAACCCTTCTCCATGCCCTGAATTCTAATAGACCTCCCATTCCTCCACACGAAACAACAAAACAAAAAAACATTTTGTTTTTATAGCTTTGTACCATATAGATCTATGTGTGTATGTGTGTGCTGTGTGCCAAGGAAAAACAACCCCCACCATTTTTTTTACCCTTATTCCCAAATACAAAATCTTTGCTACGCCCCTGTTGGACAGGATCTTTCTCTATCTGAAGTATTTCAATCGAGACTTGGACCTGTCAAGCAGCCAGCTGCCCAGTGATATACCTGTCACTAATCAACCTGTCACTAATCTACCTGTCAGAGAAAAATAGTTTTATACGATTGGACAGGTGTAAATCATAAATAATTTACTTGAAACATCTCCAGCAAGTAAAAACCTGACACACTGGTATGTCAACTATTAGTGATGTCATAGACATTTACTCTTCCATCCTACTTGACATCTCCCTACAAGAGGATTTGGTTTGATTCGTTTTGACGTCAACACTTTTGAATGAGTCCAATCATTTCTTAAAAATCAACATGCTTACAGAAAGTACAACATTTCAATGCTTGTCTTTTTTATTAAAAAGAATTTTCTGTTTAGAAGTTATGAACATGTTAATAGTTAATGTTAATTGGTGGTTTCAGTCATTGACAATCAAATCTGAGAAGAAAGCTTTTTCATTGAATAACAATTATGTATTTGATGTCCTCCCCACCCAAACAACAGCAATGTATTGCATATAAACTATTTGAACACAATGGAGCAGAAGCATAGGAGTCTGGATACATCACGGGCCAAGAGTTTACCTAATTACAAAGTGAATATAGATGCCATAATTGACTATGCGTTTTCGTTTTGTCATGTCTGAAGGTTGAATTTCTAGGTCACGATGACAGCTGAAATTTTGTTTTCTTTTTTTTTTTTTAGACCAAACCGCCACGCGGTTTATCATCTTAAACATTGGGCGTAGATTTCTATTATATTGTATTTCAAATTGTATCAGCCTGTATTGTAGCCTGTTACCTTGTAGCTGCTTGGCGATCTGACTGGTTTAGAGATGAATTGCTCGTGAGAAATTATCCGTTTCACCATATTATCTTCTCTCAATATAAACACAACTGAAACATATGGAGCCTGCGCATATGGACACGGACACCATGGGAGCACTGATACTTTTCTTAATTCCAGACTTTTCTAATTAAAAAAAAAAAATCAACATTGGCAAGTATTCTCTCCCCTTATTTTCTTTCCTAGTCGTATGGGACTAAGAGTAGGTTCCCTTGAATTAATCGTAGGTTGAAACTGCCGGAAAACCAAAATCGATAGACCTAGTTACGTCACTTCAAATCTTGTCCAGAGCCATATTACTTTAAGTCTTGCTTTTATTAAAGTCTGGGAGATAATATTTTAATGTTCGATAACCTTTTCCTAATTTGACTCTTTCACAGACAATCCCAATTCAGAACAGAGCTAAAGTAACTAGTTCAGTCCCATTTAATGCTCTATGTATGGAATGTGATATCTTCACTGGGAAACTCTAGACTGAAGTCTGCTTGGATCGTATGTTCCACTAATGCATATATCAAAGAGAACGTGACTTATTGAGGAAGTTGTAATTTGTTGACTCTATCTTAAAGGGTAGGTCAACACGACCAACAAATAGCCTCAGAACCGGACACAACAGAATGAGACTACGTGTGTTCCGTAAGCTGAAAATTGTCCCTCTGAAGTGTCACCAAAGAATGTTAACCATGTCCATCACAACTGCGTTCTCCTCCGAGAGCAGTGGCGTCACTAGAATCGGTGTCACCCGGTGCGGTTACCTTTCTCCAAACGTTTCCCACTATCGTTAGTTTTTTGCTTGTTTGTTGAACCAATATGGCGAGCTGATTAAATACTTTCATTGATTTTTACACAAACCAGTTTTATTATAAAATCCCATTGTTTACGATATCTATTTAATATTTATAACATATTGTACAAAAAAAGTTTATTAATATTAGAAACACACTTAACATCACATGACCAATTTCATACAGGAATCTCTAAACCTAAAAAAGAAACACCAACTTGAAAAAATTACTCTGGAACCCTCGATACACTCTAATGAATCTCCACCCTGCGACGAAAGCCCTATTCCTACTATAAGGGACCATATTGAAAGCATTAAAAGAAAATCTGATTACAGACCAACAAAGCTCAAGAAAATAGTGAACTTTTTTCTACATACCAATTATCCTAGCAATCAGTGGATCAGAGTTTAAACGGATGGCTCAACCCATAAAGCCACCACAAATGGAGGAGCTGGAATACTTATCGAATGGCCAGATGGAGGAAAACTAGAAAAGTCCATTGCAACTGGAGAGCTCTCTGACAGTCACAGAGCAGAAAGAGAAGCACTAGCACTAGCTGCTACCATCCTAGCAAATCATCATACAGTCAGATTGTCTTACTAACCGATGCAAAAACAACCCTCCAAAGCTGGCAAAACTCTGATTCCTCATATATTAAAAACCTCAAAACAGCACTTACAAAGCTCAACAACAAAAGCAAAAAAAACTGAAATTCAATAGATACCAGCTCATATAGAACTAGAAGGAAATGAGAAGGCTGACACACTCGCCAAGAGTGGGAGAACTAGCACACTAATAAACTCTGCACTCTATCCAGAAGAATTGAAGAAATTAATCGTAAATAAAATAAATGAGAAATGGACGAGCTCTCATCCAAATCACAAGAAAGATGACGCTTACTATAAGCTATCCCGACAAGACTAACGTCTAATCTTTCGACTCAGGACCGGACACAACAGAATGCGACAACACATGTACCGGAAGCTCAAAATTGGAACCAGTGAAATCTGCCCATGTGGAGAATCACCAGAGAATGCAGACCACGTCCTCCAAAACTGCTCTCTATACCAAGAGGCCCGTATAAGACATTGGCCCCAAATCACCCGAATAGAGAGAAAACTATATGGAGAGCTCCCTGATCTGGAAACCACTGCGCAGTTCATGTATTGGTCTCTAGTCATCTGAACACTCCAACATAATCAATGAGAACGAAGAAGAAGAAAAAAGAAAAATTCACAGAAATTCGAACCCAGGACCCCAATTACGGAAGCCAAGCGCTTAACCACAACCACCACACCCTTATGTTGCTATAAGTGAACAGATATTGTAAGACTCATAAACCACCATCTTCTCTACATGATGTTGAATAGAGATTTTGTGGGTCTATTCTGAACTCTATCTTTGCATGTTCAAAGTTTTCAAATCTATATCTTTTTATCAGGGTGATATTGTCGCAGTTGATCCTCAAGCGTAATTAGTTTCATATCGTCATAAAAAAGGCAATCGGTAACCGCTGGGTTGACAAGGAAAGAATGAACAATTGTATATAATCAACGCTAGACAGTCTACATTTCTTTTTGTTAAACATTAATTACATGAAGACAAAATTAAGTTATTTTAATAAGTATTGAAATTAAATACAATTTTTGGCTTGAATAGCAGGATAAATATTTAAATATTAACTAAGTTACAAATTATATATAGTGTGAAGAATAACATTAATGGGATGTAAAAATTAAAGTCACGACCTGCTTAAATGAAATCTATTATCATAGTTCCCCTTGGACATCTCATGGACCCCCAATTTGTTTTTTCACTTTCGTAGACCCCTTGAAAGTCTTCGTAGACCCCTGGGGTTCTATATACACCACTTTAGGAATCACTGGTCTAGACAGTATGTTTCCCAGTTTTGTGATGTTATGAACTAAACAATGAACATTCCATTCAACAAGATAAACATTAAAAAATACATTTAAAAAAAGACAATACCTCCATTATGAATACAATAAATATAAAATAAAATAATTAAAAACAAATATTTGTCCCAAACCAGGTATCGAATCCGTGATTTTGACACCATCCAATACTAGACTTTTGATTTAAATCTCTTAAGATCTAGCTTAGATCTACTTCTATATCTAGAATCTACATGTAACCTGTATTAGATGTACGTTAAGAATATATGTAAAGCTTAGATATTCTTTAAATAAAATTGAAGACATCTGAAATTTACCCTGTTATCGTATAATTTCGGTACACTAGGGCTGACTACGCCTTGTGTTTTATTCTAAGTCTAGTCAAACCAAATTTAGATTTATTTATTTGTTTACTTTTAAAAATTAAAAATTATCAAACAAGAGTTTTCCCATTGTGGCAAACGAGCTAGTAATTCTTGTCTCGGCGATATACATCAACTGTTACATTTATAGGAGAATCGTTAGAGCTATTTTTGAGATCAGCTGTCTAGGTTCCTGCTGGGTCCAGGTTCCATAAAGGAGTGACTTGAATAGAGGTATTGTAAAATGAACACGACAAAAAGAGTGTGAAAGTTTTTATTCCATTAAACATGTTATTTGAATCATATTTGTATCAAATGGTAACAGTGATCTAGAAGTTAAAAAAATCTAGCTATAGCTCTTTTAATATCTAGGTTAGACACAAGACGTAAACATTCATGATGTACTAAAATGAAGGAGCTTTCTACAACACAGTCTAGACTCCATACATAGGCTGTCAGAACAAAACAAACAACTGTTAATGAACATAATAGAGGGTTTGCAGTCCAAAAAAAAAAGCAAGGTGTACCTAAACTGTGAAGGGGTGGTAGCCATTATTTAGAGGGGGTGGTACCCTAATTATGAGGGGGTGTTACCATTATTAGAGAGGTTGGTAGTCATGATTATAGAAGGTAGTACCCATATCAAGAGGTGGGGGTTTCAGCTAAACTGTGAGGGGTGGTAGCCAGGAACCAAATAAATGTGAGAGGGTACTTTTGAGTCAGAGTGGATTGTATCCAAAAAGTGAGGGGTATGCTCCATGAAGGGTACAAGTGGTGAGGTTGGAAATAGAAAAACAAAAGACTAAAAAGACAAAGGAAATGTCAACATGCACAAGTTTTAGTTTTGAATGATTGGATCATGTCCCCACTTCTTCTCAAAAT
Source organism: Biomphalaria pfeifferi (assembly GCA_030265305.1). Taxonomy (NCBI): domain Eukaryota; kingdom Metazoa; phylum Mollusca; class Gastropoda; family Planorbidae; genus Biomphalaria; species Biomphalaria pfeifferi. The sequence continues at coordinate 280,793 of JASAOG010000038.1, forward strand.
TCAACTGAAGTGTTGTGTCTCTAGCTGAAATTGGAATGACGTTTCTATACAAACTTGGTTGCATGTGTGTAAGCGTATGTTGTGAGGTTCGCTAACGTTTAGGTATGGTCAGATGTGTCCACTGTCCAGTATATCGAGTCTAGACTGTGGTATAAAAGCACGCCCAAACAAGAGTAATATCACAAAGTAGACAACAACAAGTCAGTGCATCTATAGAGTTTTTCTCGTACTAGAGAGATTTCAGTTTTGACCAATCTAGTTCAATCTTAGTGTCCAAGCTGGAACCCGATCTAAGCTTTCAAACTGGATGTTACTTTGAAATGAGCGAATATTGAATTGTCTTTTATGTGCTTCATTTAGACTGAAACACAAAATAAATATGGTTTTATACGTGTATAGTAAACGTCCCTTTTAGACCTTGCGATCAGTGTGGCAAATAAGGTAAAGCGCATCTGTTTGTATGGCCTAGTCAAGAGGGTGTCATGTGGCCATCACAACAACCTTGACTTTCCCCAACCTTTTTTTTTTCATGGTAACAAGTAAAGCTGGGTGGACTTACAGATGTTATAAAATGCCGAAGTATAAAGTCATTGTCCTAACAGAATTCAAACCTATACCCTTTTAAGTGCTCTATCCAGGGCCGGTCCTAGCAATTGCGGGGCCCTATGCGAAACTGATTGCGCGGGGCCTAGTCTGTGCGGGAATAAGGATAATAAGTGAAATTTAAGATTTTGTATAAGAAAAAAAGTTCGACTTTACTAAGTTAAAAATTGCGATCTTTACTTTAAGAACCTTGTAACAAATGGCATATTTATATGCTAGTGACTATAAAAGCAAATAAAGTATTGGAACTTCCGATTAAGGTTTAAATTCGCCAGATTATTACACGAAAGCTGACAATGCTTTTTTTCTTTTATCACGCGTAGGATTGGCGTTTTCCGCAATTAATGACACTCACAAATGACAATTTAGTCTATTTTTCTGGAGATTTTTAATAGTTTTCAGAATATTTTAATAAATTCAGGAGATTTTCTTGAGTTTTTCGTTTATATTTTGCAATTTAATAATTACATCCTGAATTAGCGCGGGGCCTATGAAAGCGCGGGGCCCACTGCGACCGCATAGGTTGCAGTGGTTAAGACCGGCCCTGGCTCTATCAATTGTTCACAACACCCTTTTAAAATGTATGCATATAATTAGACTAGTAAAATAGCTTCATGGCCTAATGGTGTCAAAATGTTGTAAAATGTTTTACATGTTCCTTTAGAGTTGAAGATAGTTTATCTTCCTAGTCCAAAACTCCCACAGGACGACAGGGGGGATGGGAGCGGGCAGGGTTTGAACCCTGGACCATCGATAAATCCATACGACAGTCCAGCGCGCAAACCGCAAGACCAGGCAGCCATGTCCATAAAATTGGAAATAAATATCTTATGATACCTTGAGCTAAACTTACTGTCCAAGTAGAGCTCTTTACATTTTGAAACTTTAAGGTCCCTTGCACCTTATACGGTATTTACCGTATGGAAAACCGGATGCGTCTTCGACGTGCCATTGTAGCTTTCACATTGGACGGGACTAAGACGAGCCCTATTTGAAATGACTGCTTTGGGATTGGGTCATCTCCTGTGGCCGTACGACTAAAAAAATAAAAACGTCCTGTGTAAAAGCAAACATTTAGTCATGTAAGCCTAATGAGTCCGTGGAGCTAAGTGGCAAGATAACTCTTTCTCTCCGTAACTATTTTTCTCGTTTCGATAGTTTTATTCGTTTTTTCTCATTTGTATTTCCCTCTCCTGTTAGGGTTAGGGTTAGGGTTAGGGTTAGGGTTAAACTTTAATAACTTTTTTTATTTTTTTTAAATCAGAAAATGTTATATTTGGTATTTCAATCATAGGAGAATGCATGCTCTTTTTACACAACACAAATTACATTTTATAAATCCAAAAATCAATTTAGTTAAATGTGAGTCAAATCAACGTTGGCAACTTCAGCCAGGAGAGAAAGAGTTAAAAACGTCGTAAATATATTCGACCTTCAGGGCGTAAACTGAAAGTTCCCATGTCCTTCTTTACACATTCAGGCGTACCGGCACTTTTTGTTTTTCCATATGGCGAAAGACGTGCAATGTGTAGGGGGGCCTAAGTAATCGATACAACTTTCTCACGTGTGTCGATGTGTTTTTACTTTAGATAACTCGACCAAGAGAGAGAGAGAGAGCACATTGTGTGTGTAATATCTAATATTCCATTTCCCATCCTTCAGCTTTCTCAGACACGTGATTGCTGGCGCTAGTTTGGTCAAAACAAAGACAACAATGAAGAATAGAATGGAGCTAACAATAACAGATCGTTGTTCAATAGAAACAGTTCGATGGCTCAATAACCAAACGGGGATAAAAAAGAAGGGGAAAATACAATGCTGACCCAAAGCGCACAGTGGGCGAGGATTCAGATCAAAAGACTGAAAAAAAAACCCAGTACAAAACAATTTTCACCTCAATACAGTTCCAGCAGATCAGAATTGTATGCTATTTAGTTTATAAAATATCACAATAAAAGAAACTGATCTCGATATAATGATGGGGGTAAATAAATACTTACTATCTAAAAATAATGCAGCTGCTGCTATTGATGCGAGAAGCTTTTAAATCAAGTGATCATAATTTTGTAGATAGCGACTTGATATTTATACCGAGATTCTATATAGGCTGTAGTAAATGAATCCTTCCAGACATTGCGATCAATCATCTGGTAGAGGTCATCTGTTTCTATGGTCGATGATTAACGAGGTTGTTTATGTGGCCAGCACAATTACCTACCCCCCAACTAATGCTGAGTACCCATTAGCGTTAGCTGAACTCAAGGACGTACTAAAATGTCGAAATTTAAAATCCCAGTCTTCACTGAGGTTCAAGCCAAGCGCCTTACCACTCAGCCACTATACACCATATAGAGAAAAGGGGGAGGGAACTGTCAATAAGAAATATTCTCTTTAGTAGCATCGTATCCCCCCAAAATTTATCTTGAATTTTTTCCTTCTAAAACATGTCTGGGACTGAGAAGGGGGGAAGAAAAGTTTAGTATAAATAGGACTTATCTTTGTGTATCAATGTGTATTTACGAAGTTGGACTACGAGGGAAAAGGCCAGTGATTGTGTCTTTCTATTGGCTGGTTGAAGTATTGAGCAGTAACCAAACAGTTACTCCTGCACGTCTCATGAATCCTTTGCTAATTATTTGAGCGTTTATCTTTAGACGATATTTATCGCTGCGTTTGACCGTCTTTCCTTTTTTATTCATCATTTGCTTGGGTCCGGGAAATGGAAGACTTTGCGCGATGTGGGTTGCCGAGTTCATGAAATTTGGTTGGGTTAAAAAAATGTTTGATGGTACAATTATTTTACTTGGACAAAGGTTAGTAGGTCTACTAGAGTTAAAATGAGTATTGATAACATATAACAAAGAGGAACTACTTTTTTCTTGTCGAATTGCATTGCACTATTTACTGGTATGAGGATCAAAAACTATTTTAAAGTGAACAATGTATAATTGAAGAGATTATTGTGAAACAACCTCGACAAGAACAAAGGTTAAAAATACGTTCATTGAACAAGTGACACATACATTCAGGAATACTGGATGCTACCTAGTACAACTAGAAGAGCTAAATTGGCAACTCTTCAACTGTCACCATTCTCACGCTGACACGACAGACTACAGGAAAAAAAAACTACACGGTCAACAATTCAACATTTGCATAAGTTAAATAACAATCACACGGAAAGACTATTACAAGGTGAAACGAAACAAAGTATTGAAGAGTATAGCAGGAAAAAGAAAAAAAATAATTTTGTAACAAATTGTTGCCAACATAAATGTTTTAAAATTTTCTTGAAGAAAAATGTATTTTTTTGGGGAAATGCCAACATTTTACTTAAAATGTCAAGTTGAAGCGAAATATAAGCTAATATTTTTCTTTGTCTTTCTTTCATATATTTTCTTTGCTTTTGTTTTGTTTTTCCCAGCAAAAAATATTTGTTACATTTATCACAGAATACAAGAACAAGTCAACTCTTGTTAGAGTTGATACATTTTCCTTCTGAAAAATGTTCTTAAAAAAATACTAACTAGGTCACATGATATGAGAATGTGGCTACTAGCAATGTGCTAAGATTAGTAAGGATGAGTTTGAACGTGTTTTATTTGCATCCTTTTCAAATAACTGTTTTTTTCCTTTTCAAAAAAAAGGAAATTATGTTAGTTTCTTTGTTTTGAGTCTATTTTATATCACAACGTTCTAAAAATAGTCTCAAAGTTTAAAATGTTTACGGGAAATGAATCGATTTCCACGGGAAAGATTATTTTGTCAGCGAAGTGTAAAAATAAACACTTTCAAGACTGAGTTTTGCATGTCTCTTCCATTCAAGACACAAAATACTCTGAATGCTGTAGAGTTTCCACATAGTTTGAAGATGTCCACAATTTTCGATAAAAATCGAAGATCTCCAAAAATTTCGACTGATTTTATGAGAGTCCAGATTCTCTCAAAATCGATGATATATAGTCCAACTAGTTAAGGAAGTCAATCTCAAACCCTCTGGGTTAGGGTTAGGTGGTCCAGTAAGTATATATACATAAAATGAGCAAGATAGTCATCAAGGCGCGCAAGCTAGCACCCCCATGGGACGTGGAGACAGAGTTGCATAGATGTTTCCCACACATGCAGAGGTATCCATTTCCGTTTCGCTCAGTTCTGCATACTCCGTCCAACATGGTCAGATGGAAGTCCAGGTCAGCGCTGCAGACACGAATCATTTGAAGGACACCTAGAAATAAAAAAAAAAGTTAGAGTTGAGGTAAGCTTTATAAAATAACGTGTTTTTAAATATCACCCTAGGTCTAATATAAAGAGTTAAATTCCCCTTTCAGATCTTGCGATGGTGTTAAGGTCATCTGTTTCTTTAGCCAACGGTTAACGAGCTGGGTGTCATGTGGCCAGCACTAAAGTCAGGTACCCATTAAAGTTGGGTGAAATCAGGGGCGCCCACAATATCACGCAATTTTAATTCCCAGTCTTCACCGAGATTCGAACCCAGGACCCCAGCCTAGCGCTTAATCACTCAGCCACAAACAATCCAACATATTATGTTTCGATTTTCAGACAGTTCCGATGAGAAATGAGGACCTCACATGATGTAATGGAATAAAAACAAATTAAAAAGTTTCGACTTGACTTCAAAGGCGTAGTTGCGAAAGTGAAATTGACTTGGTTACAAATTGTAATTTAAACTGTGTCGAGCGATGTAAACCTAAACACATAACTTCATCATTCATCACAAGAACAGGAAAGATGTGCAGTAGACTGATTGAACAGTTAGGCTTGAGAGAAAACAAAAATTGGCACAGAATGTCGGCCCCAGGAATATATTTTACGTATTGGACATTTTTGTAGCAGCAGCCTTTTTTTTTGTGTCTCGAGGAAGTTCAACAGAATTTTGAAAAAGAAAAAAATAGTGGGGAAAAAAGTGCATGAGGGTATGAAGAAGACTGTGTGTGTCTGAGACAGAAACTATTTGTGAGTGAGAGAATAAAGAATGTGTGTGTGTGTGTAAGAGAGAGAAACTAGACTGTCTGTGAGAGTGAGAAAATTGACTGTGTGTGTGTGTGTGAAAGTAAATTGTGTGTGAGTGTTAGAAAATAAATTGTTTGTGAGTGTGAGAAAGTAAATTGTGTGTGAGTGTGAGGAAGTAAATTGTGTGTGAGTGTGAGAAAGTAAATTGTGTGTGAGTAAATTGTGTGTAAGTCTAATGAAGTCAAAGTTGTAATAACAAAGTCTTAGGAAGTCAACGATTTAGCGGACAGACAATGTTTAAAGTTTGGTTCAATTCAAAGCCAGGAATAGACATCATTCACAAATATCAAACTATATTCATTCTGAGCATAAACAAAAAACCTAGAAAAACAACATCAGCAGACTTCATGGCATGAAAATAGCAGACGTCATTGAACTCGGTGTAAGAAAAACTGCCAACTAAATTCATGCCTTTCTTCACATGCACATGTTAAAAACGATGAAACTATGAACAATTGTTTCCTTTGAGAAGTTTTCCTGGCTCTCAACATTAGTGACACATATTTTTTTTTCTGTTTGAAAACTATTTCATTTGGAACATGTTTAAATTCACAGGCCTCGATTGAAAAAGAAAATGAAATAAAACAAATTGTAGGCCAACAGTTTTGATGCGAGTATAGGAAGTGGGAGAAGTACAAGGTTCTACCCAGACAGACAGACAGACAGAGTTGATAGAAGCTTTGTAACAAAATAGAAAACATCTTTACGTTAATACCATATACCACAGGGTTAAACTAGGCGAACATTTTGTTAGTTTAATCCTGTGGTATAACACAAGATAATAAAATACATAGAAAGACACAAATACAAAGGCACATTTCCTATTCCACATGCTAGGACAAATTCATACAAGTGCTCCTTCTTCCCTAGTGAGATTAGAGCATGAAATGGATTGCCTGATTCAGCCAGGAAAACCAACGACAAGTTTAAGTCTCAGATTAACATGGATGTCTAGACTGACACATGCCCCGCACCCAATGTGTATGTTTGTTTTTTGAAGTAACGTCTGTAATTTATAAGATAAGACTTATCCCCTTCCCCTTTCACACATATGCACACAAACTCACACATACACTTGTTTCCGGCCATTCTGCCGTCGCTTCTAAACTCTTGGTTTACTGACCTCCCCTGTACTTGGTCCACTTGAGACAAATACCTCGGTCACACTCTTTGGTCCTGACTTCCGAGTGGTTCACATCTATGGGGTCAGAGCACGTGCTGTTCTCGGCTGTCCCTTCACAGGTGTAGCACTTGATAGGATCTGTTGAGGGAGACACAACGGACTGACAATGAAAGGAATTGAAAGAATGTACAACAGACAATGAAAACAAGGCCGGCCTTAGGCATAGACAAACTAGGAAGCCGCCTAGGGCCTCCGACTGGTGGGGGGTTTCGCACAGAACTCTTTACAAGTTATTTGGAGAAGAAATGGCGAAACTTTTCCTCAATGTTATTGCTTGAGTACACTATAGGTTGTTGTAATACATCGCTAAGTTTTTCTTCCCGATTTTTAATTTTTTTTAAAATTTCATTTGGGGTAACCAATTTCACTTCGCTTAGTGCGTCCAATTATCTAAGCATGGCCATGATGGAAAGTAAAAATGATTTAATCTACTAATCTTGCGATACAAAAAAAACTGGAGGAAAAACGACGCGTGTGTGTGGGGGGGGGGGAGGGTGAGTGAGTGAGTGGCATATACCGCTATCCAAGGGACTTGAGTTCGGATCCCGACCTGAGTTGAACTGTATTAGGGTTAAGGTTAGGGTTAGGATCTGAAGACATCACGGAAGCCTGCCAGTTGCCCAGTGCCCACCTCTACATGAACACTAGAAAGTCTAGCATCTATCTACAGCATGATGCGCTGAATGAATGAAGGACTATGCCTTCGATTCCGCAGAAAACTAATTAAAACAACAACAACAGAAATAGATAATTCTCAAGAAACATGTCTCTTTAAGCATTAGAAGATACGAAACGAAACAACAGACAGACTTGAAATGCCTCCAGTTTAATAGAGTGCAACAAATTACGAGGCTTCTTGTCTCTATACATATTTGGAGTTTTTAATAATGAATCTCAGGTCATGTGAACAGGTACCCACACATGATATCAGGTAGGTTAAATCTACAAAGTAATTTTTAAAAAGTTTGCTTCTTTTTCCCAAAGATATAAATAAACTGTCAAATTTCTAAGACAATCGTTAGTGCCGTTTTCGAGAGCCGTGTCCACCCACTAAGGTTTTTGATTTTTGCTTCAGAACTTTTTATATAAGACTGGCATGTACTTAAAAAGGTTTATGTATATTAGTTGTACATGTATCCAACATTAGTATTTACTTATACTTATATGTATTTACCAGATATCCTTGACCAGAATTCTTTAGACTTCATACCAACCTTAACATAACCAAGACCTTCTATAATACTATTTGATATATACAACTGCCGACTCACACAACGTAAGCTACAGTATGCCTGATTCTATTAAGCCAGAAGAAACTGTCTTTGGGGGACCGATCCCAACATTGATTTGACCGGATCACTAGATCACAACTGATGTCATTAGAACGACTTGTGCTAGATGTACTTTTAAGAGCCCAAGACTTGATTCAGACTTGCCTAGTCTACAGTTTGATTCAGAAGAACATCTTTGAGAAATAAGTATTCGTTTTGCTGTAGGCCTACATTAAGGAATGTATGATCTATAGTAACATCTTCTCTTGGATCTAATACACGCAGCTACTTGTAAGGTGTCTGCATATTATTTATAGAAATCTACACAGTTTGACCAATCTTGATATAACTAGGCCCGACCATGCCCAGACTAATTGGCCACACCTACATCACACACTCCTTGTGCCCAAGAGAGAACAGCCTCACTGTGTGAGTACTGTGACTCTGTGAATATGAAGTATAGTGAAATCTTCTATTGGATCTAATATATGCAGCTAATGGCAAGGTGTCTGCATATTATTTATAGAAATTTTACACAGTTTGACCAATCTTGATATAACTAAGCACGACCATGCCCAGACTATTTGGCCACACCTACATCACACACTCCATGCCTCACTGTGTGAGTACTGTGACTGTTATCCCACCGTGGAACATATCCTCCTTGATTGCACCAGATACCAAGATATTAAAGAGAAATATTTTGGAGCAGACAACTTAAAGACACTATTTGATAATATCGACCCTGGGAAAGTACTGGGCTTTATCCGGAAGGTGGGGATGACTACGAAAATTTCATTTGAGATAGGGCAAAGAACAGATTTTTATCAAAATTATATACATTTTTACTATTTGTACTATTTGAGCTATGAATGGACCTTATTTTCAATAATTTAGCGGTATACACTACCGGAGACAATGTATTAGAACCGCTCAACACCACCGGAGACAATGTATTAGAACCGCTCAACACGACCGGAGACAATGTATTAGAACCGCTCAACACCACCGGAGACAATGTATTAGAACCGCTCAACACCACCGGAGACAATCTACTTTAAAAAAAAAGTTTTTACTTCGGTTTTATTGGCTTTGTTTTATCTTTTCCAACGAACACTGATACCTCTGAATATTTATGCTGCTGTAGGTAGGCCAATTGTTTCCAAGAGATAGACTTCGACCCCGAAGGGAAATGAAGGCACCTATTACTCTGAGACTGCCTAGTACTGACAACGTCTACTTATGCTCTGCTCTAAATAAATGGTACATCACGTCACTTTAGATTCCGGCAATAACTGTTCACATTCCACGCGTGCCATCTTAAGTAGTGCAAGAAAAGAAGTGCAACTGGTGCGAATTGAACGAAGCTGTGAATGCGAGAACTACTGTGGCAGCTGAAAGGGAGACAAATGCAGATCTACACATCATTTTGTTCTTCTATTTTTTTTTTAGCTTAATACTATTTTGCTCTCCAAGAGCAAATAAAATTTGAATATTCGAAAGAATAAGTAAAAAAAAAAAATACATTTAAATGCGGCAATTATAATAAATTTTAAAATTACTGTAATATATAAATTGATACAGACGTTACTTCAAAAAAGAAGATGATTACGTCCTACGCGTCATGCATTTAGTCATGCATATTAACCAACTACCTAAATTCTGCAAAGTCACTGGTTTTCCTGGCTATCTCAGGCAACCCATTCCAAAAAAAAAATAAAAAAATAAAGGTACTTATTTCAAACCTTTTTATCCGGGGGGCGGGGGGGGGGATGCAAACGCGTTTGTTATGTAGAACAACGCAGTGACCTTGTCTCCCTTACTTCGCAAAAAATCCAATAGTTCAAAATTTTACTCTTCACCGGTGTTCGAACTTCAGACAGCTCGGTTCGGAAGCCAGGCGCTTTCCTTTTTGCTCACTATAAAAGGTTCTAATATTTAAATGACATTCATCTAATAAATAAAGGAAGGAAGTTTTACATACTATCTGTTTGTGGAAGACAAGCAACACGTAATGAGGCATCAAAATGCATAGTGCATTATCAGATTAATTATATAATTAATCATTAATGTCATCTTATTATCTCTCGGGTAGCCGCAATAACAGAAAACGTCCGTCTGTAAGCAATATTCCTATTTAAGTTCACTCTAGTATGTAGGAATGATTAGTGTGCTTTTAGTAAGTTTAAGGTGGAATTCAAGTTTTAATAAAATCTGATGACGCAATATATAAAAACTATACTTATTGCTATTAATATTATTTCGACAGTTTGATGTAAAATCTTTACCACTTTGCAGACCCACCCTCCCACCCACTCACCACCCTCCTTTCTAAAACACGCATATACACAGAAACAATGTATGGTAAAAACTTTAAACGCGGGTATTTTTCTCTGTCACTAAGTGGTTGTCCATTAAAATTTATAACTTGGGGTCAAATCAATGTAGACGCTTGTGAATGGGGGGGGGGGGGGGCGACTGTGGAAGCATCAGTTTGTGAGGGATGTCATAAGTGGATGATCACTTGGTGTTCTCATCATAGGCTTAGTGACTTACGAGCATCTGATTCTAAGCTCAGCTTACAACGATTATTGGGCTCAATACGTATTGAAACTTGTAACCGAATGATTTGGTAGAGTCAGCGAGGTTTATTTTACAAGCGTTGTTTTTTTTTTAAAGTGAATGTCGTTGAGTTTTATATTCACACTATTGTAGTTAATAATTATAGCTCCAATTGGAATTACAGCTACGCTTAAATGGTTGGTCTAAAGGACAGCGCTGTAGAAGGGTTTCGCTGATTTAAACTCCACATTTTAGTCTTTTAAAAAAATGTTACATTTTATCTCTTTTTTTTTTGTTAGAATTACATTTTAAAATTTAGGCCTAAAGTTTATAGAGCTATGGTTGGGTGTTTGTGGTATTATAACTGAGTTATTATTAATATATTTTTCAGATTGGAATATTTTTTTTTTAAAATTTTTAGAAAGTTTTGTAGTTTTAAGAATTCAAGAAGAATTTTTAAAAAAGTATAATAGTTCCAAGTTTTGTGGGTTTTTTTTTAAATAGATGATTTACAAACATTTGAGTTTCTGAGTTGGTGTTAGAGAGAAATACATGTCACGAATGTATTCATATATTTTATTGAAAAGCAAGGTTTTGTATAACCTAATTTGCTACAGTTCTAGAGACTAAACCCACCACACCAAATCCATCAGACTAAATCTACCAGTCTACTAGATCCACCAGACAAAACACAAATACTCTGCTAGTAACTTACACCCAGGAAAACTGAGACAATTCCAAACAAGCGTCACAATAGTGTGAGTTAAAAAAAAAGACAGGATTCATCTCCGAAAAGTAGATAATTTGCCAAGGCAAGTAACATTAAAATCAAATTGCAGACATTTTTTAAAACCCAGTCGCGTCTGGTAAAGATAACTCATTGGCCAGGTAAAGATAAAATTGGAATGCTAGACATATTTATGTTCAAAGATAGCTAGACCTGTGTCTTTTGAAAATTCTTTTCTTTCTTCAGCTGTTTGTATCTACTTACAAAACAACAAAACCTCAAGTTTTACTTACAAAACAACAAAACCTCAAGTTTTACTTTCAAACAACAAAACCTCAAGTTTTACTTACAAACAACAAAACCTCAAGTTTTACTTACAAAACAACAAAACCTCAAGTTTTACTTACAAAACAACAAAACCTCAAGTTTTACTTACAAAACAACATAACCTCAAGTTACTGTTACTGTCTCTTTCTTTTACTGTGTCTTTCTATTACTGTATCTCTCTCTTTTTTTTTTTGCAATGTCTCTTTGTTACCGTCTCTCTCTCTCTCTTTTATTACGTCTCTCTATCACTGGATCTCTCTCTTTTTTATTGTGTATTTCTATTACTGTATTTCTATGTTGTTGTCTCTCTCTTTTTTACTGTGTGAGTCTCTCTGTGACTGTATCTCTCTATTACTGTATGTCTTTGTTACTGTGTCTTTGTCACTTTGTATCTGTTACTGTGTTACCATGTTATTGCACCTTTCTGTTACTATGTCTGTTAGCGTGTTTTTCTGTCGCTGAGTCTCTCTGCAGTGGTGTATCTATGGATTTGGAGCCTGTGGCTTGGCCTCTTTAGGAGCTCCTGCTTTTTGACATTCGACATCACGACATAATGGCGTAATATTTGACGTAAAAACTAATTTCGGAGACTCATTTACCCCCCTCATGTGTCTCTGTCACAGTGTCTATGTAAGCGTGTCTGTCACTGTGTGTCTGTTAGCTGTGAATCTGTCCTAGCCTGACGTTCTTTCCTCCTTACTCTCTGGTCTTCCAAACAATGACAAAATAATCCTTGTATCTGTATTTACTGAGCGCTAAAGGCAGCACGGAAATACCTTCTCCTAGATACCCCCTCCCCCCCCACCACCCACTGGTCCACAACTGAGATCGGACCTAAGCGCTCTGAGCATGCTATAAGCATGAAGTAGCCCTATATAAAAGTCATAATTTATTACTTAGTCTAATATTCAAGAGTAAGTACTGAAAAGTGTGTGTGGGAGGGGAGTTGGGTAGGGGAAACATTTGTTATGCCGTCACGTGATCTAGAACTAGCTAGTATAGATAGAATTAGGTCAGAAGCTTCTATATCTAGCATACAATAGGTCAGTAAAATATATAAAGGGGTTTACTACAGAACATAGAACCAGCTAATATCTGTAATTGAAAATGGGAATATTCACACCCAAAGAAAACAAAATTCACTTTTAATTTGCTGACATTTTCTAACGCGCATTTGTTTTATCTATCTTTTAAAATGTAAAGACACTACGTCTAACCTAATGATTGTTTATGATTTTGATAATACGTACATACACACATTCTTCCGGTTCCTTTGAATGGACATCATTCATCAAATAGTAAACAAACAACATTTAGCCACGTGATTCTCAATATCTTCTATAAAAATTATAAAGGCTGTCATGTGATACGTATTTTTCATTGTTTTATCAATATTATGACGTGGCCAAATGTGTTTATTTACGATTGGTGAATGAGGTCCATTGTAACTAGATCTAAATGTTGACTATTCTCTCAGCCCTTGAGAACTGTTGCATAGATAACTTGAATTTAATTGCGAATAACATACTCTATGCAATAAAGTGTTCGCCATTCTGACAAGTCAAAGTGTTTATACTTAGAACAAACTGCCCAAAATAATAAAGTACGGAGTACGTTAGATAAGTAATTCTGGATTTGTCATTATTAATTACTACTTAAGATTTATACCAATTTAAATGTTTACTACTTTTTTTTTAAACGAAACATCAGACGTCAGTGTAAAAATGTTAACTTTTTGTTTTATTGATAACAAAGTTAATGTTTACCATCACTTTCATTTTCATCTTTTGTTATTACCAACAGACAAATCGGAAGTATGTCAGGCAAGTATATTGAGACAACAAAGGGCCACAAATAAAGCAAGTTTAATATTGTCACTCAAAAGTAATTGTTCTTGAATTAGGAAAAATGAAGTTCTGCGGAGAATGAAAGAATGAAAGAAACAAGAGAATGTTCAAAGATGTCTTGAGATCTGACACGAGGAGACAGTGATGCACATCAAATGAACTATTTTTGAAGTCAATTTATTACATGATTAGCGAAAGATCCAAACATCTATTTATGCGTGACATGTGCATCAATATACCTAGTCATATCAGCCGACAGTATAAGTAAACATGGTTACAAAGACAATTTGTGTGGAAACACAAACTCAAAATCGGCCCTGAAAAGGTCCGCTCAGGCAGTTAAAAACGCAGGTTTCAATATTTTAGAAAGACTATCAGAAACTATGAACTGCCAACTATCAACGACTACAAACTATGAACTGCCAACTATCAACGACTACAAACTATGAACTGCCAACTATCAACGACTACAAACTATGAACTGCCAACTATCAACGACTACAAACTATGAACTGCCAACTATCAACGACTACAAAAAGATACAAAAAGAAGAGACGCGCTCTTGTCGAAAGTGTCCACGATACAATTGTATTGCTCGACTAACGACTTGTCATCACATGGTAAAAGAATATTTATTTTATGTTACTTGCTGGTTATCAGAACAAATTTGATTAGATGTAAAAATAACTTTCGTTTTCAATATAGCGACAAAATAATGTAGAACGTGGTGATCTGGTCAGTAAATTTGAGTATAAAAGTTGTTAACTCATGGTCCAATATTTCAGTGCAAGATTTACCGCAATGCAGAATTGTGCGGCCATACACGGACTTATCCTTAAGCAAAATATACATGTATATGATAATAAATTAATATTTACTTTTTCTCTTTAAAAATATGACAGAATTTCAACATACGTATTCACATATTCTTTATAAATGTATTTATATTAACGCATTCCAAAGTGGTAGATTTATCCACCAAAGTTCTGCCCATGGCCTCCAGTATTAGCACTCCGGCACTGCCCATGTATTTGTTGACTAAACAGGGTATAGGCATTGAAACTATTGGGTCTTAGGTAGATATATCTGAATCCTTACAATGCGTTGATTATTCCTCAGTTTTGAAATGCCCGCAGCTGTATTTCCACTTCGAACTATGCTACGCCCATGATAAGAGTAGATGAGAGAGGCGGAGCTGTATACATTTACATACTTCTTGCATAGCCGCTGTCTCTCCCTCTCCTCTCTCTCTCTCTCTGAATGTAAAAATAATGTTTGATAATAATTGACATACTTCCCATTCCTTGAGTACAACCGACTCGCCCGCGTGTTTTATATACTCTTCCTTCTCAGGTGCCTCAGTTTCCTCTCACATGAGTGGCGCGAGGCAATACGTGCGTTATGTTGTCGAGAGCTATAATAGCACGCGCAGATGTGAGTACAACAGGCGACCCCCGGAAAAGGGGGGCGTGGGGGAGCTGAAGGAATGCTGCGACTCTGCCAGTGTATGAAAAAGAAAAAGAAAAGGCTGGTAGAATGTGGTGAGTCCTTATCAAAATATTACTCGCAATGCACTTGGATAAATAGACCCCCCTTTTCTTCTTTAATTTATTACGTCGTAACCTTTCTCTGCACTCCTCCTCTCTCCTCTACAGCCTCTATTCATTTGGATTAGTAACGTGCCCGTACAGAGAGAGAGAGAGAGAGAGAGAGAGTTGTTTGTTTTGATCACCACCAATTAGCTGAGTGCGGCGACCAAAACAGTTCAGTGCTCTTGTTTCTAGGAGTGATGCTTGCAGACCAAATCAGTTCAGTGCTCTTGTTTCAAGGAGTGATGCTTGCAGACCAAATCAGTTCAGTGCTCTTGTTTCAAGGAGCGATGCTTGCAGACCAAATCAGTTCAGTGCTCTTGTTTCAAGGAGCGATGCTTGCAGACCAAATCATTTCAGTGCTCTTGTTTCTAGGAGTCATGCTTGCAGACCAAATCATTTCAGTGCTTTTGTTTCTAGGAGTGATGCTTGCAGACCAAATCAGTTCAGTGCTCTTGTTTCAAGGAGCGATGCTTGCAGACCAAATCAGTTCAGTGCTCTTGTTTTTAGGAGTGATGCTTGCAGACCAAATCAGTTCAGTGCTCTTGTTTCTAGGAGAAATGCTTGCAGACCAAATCAGTTCAGTGCTCTTGTTTCAATGAGCGATGCTTGCAGACCAAATCAGTTCAGTGCTTTTGTTTCTAGGAGTGATGCTTGCAGACCAAATCAGTTCAGTGCTCTTGTTTCTAGGAGTCATGCTTGCAGACCAAATCATTTCAGTGCTTTTGTTTCTAGGAGTGATGCTTGCAGACCAAATCAATTCAGTGCTCTTTTTTCAAGGAGCGATGCTTGCAGACCAAATCAGTTCAGTGCTCTTGTTTCAATGAGCGATGCTTGCAGACCAAATCAGTTCAGTGCTTTTGTTTCTAGGAGTGATGCTTGCAGACCAAATAAGTTCAGTGTTCTTGTTTCTAGGAGAAATGCTTGCAGACCAAATCAGTTCAGTGCTCTTGTTTCAATGAGCGATGCTTGCAGACCAAATCAGTTCAGTGCTTTTGTTTCTAGGAGTGATGCTTGCAGACCAAATCAGTTCAGTGCTCTTGTTTCTAGAAGAAATGCTTGAAGACCAAATCAGTTCAGTGCTCTTGTTTCAATGAGCGATGCTTGCAGACCAAATCAGTTCAGTGCTTTTGTTTCTAGGAGTGATGCTTGCAGACCAAATAAGTTCAGTGTTCTTGTTTCTAGGAGAAATGCTTGCAGACCAAATCAGTTCAGTGCTCTTGTTTCAATGAGCGATGCTTGCAGACCAAATCAGTTCAGTGCTTTTGTTTCTAGGAGTGATGCTTGCAGACCAAATCAGTTCAGTGCTCTTGTTTCTAGAAGAAATGCTTGAAGACCAAATCAGTTCAGTGCTCTTGTTTCAATGAGCGATGCTTGCAGACCAAATCAGTTCAGTGCTTTTGTTTCTAGGAGTGATGCTTGCAGACCAAATCAGTTCAGTGCTCTTGTTTCTAGAAGAAATGCTTGAAGACCAAATCAGTTCAGTGCTCTTGTTTCAAGGAGCGATGCTTGCAGACCAAATCAGTTCAGTGCTTTTGTTTCTAGGAGTGATGCTTGCAGACCAAATC
>JASAOG010000038.1:2445000-2470000 GCA_030265305.1 Biomphalaria pfeifferi
GACTGGCAGACAGTGGATCTCTTATAGAAAGCAAAGACAGATTCTTTCAAGCTCTAGAGGACGTAATTAAAAGTATTCCAACATCCGAGCACCTCTATATAAATGGAGACTTTAATGCCCGTGTTGGTGATGGAAACGATGCATGGCCACAATGCTTGGGACCTCATGGTGTTGGCAAAATCAATGACTATGGCCAAAGGCTACTCGAGTTCTGTAGCTCTCATGAACTGTGTGTAACAAATACATTCTTCTCTGGCAAGGAACGCCATGAAGTCTCTTGGCAGCACCCACGCTCAAAAAGGTGGCATCACCCGAAGGATGGATCTGAAAAGTGTCATCCACACCCGTTCATACCATAGTGCGGACTGCAACTCAGACCATTCACTAGTGCTAAGCAAAATCAAACTACTTCTCAAGAAGGCTTATACTTCCACTCAACCCAGAACCAGGCGAATTAACGTCAGCCATGTAGGTGACCCAGAGAAGTGTGCACTCTTTGGCGAGCTCCTGAACAGTTCAATTCCCTCGTTAAGTGATG
This sequence comes from Biomphalaria pfeifferi, assembly GCA_030265305.1. NCBI lineage: Eukaryota > Metazoa > Mollusca > Gastropoda > Planorbidae > Biomphalaria > Biomphalaria pfeifferi. The sequence goes on from JASAOG010000038.1 coordinate 2,445,539, forward strand.
AAGAAGACATCTCTATCAGATGGGAGAAATTAAGAGATGTAATCTACAGTTCGGCAATCACCGACTGGTTTGAGGCGAATCTAGCACATATGGAACCTTGCATCGAGAAAAAGCGATCTGCACACATCGCTCACAAGACAAAGCCAAGTCCAAGATCTTTGGAGGCCTTCAAAAGTGCTAATAAAGAGGCGAAACAAATGGCTAGAAAATGTGCTAACAACTTTTGGAGGGATACCTGCAACAGAGTCCAAGACAGTCTCCACTCAGGAAATAGCAAAGCTCTATTTGATGGCATTAAAGTGGCCCTGGGTCCAATAGTGTCTAAGCCTGCCCCCCTTCTATCCAAATCAGGAGAAAAAATTACAGATCAAACCAAGCAGCTAGAACGATGGACAGAACACTACCTCGAAGTCTATGCCACACAGAATACAGTAGACAATGTCGCCCTGGCTTCTCTACCAGATCTTCCAGTACTGGAATGCCTAGATGAGCTTCCGAGCCTTAGTGACCTCAAAAAAGCAATTAACTGCATAAAAAATAGAAAATCTCCTGGCAGTGATGGTATCCCAGTGGAAGTAGTGAAAGTCAACGAATCACTCCTGCTCCCTGAACTCTATATTCTCCTCTGCCGCTGTTGGGAAACAGGTCATGTCCCACAGGACATGCGTGACGCAACTATAGTCACAATATACAAGAACAAAGGGGATCGGAGTGACTGCAACAATTACAGGGGTAACTCTCTCCTCAGTATAGTGGGCAAGATTTTTGCTAGAGTGGCACTATCCAGGCTGCAAGTGATAGCTTCTAGAGTCTACCCAGAGTCTCAGTGTGGATTCAGGAGTGGTAGATCCACTATAGACATGATATCTTCTCTACGACTACTGCAGGAGAAATTCAGAGAGAGAGACAGACCCCTTTACATCGTTTTTGTTGATCTGACTAAAGCTTTTGACATGGTCAGCAGAAGTGGCCTTTTCAAACTCTGCAAATCTGCTGCTTGCCAGAAGTTCGGCTTAAACATCAGTCAAAGCAAGACTAAGATACTTGTCCAAAAAACAAACACTGCACCTCAAGTAAGCATTAATGGCCAACCACTAGAAATTGTGTATCAAGGATTGGCCTCTTTAGTCACACAAGAAGCTGCAAAGGGAAAAGATCGTCTCTCGAGACGTAAAATGCCACAGATATATGTATGTATGTATGTTTGTATGTATGTGTGTATGTTTGTATGTATGTATTTTTGTTTGTATGTATGTATTTATGTATGTATGTATGTTTGTATGTATGTATGTATGTATATATGTATGTATGTATGTATGTTATAAATAGAAATTTTATTCTTTTTTTATTCATCTTTTTTTGTTTGTCAATTAAGATTGTAAAACTAGAATCCGCCAATGGTTCTCGAGTTTCTACTTCGGCTGCTTCCTTACTTGTTCTACATAACAATTTCAGTAACAGTACAGTCATACATCGGTCTGTCGCATTCGACAGCACTGACAAAAGACTATATTACACAAGCCTTACTTCACCGATAACAAAACCATGTTACACTTAAAGCATTATTACACTGAATGACAAACAACTACACACATAGTAGAGATCACAACACGAAATATGGTCAGTACACAGTCTAACAAATGTAAACAAACACTAGGGGCGACAATCAAATAAACAAATTCACGACATTCACCCCACCTTTAAATTTTATGCACATAACACGACCAGAGGTAGACAAAGCAATGCGAAGAGGAATAAAACATAAACATCTAAATACATCTGCAATACTGGTTAATAGCAAACTGTTTATCAAACACATTTGTCTGTTAAATTTTTTGTTTTGTTTCTCTTAGGTTGTATCGGGTTGAATTTAGTACTATCAGTACTATCAGTATCAGCACTATCAGTATCAGTACCAACAACGTTACTTGGTGACTCGATGGTCGGGGCTTCAACTGAGTTCATTTTCCCCGATAAGAATGACTTGGTTCTTTGGTTAGCAGGTGTATTCAGAGTATAGTTCTCTGCGTTGTTTTCTGTTTCGCTTTGAAGTGAGGGTGTCGCATTCCTGGGGGAACCGTCTCTCAGCACAGGGGGTCTCGCATTCTCTGTGAAACAGTCTTTTTCTTTGGGCGCCAACAATCTTAAAGAAACTGTTTCTTCTTGGCCCGTAGGAGTTCTAATAAGAGCGTATTGAGGGTTGTTATTCACAAGTTCTACCTCTTCTATTAATGGGCCATACTTAGAGGATCTATTATTTCTTTTAAACAGCACAGGACCAGGAAATGTTAATCACGTTGGTAGGATGTTCCAGAACTACTTCTGCGATAGAATCCAAAGAGTCTCTAGTGTGGAGTTTTTTTCGTCGCCGTGCACAGAAGAGACCAAATTGAGTGCAACGAGTCTTGCAATACTAGTTCCGATTGAGATGTACTCAAATCCCGGGGGTGTAAAGCTAAAAAATATATCTTTCCTAAGACTACTGTTCAGTTTCTCTATTTGACCATTCCCTTCAGGGTTATAAAGCGTAGTCCTGCTAGTAGTCACTCTACTTACGTTAAAATACTTCTGTACTTCAGCAGACATAAAAGAAGTACCTCTGTCGGTATGGACATGGGAGGGTAGCCCGAATAAGGCGAATAACTTTGGTGCCTCTCATTCTTTCAGTAGTCTCTGAATCTCAGCATTAATAAACTTAAGAGTCCTGTAGTGAGTGTCTGCGCGACTTAGTTGCCACTGGAGTGCAGTTAGGAGACAAGTTACCATAAAGATTAGGCGCCTCTACTTTAGCTGGTCTAAGAGTACTTACATACAGAGGTGGTCTCTTTCCACTAATGGGAATCTGTAGATTCTCGTGTAGGCTTATGAAATCCAAGCCTAGAATTACATCTGAACACAGGGCATCTAAAAGTGACCGTCTAATATTTTCATATGTTTCATCTTTGAGTTGAAAGGAAGCAAAGATATGGCCTTCAGTAACTCGAGACAAGTGAGTAAAACCATACATATTTTTTCCACAGATGACTCCTGGCAACATAGCTGATATATAGCTCTCACAGCTTCCTGTCTCTATCAAGGCTCTAAGTGGAACCCCATTGAGAAGAATCAAGGAGGTTGATTTTCCTAGACCTAAATAGTGCAACGTAGCGAGTGCAAAAGCTGTAGATTTTCTTGATTTGCAAGATCTATGAAAATGTCCCTTCTTGTCACATTAATTACATGTGGCTTCACGTGCTGGGAACTCATTACGAGGATGTCTTCCCCTGCATCAGAAGTAACACTTGTTAAACATATCATTTACCTCTTGTTTTCTTTGAGTCGAATTAATCGAGGCTCGTAGATCAGGCAAATGGGGAGCAACAAAAGCAAAGAGTGTTCTCTTACACCATTTGTAGTAGCCCCACAAGTGGTTTCTGGCTGTGACTCGTACAACAACGAATGTTGATAGACGTGTTCAAGTACTCTGGCTTCCTCAAATGCATTCTTTAACTTTAAATCTGTTTTTTTCTAGGAGGCGTTTTCTAGTACTGTTGGAGGCTAGTCCAGTGATGAATGCATCACATATGGATTCGTCACGATGTTGCTCAGCTGTCACGGTTTTGAAATTGCAATCCTTGGAGTTTTTGAAAAAGGCGTCAATACTTTGACCCTGTTCCTGTCTATATGTGTCTAACTTGCACCTTGAGAATACTTCATTCTTAGGCTGAATGTAAATGTTATTTAGTGACTGAATTGAATATGCATACGTTTCTTTGTCACTCCTCATCTGGTACACCGATGGCGAACTGTAATTTATTAATAATTTCTTGTTATCTACATTTTCTAAAGTAACTACCGACAAAACGTTATTAAAGGTTTCGTACCAATGCAGCCACATTTCTCATGCTTGTGGCGCGGTATGTTCCACGTCAAACCTTTTCGGTCGAGGCAGTCTATCCATGTTTAGATAGATTCAGTGTAATAAATTATGTTACTTCAACAATAACAAAATCATTGTTACATTTAAAGCTTTATTACACTGGATGACAAACAACTACACACATAGTAGAGATCACAACACGGAATATGCTCAGCACACAGTCTAACAAATGTTAACAAACTTTAGGGGAGACAATCAGATTAACAAATTCACGACAACAATACTTATCGGTCTTTTTAAATAAATCGAAACTTGGCCCATATTTCAATTGTCGTATTACCATTTGGTATAACTAGGGCAATAAACTGGTGTATACATTAAATGGGAAAAAATATTAAGATAAAGCCAAGTAAGTGTAGGAAATACATTTATAAAAATATGCATATGAGTGTGTTTGTTGTTTTGTGACGAACTTTATTGGTTCATTTAGGAAATATGTTTCATCCTGTTTATTGCCGATTACTGTAGAGAAATCCCAAATAAAAAGGTATATAATTTGTTCTTTTCACTTACATATCAAGACATTTAAATTTATGTTCGTCATTTGTCATCCTGTGGACAAAAGAAAAATATAAATACATTAAAAAAACAGAGATTACTTAATAAAGTAAGAAAACAGAAAACTTAAGTTAAATAAGCATAGATTACTTAATTAAACAAAAACAGAGATTACCAAGTAAGTGAGAAAACAGAAATTACTTAAGTAAGTAAGAAAACAGAGATTACTTAATTAAGTAAGAGTTAAAAAACAAATATTACTTAGGTAAGTATAAAAACAGACATTTCTTTAATAAGTAAGAGAACCGAGATTACTTCAGTAAGTAAGAAAACAGAGATTACTTAAGTAAGAAAACAGATTACTTAAAAAAAAGAAAGCAGTGATCACATCATAAAGTAAAAAAGGAGATTACTTAAGTAAGTAAGAAAACAGAGATTACTTAAGTAAGTATAACAACAGAGATTGCTTAAGTAAGTAAGAAAAAATTATTTCGGAAAGAAAGAAAAAAATAATTACATAAGGAAGTAAGTAAGAAAACAGAGATAAAAAAAGTAAGTGAGAAAAAACAGAGATTACTTCAGTAAGTAAGAAAACAGATATTACTAACTAAGTAAGAAAACAGAGATTATTAGGTAAGTATAAAAACAGATTACTTAAGTAAGTAAGAAAACAGATTACTTAGGTAAGTATAAAAACAGAGATTGCTTAAGTAGGTAAAATAATGGAGATTACTTAAGTAAAAAACAAAACAGATAACTTAATTTAAAAAGAAAGCAGTGATCCCTTAATTAAGTAAGAAAATGGAGATTACTTAAATAACTAAGAAAACAAAGATTACTTAAGTAAGTAAGAAAAGAGATTACTTCAGTAAGAAAACAGGTTACTTAAGTAAAAAAGAAAGCAGTGATCACTTAATAAAGTAAAAACTTACTTAGGAAAGAAAAAAAAAGATTACATAAGTAAGTAAGAAAACAAACAGACATTACATCACAAAGTAAGTAAGGAAACAATGATTACCAAATATTAAGAAAACAGATAAAATAAGTAAGCAAGAAAGAAAAAAGATATTACTTAGGTAAGTAAAAAACAGAGATTACTTAAGAAAGTAAAAAAAAAAGATTACTTAGGAGTAAGTAAGGAAAAACAGATTACATAAGTAAGAAAACAGAGATTACTTAAAAATGTAATTACGCAAGTAAGTAAGTAAGGAATAAGAGATAACTTAAGTGAGTAAGTAAAACAAGATTACATAAGTAAGTAAGAAAAAATATTTTTTAAGTAAATAAAAAAACAGAGCTTACTTAAGTAATTAATAAAACAGATTACTTAAGTAAGCAAGAAGACAGATAAGTTGAGTAAGCAAGAAAACAGAGATTACTTAAGCAAGTAAGAAAACAGAGATAACTTATACACTATGTACTTATTGTTATAACCAGCCAAGTCCATTGAAACCAATGAGAAGTCATTTGTATTTACATCCTCCTCGTGCAGATAATTCCTCCAATGTTTTAGGTCTCCCTGTTGTGGTTTGCAACAATGCAACTGAAGACCCGACAACTGCGTCCCGATTAAAGCCTCAACCATCTAACAAAGTCAAAAACCTCACAAGACTTCTTGGAAGTAGCCTTCAAAGATGCCCATCGAGTCACAGATTGAGCGACAATCGAAAAGTCAGCAAAGCCCTGGTCTACACTTACTCATACAAAGCCACCAGGGATGCGTTCGAGAACATTCCTCAAGGTCGGAGTCTGGAGGTGATAGGAACATATTGTACAGAACATCTGAGAAGAGTGACAGACGCCAGCCCTGGACGAACTTGTAACAACTCAGATGCCAGAAGTCTAAAAATGCAGACGTTCTAGTGAACCTGGTCAACTACAATGAAGGTCTTCTCTACAAACAGTAACCCAACATATGTCTGTGAACGTGGTCAACCACAATGAAGGTCTTCTCTACAAACAGTAACCCAACATATATCTGTGAACCTTGCCAACTGCAATGAAGATCTTCTCTACAAACAGTAACCCAACATATATCTGTGAACCTGGTCAACCACAATGAAGGTCTTCTCTACAAGCAGTGACCCAACATATATCTGTGAACCTGGTCAATCACAATAAAGGTCTTCTCTACAAGCAGTGACCCAACATATATCTGTGAACCTGGTCAACCACAATGAAGGTCTTCTCTACAAGCAGTGACCCAACATATATCTGTGAACCTGGTCAATCACAATAAAGGTCTTCTCTACAAGCAGTAACCCAACATATATCTGTGAACCTGGTCAATCACAATGAAGATCTTCTCTACAAGCAGTGACTCAATATATATTTAAAGCGGATGGTCGACCAGGTATCCCATACTCGCCAAGGAAACGAACGCTCGCCTTAGAAAAAAGATATTTCCAGACATCTTGCTTGAGCAAACTTCAAAGGTCAAGGTGAAATTTGGTCTCAGAATGATCCTAGTACTGGTGATCAATGCTAATAAGAACATGAGAACGCGAGTAAAGACTTACTCGTTGAAAACTGTGAGTATAGAAATGATACATACAAAAGTCGAGACAACCCATTTACTGACAACAAACTAACTATAGTGATCTGTACCGTATTTCTGTTTTAGTATTTCAGCCTTTTTGGTGAACAGGACGAGATAGTCTTCTTGTTCTTAGAGGCGCCATTGTATAGTGATTTTAAAGAAAGAGTGCATGTCTGCTGCGTCGGTGTATCTTCGTAAGTTTTATGAAAGATCCAGCCATCATTTGTTTTTAAATTCGTAAACTTTTGACTGTAAAGTATGACACAAGATCTGTAAAGGAACTTTTGCCTGCAAAGTATGACACAAGACCTGTAAAGAAACTTTTGCCTGTAAAGTATGATACAAGACCTGTAAAGGAACTTTTGACTGTAAAGTATGATACAATATCTGTAAAGGAACTTTTGCCTGTAAAGTATGATACAATATCTGTAAAGGAACATTTGACTTTAAAGTATGACACAAGATCTGTAAAGGAACTTTTGCCTGTAAAGTATGACACAAAGCTCTGTTGGTTGTACTACAATAACCAACTGCTCTGGCTGTTGCAAACTGCAGAATGTGTTCTAGTTGGCTACAGTTTGCTTCTGGGTCGAGATAGCCTTTTTTTAAAAGCTTCTTTAGAAATGTTTAATTTGGCAAAAAGAAGGCGATGGTCTGTAAAACGAACAGTAAGGCGCATATATGAATGTATTTATGTATTTTGCGGACAAAAAGCAAAACCGTTTGACCAATCTTGATAAACCTTTGCTTAAATGTTTCTAGTTTACTAACTGGAAAAGATCATATGTAAAGTAGATCACCAACAAACCGAAGACCCTAAAAAAAAGCTGCCAATTCTATGAAAGTATTAAAATTTCTTGGATTTAGGTTGAAAAGCTATGTCAACATAAGACACAACCAAAAGGTCACGCATGCGCAGAACAGAACGTCTCGCGATCCGAGGCTAAATCTAATTCTAAGATTTACACTTAGCAAAGATTTGTTTTTATTTTTTTTTACTCATGAACATGAAAGATGTAGTCTATTCATTTCATTATTTAGTAAAAAAAAAAAAATCCAATATGTGTTCAAAATTTTTCAATAGAAATTAGTTCAGTATGATTATAGGTTTAGCCATGTTGACATATATTTTAATAGCTCCATCCATAATTTCGCGCAAATTACATGCATGCCCCGCTTTTCCTAACGTGTGGGTGCGACGCCCATTGTCCCACTTTCATGGAAAAAGTGTATAATATCCCGCTTCGATATGCGGGACACCAAATTTGGGTAAATATAGCAAAAATATAGATTTTCAGTTTTAACATATTTTAAATAGCCAAACCATTTCTGACATATCGATGCCATTTTCTTGTTTGGAAAATAATTACTTATTTTAAAATACTTTCTAGAAGATATATACAGCTGTTTCTTTTAGATTTAAAAAGAATGCTTTGCTTGGGACTAAACAACAGTAATGAATTTAAGTTGTTTGTCAAGAAAAAGATTTTTATAAACATTTGTTTATGTATCTGACACAGATGGCACTATTTGTAATAAGCGATCTAAACCGTTTTCAGTCAATTGAGACGTTTTTGCATCTGCAGTGTCTGTGCACTTAGTAAAAAGTAAAATTCCCCTTTCAGACCTTGTGGTCTATAGGCCAGATGATGTTGTAGTCATCTGTTTTTGTGGCCTGTGGTAAACAAGGTTGTCATGTGGCCAGCACAACGACCACCCGCCTTTACTTTTCCCCAACTAATGTCAGGTAACGATTAGAGCTGGGTGGCCTCAGAGGCGCCCAACGATCCTGAAATTAAAAAACACAGTCTTCACCAGGAAGCGAACCCGGGACACCCAATTTGAAAATTAACCGCTATACAGCTTAGCAATCGCAACTCCCTGTGTAAATGTTACAAAACTGTCGGAAAATTCGCTAACAAAGTCAAGTCCTATGTTTACTTTTTTTTCTAAAGCAATCTTAGACTTAGACTTAGACTTAGACTTAGACTTAGACTTACACTTAGACTTAGACTTAGACTTAGACTTAGACTTAGACTTAGTTTTATTCAAGTTTATAACAAAAAAAGCACAAGCCGACGCCCCACTGGACATTGCACTTTGTTTTGATGGTAGATGGCTGACAAGAGGACACACATCCTTAATAAAAGTAGGAAATGTGATAGAGGTCCAAACTGGACACGTAAAGTCTATGTCTATGGGGCAGATGACGTTAAGGTCATCTTTTCTGGACATGAACTAGATGTTTATGTAACCAGCCTTTATTGCACAAAATGTGCTGCCACAGGAAAGATTCTGAAAATAAATCCAGCAAAATAAGCCACCTGATTTTCTCACGATAAAGAAAAAGGATATTCCATTTTTCAAAACAAAAAAAACAAAACAAAACAAAAAAAAAAAACAAATTCCATAAACAAATGGTATATGAAACTTTGTGTATTTTGTACAGGGATATCTGGGATGATGGAGTCAGTAGCTGATGTAAAATATGGCAAATATCATTTGTTTTGCATATGACATTGAAAAAGCATTTTTTTTTATTGTTAGAACAGGTCGATGCTGACAGTGTAATTTGACATCAATCACAAGGATAACAACTAGTAAGCTAGTTACAAAGTTCCGGAACATTATACACTATTGTAATCAGTTAAACACTTCACATTAGGTACACCTACAAAACTGAAATATTATGTGAAGAAGACAAACAAATATCTGTAAATTGCTTTCAGAAATTGCTTTTATAATACCTCAATCGGGAGTGTAAAAAATTATCCCAGATATCCCTGTACAGTATTTTTCAAAGTTGTAAGTACATATTTATAGTACTTTTTTAGTAACAAAAGTAGATGCCGGTGCTCAGTGATGGATTGCTTAACTTTTAACTAACAGTTTGCATCTCGATGCAAGCTAAGTCACAATTGCAAAGATACTAAATGTCTAAAACAATTTTATTTTACAATTAATAATAATACAAATAATAATCTTTATATCCATAAGGAAATTTGTCTTACAATTTGTGCATTAAAAGAGTTTTTGTGTTTGTTTCTCTTTGCTATTGGCTTCTTGCATCTCTTTTGTAAAATCACAAAATCCTAACCCAAATGGTGCATTTTTATTTCTAGAATCTTTTTCCCTTTTTCGTCTGTTTTTCTCAAACAGCTGCCAAAAAATATTTTTTTTGTTTTGTCAATGACTTTTATCAAGTTTATTTTTATTTTTAATGTTTAGATTGCAATAAGAGGCAGTGATATTAAAACTTAAAATATTGCAGATGTGAGCGTTATAAAACACAGCCAAGGCCTTTTTGCTAACATTAAAAGAGGACAGCTTTCTCAGTAATCGTAATCTTTGCTGCCCTTTTTTGCTGATATAATCAATACTTGCAGTAAAATTTAGTCTATTGTCTGATAGTACCAGGGTATTTTTAAGGTTTGCACTATTTCAATTGTTTTATTACTTTATTAAGCAGTTTCACATTCCATTTTAACAAATTAATAATATAATGAAATAACATCAAACATTAAATTACAAAAAAAGTAAAACTTTTTTCTTAACATTGAAAGACATGCCGGCACGCTGTACTGGTGCGTACCGTCACAAAAATATAAAGTACTTTTTGTGACGGTACGCATCGGAACATCGTTTTTATAAGGCCCTAGCTTAGAATATGGATTCTACATTTGCTGAAAAGTGCACAAATAGATACACACAAAAATAATAATCGAATATTAACTGTCCCGCCATAATCTGTACACCACTATAAGGTTACTTAAAGGATTGTTATTTATACATTTTTGCTTTTAAATTACAAGATACCAACAAATAGAAACTCACCTGCAGTTGACTTCAAGTTGTTTAAATTTGCAACATTCCTTACGATTTTTGCATTCATGGCCAATATGTGTACACTTCCTAGACGAAATACGAATACATAACGTTATCGATAAATTTCTTTCATAGGGTTCACAGACACCTTGTATGTATGTCGGTGGGCATAGCCTTACATAGGAGAGAAAAACAAAATGTAACAACAGACAAACAAACAAAGAACACTATATAAACTGAGCTAATATTTTTTTAGTGAAACAAATATAAAACAAGGGTAAACAATGTTACGAAGAGAGTTTGCGTTATACAAACCGAGAGGCCCCCCAGATCCGCTTATTTGCAAGGCATATTCAAGACGTAATTCTGTTTTGATTGTCGAAAAAAACACTGTTTCAAAGATTTACTTCACGTTAAAAAGATTTTTTTTTCTGTAAAATGTTTTATATGTCTCAGATTTTCCTTTAAAGATAAAGATAATCTACTTCCTAGTCCAAACCTTCCACTGGACGACGAGAAATGGCAGTGAGCAGAGTATGAACCTAGAACCGTCGAGACAATAAGTCCAGTGCGCTAACCGCACGACCAGGCATTAACAAACTAATAGCCTATTATTGATAAAGATATATATATATATATATTACACATATCGGCAATAATACCGGTTATGTACAATATGTCAGTCGAGCGATTTTAGATAATCTTTTGGAGGTGTTTAGTAATTATTAAAAAAAATACAGGTATTGAGCTTATACTTCTGCAAAGTCTGCTCAATGTCCCAGTACTGGCGGCCAACCGACATTTTGTATGCGAATTTATTACGTATGTTAATAATATATACTAATTGTTTATATTTTAATACATATTTTTAGATTATTTCACCCTCCTCTAGCACGTTGGCCGATTTGGTGGGGTAGAAAAGGGCGATGGCATCAATGTATCACTTACAAATGAGCATTTTTTTAAAATATTATTTTTCGAATATATCTTTTTAGGTCGCGATCCTTAAAGACTTAATCTAAATCAGTAAATCTTATCTATTCAAGAAAAAAAATTTGTTGTATTTGCAATGTAGTAAGAACATAGCTATGAAACTATGGCCATATTAGAAGATCTTTGGGGCTTGCAAAGACCTTCCTTCAAGGAAAAGTACCAGGAAAAATAAGAAGAGGCATACAGAAAAATCGATGGGAGGACAACATAAAAGAATGGACGGGCCTGCCGTTGAAAGAGGTTCTAAACAAAGCAAAAGACAGAGAGGAATGAAGAAAGACGGTCGACGAGTCTTGCTTGGTGCTCCAGCGGTCCAACAGACTAAGGGATTGATAAAGATAAAGTAAAGGTCTGTTAGTTACCGTTAATAAAATTAAATTTTTGTGATGGTCTGGTTTAAAAATCAGGTATACCATAGACTTTTGGTGAGATTTCCCTTCTATTCTTTGGTGTTTGGATTTTGTTTTCTTTAAAAATCGGGAAACTAATATTAACGACAATTAGATTTTGCAAACGTTTTAGGGAGAAAATTAAATGTAGTTTAAGCTAGAAGTGCGAATTTTAAATAATAGAGTTTAGTTGTTTTTTTCATAAAAACCCAGAACAACCGATTTTAGAAAATGAGTTTTTGCAACGTGTCACCAACAAAATTATAATTTTTATCAAAAGAGTGATTTTAAACAGTCATTTGAGAGCAGGTGTTGGTAGAGTATTCATAAAAATTCGGAGCAATTTTGGCGACGATTTGTAAAAAATATAAGTAATGTAGGTCAAGTTAAAAAAAAAATCACAAACACTCTTTACCGATAAAAAGTCTTTTGTGATGTTTCAGCAAGAAATTAAATGTAAAACAAGTCTAAAAGTGACTTGTAATAATCGTTTCTTGTAAATTACTTTCTTATTTAAAAATCCTGAACAACCTATTGTCAATATTAAAAAAATGTTTTGACATAATTTTGTTTAAAGTTGATTTAGGAAACAATTTGACATCGATAATTCAACTATTGTGACGTATTATACAAGAATATAAGTGTCATATAGTTCAATTATGCCATTTCCAAAAAAAAATCATTGCAAGCAATTTTTTTTTATTAAAACAAAATCCGAAACAAATTTAAGTAATGAAATTCATGTCAGTATAGAGATTTTTATTTAGCATTTATATGATATATTCTTTAAAAAAACGGAACAACATATTATCTATTGATCATGAGTTTCGCAACATTTTAGCACGAAACATTAATGTATTATCAGTTTCAAGAGCGTACAAGCATTTGTTGGCATTGATTTTTTTTCACGAAAAAAAAACACATCCTAACAATCTATTCTATTATAGATCCTTAAATCTATTGCAGTGTTTTGGAAGGAACATTAAAGGTTACTCTAGGGTAGGCACTCAACGAAATTCAGGCAATTCAACACAGTTTAACAGGAAAAAAATAGTTGTGTTTATTCACTAGGGCAAACACATAACATCCTTCAGCTTCCTCAGAGTCTTACTACTAGTATACCAGCCCTTTGCTACTTAACCCAAATGTGGACAAACGACAGCCTTCCCCGTTTCGCTCCAGGTCCTTACTACAACCTTCAGGCAGCACAAAAGTTAACCTCTTAGTTTCATAAACATTCAGACTCTTCACAATCCTTGATGCACTGTTCTTTTCTCTATTCTAGTGTCTACCTGTTTACGTTCAACAGTGCGCTAGTGCTCATTCTAAGCACTGGTGCAAGGCAGGGTTACAACAATATAAACCTTTTTAAGGGAACTACTTTATTATCATGTGTTGCCGCAGCAGTCACGCTGCTGGACGAAAGTCGCGGCATCAAAAGTCCATTTAAAAAAAAATGTGCGTGATATTTACATACAAAGTGTATTCTTAGCCTTTGTAAACAAAAGTAAAAGTTTTCTTAATTTTTCTGAGCTAATTGATCAGAGAAAAATAACAATGGGACGCTAATATTTGTATTTGTTGTGAACATTTCTTGTACATTTTGTAAATATATTTGACTGAGTGATGCTGAAAGTACAAATTGAAATATCTTTGTTAGCATATTGCAACATACTCCCCCTTACATTTTTGCATTGTTGCAGAATTTGTGTATTTGTTATTTTTAAAAAAATCGCTTCCACAATTTATTTTACGATCTATACGGTTTATTTTAAGAACACAAAAAGTAGCCGTTGCACCTAAATTGTGCAAGCTACAACGCATGCTGACAAAAAATATATTTTATTCCTCTTCTCTTTTTTTAGATCTGTGACAGAGAAACGAAAATTTCTCACAAACCTAAAAGCGGCTTCTCTTTACAGGGGCCGCTAAAAATATAGTAAATTAAATACTTGTAAAGTTGCTTTATTACTTAGCTAATATTTCAGAAGCATCGACTTTTTGCACTAGCTCATTATTCGAGCTAACATACGCGAGTAACTCCATGCAAGGCATTTGCTACAGAGTGTCCTTAGTGAAAAGAATACTTTTTATTGAATCAAGTCACAGTTTGTTTCTCTATTTTGTCTACTGTGGATTTGTTTTAAAAAACAAATAAAACAAGGTGTGGAAACACAAACTAAAATCGGCCCTCGGAGTGGTCCCCCTAGAGTCTTCACCAGAATTCGAACATGAGACTTTCATTTCCAAGTGCTTTACCTCTCAGCCACAGCATCTCCATATATACATTTAGCGTACACTCATAGTTTTTAAAATAATGATTACTACCTTTATCCATACATTCAAAAAAAAAAAGAACATGTTACATGTAACAAAGAGACGCTAAAAAAGATTTATTCTTCTAATAAAGTTAGATTAATTGGCAACACGACAACAAATTATTCTTGACCTACTTTAAACTACAATTGTGTACACATGACAAAAGACTTTCCCATCGCAAATAAAAATTAATTTCTCCATTGTCATTTGTCATACAAACTAGATATAGATCTAGTTAGATCTAGACCTAGTTTTAGATCTAAATTTAGATTCAAGATCTAAGTCTAGGTTTAGAACTAGATCTAGAAATAGACCTAAGTCTAGATCTAGAGTTAGATTTAAGTCTATATCTAGATCTAAGTCAATCTAAGTCTAGATATATGTCTAGATCTAGTTTTAGAACTACATGTAATACAGAATCTTGATATAGAATATTATATAATCTACTACATCTAGACTAGAACTCGTATGAATTTTCACGTTTAATTTTGAAATTACTAAACCTAGATATAGGCCAATGTTTTGATCATGAACAGTAGGCTTTTTGTTACAGGGTAATAATGTACTATGCTATTCGTGTCCGAGTATTATCTTAATGTTATACTATTGTTTACAAAAGAGATAAATCTGCGCCCCTAAACTGTCAGAAGATAAGTGATTGCCTTAATGATATTTATCACTACATTAAAAGTATAATATATTATAAATATATTATGACTCTGCCATGCGTACCGCCATCCGCGCTATAAAAGTAGTTCGTTATTTTCTAAACTTATAACAAGACGAAGTTCGTATAAAAATTCTCTTTAAAACCAACATTTGAAACAGTGTTCTATTCAATGAGCTAGTTAATAAATGGAAAATATATTTTATAATGATCCATTCACTTTTAAAATTGTGACCTTAGATGCAATTTTTTTGTTTCATTGCGCGAATCTATGAATGAAGCTTGATTTATAAATGAAGAAGTCTCTGAACATTTAAAAAAATTACCTCCTCCGAAGTATTTTACGGAAAAGTGGTGTAATTTTTGAAAAATCTGCTTGCATAAAAAATTTAAAAAATTAGATGGTTCACTTTCGGAAAAAAATGTAGCCGTTGCACCAGAACTTTGAATGATCTAAAATATCATTATGTCCTATTTTCACTTTCTCTTCTAGTTTCTAAAATCTAAACGGTACGGACGGACAGACAGGCCACACAAAACCAATAGCATCTTTTTCCCTTTCCGGGGCCGCTAAAATCCGGCAACATTGGCTTTTATGTCGGAAATACCCAAATTAAATTAAATAAGTTTGAAGAACTCTGAGATTTGTTTTATTTTATTTGACTACTGGTGTTAACGTTAGCCCACATCTTAAATACACATTCCAATGAGTAAACACAATTATGGCAGCAGCGAGAAAGCAACGTTGATTGGCTGATGAGATGTATTATGGGTGACAATCAAGTTATGATGTCACTCACTCACTCACTAACTCACTCACTCACTCACTCACTCACTCACTCACTCACCATCCACCCATCCATCCATCCATCCATCCATCCATTCATCTATCCATCTATCTATCTATCTATCATCTATCTATTTATCTATCTATCTATCTATCTATCTATCTATCTATCTATCTATCTATCTATCTATCTATCTATCTATCTATCTATCTATCTATCTATCTATCTATATCTCGGAGAGAGTTTGAGAGAGAGAGAGAGCGAGAGAGAGAACTGGTCCGTCCTTTTATGGAGACAAGGTGACTCCAAGACTCACTACCCGCTTTCATTCACGTGTTCTATGGGAGTTACCCCAGATTGACCCATTTACTGATGGGCTTTTCTGTTACAACAGCAAATTTCAACCTCACAATTTTACTATATCAGTGTAATTTTATATAACTGGATGGCTGCCTGGTCGTGCGGTTTGCGCGCTGGAATGTCGTTCGGATTTATCGACAGTCGAGGGTTCAAACCCTGCCCTCTACCATCCCCCGTCGTCCTGCGGGAGGTTTGGACTAGGAAGTAAACTATCTTCAACTCTGAAGGAACATCCGAAACATGTAAAACATTTTACATTTTACAAACATAACTTACCTGCTTACACAAAATGAAATGTTTCCACCTGGGTGGTTTGAAAGCCTGTAGAAAAACAAACAAACAACTTGTGGCCTGTATCTTCTTTGATAATGATGTCCAGAGAGAAGCATTAGATAATACAATCTTAGGAATAGGTTAGAACTAAAACTTTAAACAAAATAATTATTTTAAAAAAGGTTGTAAAGACAATATGTGTAGAGACATTAACTCAAAATCGGTCCTTGAAGTGGTCCACCCAAGCAGGTATCAGAATTTTCCAAAAGAATATCAATATTTTGAGAAAGAATATCTGAATGAAAGGTTGACAGATCTTGTGGGGTGCCCCAAATGAGATTTTTCACTTTCAGAAAAGAAAAAAGTAGCCTTTGCATCAGAAATTAGAATGGTCTTAAATATTGTGATTGGATTTTCACTATCTTTTCTAGTTTACGAGATCTAAACGTGACGGACGGACAGACATTCCACTTAAACTAATACCGTTTTGTCCCTTTCGGTGGTCGCTAAAGACTACCGCAATCCTTATAGCATTGAAAAATATTTCTAGATCTATTCTTATTTTGCAACATTCAAAAGGGGTCAAATCACAATGAATAAAACCAAATGGATATTTCTATTTATTTAGAGAACAAAATTCAAAGAGAAATGTGTTACAAATGGTAACGGGAATGTGCCTGAAGGACTAACTTTTCGTTGTAGTCGGGAAAGAGGGTGGAGGGAGGGATAACTAAAAATGCTACTAAAATTAGCCGGCCCAAAATATGAGAGCGTGTTTATGTCGGAAACTCATTATGAAGGTTTTTCCAAATCAGGTCAAAATTCTTAGTAGAAGAAATTACGATGCACAGTTAAAAGAAGTTAGGGGGGGAGGGGGGGTTGAGAGAGCGAAAAAGAGAGAGAAGAAAAGAGAGCGGGCTGTGAAATCTCTCATTGTAACACCAGGAGTAAAAATCACTAAACTTTGAGGCACTTAAGGATAGAAGAATAAAAAGTAAAGTAGTTATAATCAGAGGCGTAGTGAAAGAGGGGTCAAGGTGTGGCCCGATGCCCATAGAAACAAATCAACGGGCGTGGCGGTGTCTACTGCTAGTGTTTCAATAAATCTCAGAATGCAATGACCTATGAATGTTTTCTTCTTTTACTCTATAGATTGATATCTATTTTTAGATACAGTGCATCATTATCTCCTAAAATTCTATACACTCTCTGGATTACTTGGAACTGGATTATTCCAGAGAGGGAAAAAGAGAGAGAGAGAGAGAGAGAGAGAGAGAGAGAGAGAGAGAGAAGCAAAGAGAGAGCGGACCGTAAAATTCCTTTGTAACAGATCCATGAATGTAGGAGCTAAAAAGTCTGTTGTTAAGTTGTGACGTTTCCAATAAGTCACGTTGAGAAAAGACAAGATGGAACTTGTTCCGGGCTATAGTAAACATTAGAAAGCCTGGGAACAAATTAAGGGGCGTAGCCGGTGTGTACTGCTAGTATTGGTAAATTGTACACATTTCTCCGTCTTGTGTAAATGTTCTGTCTTGTTACTTTGGTGTATTATTTCGGTAAAAGACAAAGTGACAAAGACAGTTTGTGGGGAAACGCAAACTCAAAATCGGCCCCCGAAGTGATCCACAGAGACATGTAAAAAGGAAAGTTTCAATAGTTTTAAGAACATCGGAATAAAATTCTATCAAAGAAAAATGACAGAGAAGAATGGAGAAAGAAACTTAACAGATCTTATGTGGTGCCCCAGCGGTACAGAAGACCAAGGATATATGAAAGTTGCATAAGTGATTTAAAAAATTAGATTTTTCGCTTGCCGAAAAGAAAAAAAAGCAGCCGTTGCATCAAAACTTTGAATGGTCTAAAATATTATGGTGTCAGATTTTCTTATCTAGTATACGAGATCTAAACCGGACGGACGGAGGGACAAACAGACAGACATTCCTTATAAAACTAATAGCATTATTTCCCCTTTCGGGGGCCGCTAAAAAAAAAGAATTGAAATTTAAAGCCTGTGACCACTTATATCGTTATAAATGAGTTCCTAAAGATGTTGTTACTAAGGGGTTAAAAATATAACAATAAAAAACAACTAACTAGCGTCTTTTTTTTTTAGTTAGACGTGAAATTATTTTTAGAAAGAATGAGTTTACCTGCATTCGTTGTCCTCAGGGTCACAACAATCTTCTGTCGAATCACATATTTCTTCTTGAGGTATACATTTTATGTCTGGAGTAGCTGTGCTGTATAAAAGTTTCAAGCTATTAAAATGCCTTACAAAGTCTTAAAAACGTAAGGGCATACCTACAACATAACACATAGTCACGTTTTGTTTTTCTTGGGGTTGCTAAGCTTAATGTTCTTGATGAGATATATTTGTGAAATATGGGGATTCGGAGGTGCCGTAATTATAATTCAAACACTTTATGAAACTATGAAGTGACAGGCTGATTTAACTCTTTCTCTCCGTAATTATTTACCACATTCTGGTGGAATCAACGTTGGTATCGTCAGTTAGGAGAGAAAGAATAAAAACCTTTCTTGAATGTAGTGGTGTAAACTTGAACTTGAAAAATGAATGAGTGTACAGTTTATTTACAACCTAGATACAGGATACAATAATAATGAGCAATAAAAATAAGCCAATTATTTGCTTTAATCCTAGCGACTACAAGATCCAACTCTCTAACCAAAATGTACTAGCTCTCATTTCAAATAAGCTTCTCTTCACTTATATAGGCCAGTCCTAGAACCAACTAGAACTATTACGTCAAAAATCACCTTCACCTTTAATTTAATATAATAATTTTTTTTTTAAATTTATTTTTATATTTAAAATTAGATTTCTCCGCTGTAACCTTGAACTACTTTTCTATCCACGACTGTCTGACCTTTTTCTCGTGTCAACGTGTGACGTAATGTTTAGACAGATTAACCTATCTTTTGTGACCGTCTTGAGATGCCAAGATGTTTAGGACAAATATGATAGACATACAAATGTATAATTTTAATGATAAAAATGTAATTATAGTAAAAAAAAAAGGCCTTAATGTTGTTATTGGTAAGGTAGACGTCCAGCACTATACATGGAAAAGACTCGCACCTGGATAATAGTTTTCTTTGTTCTACCCTCTAATTTCAGAAAAAAAAAAAAACAACTTTTAAATCAGGATCGTGAAAATGGCGGCAACATGAAAAAGGGGAACATTGGAAGAGGCTCTTTCCATGGCAAAAGACAAAGAGGAATGGTAAAAGACTGTCCTTTGCCCTTTTGAAATAAGTGAAGTTGAAGGTGAATGGCAAAAGTTTTTATGTAACATCTCTAAACTGTTTATTCTTTTGCATAAATTAGTCGCTATTAATTAAGAGAAGAAATTGTTTTGGAAAATTTAGAATTCAAATGAAAACATTGGTGTGGAGCAAATGAGTTTTGATTTTTTTTTTCCTAATCTCCTTTCCAAACACTTTTTTCAATCTTAGATCCTTATATTGTATAAACAATCCTGGGTCTATAACTCATTTTCAATGTATATTTAAAATGCTTACAAATATGTAAGAGTGTAAGCTAGCTTCATTTTCCTAATTTATTTGTTTTTTTTTAAATATTGCAAGACAAATTTTTTGTTCTGAAACAAAATGAAGGTGTCTACGACTAAGACTCAGACTCAGGACGTAATCATCTTCTTTTTTGAAGTAACGTCTGTATTATATAAGATAAGATAAGATAAGACTGCTTTATTGTTCCTTATGGAAATTTGTTGCGGTTACAAGTAGTGATGGGAACTGAACAAACTTTTAAAAGTGAAATTAAAACTAGTTATCAACTAAAATAAAGTAGTTAAACTATTAGTTTATCATGAATTTCAAAAGATAGTTAAACTAAACTAAAGAAAATTAATTAAACTATAACAAACTTTTTTTTTGGGGGGGGGGGGGCGGGGTTGACCTAGTAATATTTATCCATAATAAACTCAGTATTAAGAAATATGTTTCTTACATAAACGTAAATGCACAATAAAATAAAATGTCTCACTAAATATGTGTGCTGGTAGTTTTGACTTCAATTAAAATCTTTAGAAAAGAATGGAAGTATTTTTTTAAATTACATTAACTTATTATATAGCAGAAACTTGTAATTACTTATACTGGTAAAGTTGAAAATCTCATTAGATAACATTCAATTAGAGTTTAAAAATTAGATCTAGTAACCAATGAAATAGAAGCGACATTGTCGGAGTTTAAAGAAACATTTGAACGTATAACTATTTTATAGTGTAATAAACATGCTGGATTCACCATGCCGATGGGCTATTTTCTTGTCTGACCACTAAAAATACAACTAACACTATTGCATAACCGTTAAACGCGCAAGGGAAAAAAACTGGGTGGTCTTGTCATTATGGACTGCACACTCAGTACACTATATAGGCCTACACATGTACGTCTATCTGGCCAGGTTGTTCAAATCAGTCCATTTACTTTCTGGTCAGGGAGGGTGTGTAACTATTTTAGTGTAAAGAACATGCTTGATTAGCCATGCCTCGTCTGACCACTCCACATTTAGCAAAAACACTATTGCATAACGCGTAATGAAACAAATGCAAGGTAGTCTAGTAGTATCATCAACTACACACGTACAGTAGGCCTACACTAGGCCTCGTCCCATATGTTAGGACAAATTTGTACAAATACTCCTTCTTCCCTAGTGCTATTAGAGCATGGAATGGGTTGTCTGAGCTAGCCAGAAAAACCAGTGACTTGGCAGAATTTAAGTCATTGGTTAATATGCATGACTAAATGCATGACGCGTAGGACGTAATCATCTTCTTTTTAGAAGTAACGTCTCTATTATATTAGATAAGATAAGATACGTGTGCATGTCTAGCTGACCAGACGTTAAAATCAGTTGGACAAAGTCTATTTACTTTATGGTCAAGAGAGGGTGTGGATTAAGATTTTTTTTTTATAGAGCTGGTTATCGTAATGCTTTAAGATCTATCTAGGCCTAACTGTCGATTCTTAGATCTCAATAATAAGTCTTAAGACTATAAAAAGGGTGTACTTTGTGTTCCTGCAGTTCATAAATTATTGTTTGCCGCAAATGAATTGATTGAAACCACTAAATATTGACCTAACTCACTCATCAGATTCCCACTAGAAACAGAAATTAAACCACCACAATGTGGCTCACAAAAAACAAACAAACTCGGAACAATCCCAGTCATAATAGTGCAAAGAAGCTTTTAGGAAAATATGTTTAACAACATTTTATTATACTGCTACTTTCAATTGCAAATATTGACTCCCATAACTTCTACCAACATCTTACTTTACCCTCTTCAAATGCAGACTGACTAAATAGTTGTCAACTGCATCATTTTTTTTGATAATCAAAGTTATTGGTATTACATGACCAGAAAATAGGGATGTGCTTTTCAACCCTGACCACATATTGAAAAGTTGTACACATTTTAATTAAACTTTTCAGTTAGTAACTAAAAAAAATTAATTTAACTACGATTTTTACTAAACTTTCATTTTCTAGTTAAACATAGGCCTTAACTAATTTTTTTTAGTTAAACTAAAAGTTTCTAACTTTTTAGTTCACTTTTGCCCATCACTAGTTACAAGGACTCTTTTGTCATAGAAAAACAACACAACAGAACCATTCACATAAATGGAAAAGACACAACGTAAAGAGTTCATTCAGCCACCACACACAGGCATCTTGGTCATTTTCATGTTACCTCAAATCAAAGGGTGGCGTTGCTAGAGTCTGACCGAATAAAGAACGAACTTTTTGTTTTGTACCGCTCTGTTCTTGTCTTAATTGACAGTAGTCGCCCACCTGGTGGGCTATGATGTGAACGAGTGGCTGTTGTCTTCAAAACTTTTTCCCGATTTTTCTTGGGCATTTCTGTTTAAAGATGTCCTTTAACTCTTTCTCTCCTATTTGACGATAACATCCCGAACTTGACCTCATCAAATTAAATTCATTTTAAATTTTTACAAAATAAAATAATAATAATTTACTTTGCGTTCTATAAAAAGAGCATGCATTCCACTTTAATTCTCTACCAATAAAGAAAAACATTCAAACAAACGACAAAGTTATTGAAAGCTTCATCATAACAGGGTAGTGAGAAGGAAATGAGCAAAATCAAGAATTCCTTCAGAATGTGGAAAAATAATTACGGAGAGAAAGAGTTAAACATGATAATATTGTGAATGTGATTTTTGATGCCCTTTTATAATGTTTTCTAGGCGGCGCAACAGTTTAGATGAAGCGTTGCCTTGCCAACAAGTTATTCCGTATATTAGCAGATTTTGTATAGTCGTGCCGTAAACATTATCTACATACTTAAGTATTCACTTCAAGTTTTAATATTATTTAATGAACGTATTTTTCTCCGCGGGCGACACCTAAATTCCCCTTTTTTAACTTATGGGACGCATTTCACTAACGGGGTTTAATGTACCTTTTTTTTTTTTTAATGGGTGCATTTTCAATGTAATTAGGGCTTATTAATTCATATAAAAATATCAACAAGGTAAAAACAATATTCAAAATAAATTAAACATTTTAATATGTATATGCAACAACAATTTTGTGTGCAAATTTCCTAAAACTATCGTTGTTTTGACGTCTTCTTTTTTGTACCGCTACAGTCCTACTACAGTCTACAAGAGGTTTCTCTTATCATGTAAATAATTATTTGGATTAATATACCAAATAAAAACATACTTGCTCTACACAAGTCTAAATTGTCATTTAATAGGATGAATTGACAAAGACGTCAGGAGAATGCGTTTGTGCAAATAATAATTGACAGTAGTGGTTGGCTAACATGCAGCTTCACTCTTTGACTATGACTATTCTACAAATTATGTGCACATAAGTGGTTGCCTAACATCAGTATATGCATAAATTGCACTTGGCATTAAAGGTCTCCAGTACTAGAATTTGAAGGTTGTTTGATGAATGACTTAGCTTCTTGGCGTTAGGGTCTATTTTTCAAGAGTATTTCTGGGTTCGTTGGACGATACCAAGGAGGAAGGCGATGAAAAAGTTGAATGTTTTGTCAGTTGGTGGAGAGACCTGCAGTTCCGGCTCCCCCGGCAGTTCCAGCTCCTACCTCATCGTAGTTGCCGAATGAACGCTCTCGAGCTTGCCAAAAGGGACCGGTTTTATGTTATTGTTTTTTAAAGCCATGTGACCAATGTAAAAAAAAAGCCACACGACTCCGACCCCAGTGTGAGGGGGAACATGGCGAGCCTAGTAGCCACTGCATCTGACTCACAAGGCTAGGTATGGAGGCGAAAAACCTGGAGTTTGGCGCGCTAGAGGTAACAGCGTGTCATAAAGGTTGAGAGGTCTCGGAGCTAGTATTTCCGGAAACACCGGGGCATTGCACAAAGCCGCCGCGCCGACGGCATTGGTAAGAAATGACTTATAAATTTTTTTCTTCCGCTAAGATAAGCAGGCAGTGCTGACAACGGTTCAGAAGTCTTGGACACCAGTCCAGGGCACTAAGCTATTGTCTCACCAATGGAAATTCGTCCAGCCTATTATACCACTCCGTCCTAATGTTTAGTGGACCTACATTAACCATTATTACTGGGCTTGTCCTAAAGGTTCCACAAACAAATCTTAGTGCTGTTTAAGAACTGTCCTAGAGCCATAGATTCGCTCATGTAGACTTAAGTCTATCTACGCTTGAACTGCCCCTAAATACAGTGATCGAAGCATGTCTGCTCGGGCTTCACACTTTGTGGATGCCATCATCCGCACAATACAAATTTCCCTGAGGCCTTTCTTGCAACTTCCTGGATGTGCTCACACATTTTTAGTTAGCGATCTAAAGTTACATCAAGGTAATTGGATAGATTCTCCG
>JASAOG010000038.1:2480000-2717500 GCA_030265305.1 Biomphalaria pfeifferi
GTATGTATGTATGTATGTATGTATGTATGTATGTATGTATGTATGTATGTATGTATGTATGTATGTATGTATGTATGTATGTATGTATGTATGTATGTATGTATGTATGTATGTATGTATGTATGTGCCGAATAGAAATCAAAACCGTTTGACCAATCTTGATACAACTTGGCAGAAATGTCTCTTGGGTACTAACCAAGACCGTAGTGTATGTATTGTAGCCCTAAAACAATCTTAAGACCCTAAAAAAAAAAAAGTTGACCAACTCTATGAAAGTATAGTATCTTTTAAATCTAGCAGGCCATGTTTACTATGTTGACTTGAGAAAATATCGAAAGGATTTAGATCTAGATCTAATTTTAAGAACTACTCTTTGCGAAGATTTTTTTACTTTGACACACGAAAATACAAAAGAAGGTCCATTGATTTCATTATATTGTTACGAATCTCACTCTCCAGGCTCTCTGCAAACTGCACCATACACCACCAACTTAAAGAACTTGACAACTCAGGGCTCCAGAGTAACGCAACACTTTAATAGTTGAATAAATAACAGCCAATACTGTACAATTGGCAATACGTACACTGTACAAATATCTCTCCGATAACACCGTACCGCCGTATCAACTCTTGCACTGGCCTCTCCGTCTCGTTCCGGGCTTGCACTGGGTTCAACAGTTCAGGACTGACTTCACACACTAGGCTCGTTGTGTCGGACTCGATCGCAGACCAAGATCAAGACGCTAGTCGTCTCAACTGTACTTGACAGTACTCCGCATTGAACCGTCGTAATGCTCCGTACAGAACTGTGCTGTGGTCGACAGGACTGTAGTGAACCGGGCTCTGAACCGTCTTGACTGCGACACCGCCGCTCTTTATAAAGGGTCCCTAGTGGCCTTCTAGAACCGGACAGAACGCCGCTCGACGTTTCTAGGTGGTCAGATGACTACAACTCTCGTGACGCTACTGAGCTCTGTTCACGACGTCGATCCTTCCCGAACCATCATGTTGACACTCGTCTCGGCCGACCGTCGTAACTCGTCACGGTTGACCGCTCGTCTAGCGCTGGCCTGGGGCGATTTGCGTCGGCTGACTACATTCACACCACTACCCCCATCTGTCCCACCACCAGGTTTATAACAATATAATAAAATCAACCTTCAAATTTGTGTTTCAAAAGCATTTTTACATAAATTCGTTCCTTATATCTGCGAATTCAGATTTCCTGACGAACATTCTTTCATTAGACAATACCGTAATGTTACACATCTTTCCATTCCTAGGTTTAAAACTCTAGATCAACTCTAAGATGATATAACTCATCGGTTCTCAACCTTTTTAGTGCCGCGACCACCTATTACGATTCCCCACTAAGCAGCGACCCCCGACCATAATTTTGTTTCGTTCGTGGGCTTAATGCCGCCTAGCTAAATGGATATTGGCTAATGTTATAATATCGTTATCGTAATTTCTATACCTGATCTATGGCGTATGAATTTTATCGAGGCATAATGTACTTGATCCTTGCATTGAAAAATTTAATTATTCAAGGCGACAAAAATATCTACTAAGTCGGCTATTTTTCTGTATTTTTGCTTACTATTTAAAAAAACACACATTTTTTCACGAAGATAAAAAAAACAACTTTTTAGAACATTCCCTCTCGACAACCTTGTCACATCAGTGTGAAATAGAAAAACAGATTGAACGCATCAAGCTCATTTCGAAGAAGTAACTATCGATGAAAAAAACATTTCTACCTTCAAACAATCATGTTACAATCACTAACTCAAAATGCCATATGTATCCTCTAACTCTAGCAAAATAAATATTCGTCTTCCTTAATATGTCATCCTCATTTTAATTTTATTAAATTTATATTTCACGGCCGTTTCATATTTTATGAAACATATATCTTTAGTGTAATGTCCCCCCCCCCCTTTTTTTTAAATATTATTATTAGAAATGAAAATGCATACCAATTATGGTAGAGATATGCTTGTTAAAAACGACAAAAAATAACTTCTAATGATAAATAGACCAAAAAAGCCAAATTTCAGATTGTCCTAGGCGACCCCTGACATATGGGCATGCGACCCCCAAAGGGATCGCGATCCATAGGTTGAGATCCCCTGATATAACTTCTCTTCGCACAGATATAGATTTATACTTTAACACATGAACATACTTTCTAATTATAGTCCATTCATTTCATATTTTGATCAAATTAACATTCAAATTTGATTTTCTAAAGCATTTTTACATAGATTTACATTCGTTCGCCAATGTTTTCATAAAAAATTGAATGAAGGTCAATTAGCTATTTTTAGCTCCATTCATAATATTTTTTTATTCAGGAATTCATGCATTCGCTTTACTTCTAAGTTATAACATTAGAAATATCTGTCTAGTAATCTGATAAAAATTTGTTTGCTTTTTCCAGTCTGTTATGTATAGGTCTGTGATCTAGCTCTAGTTGGCACTCTTTGGTTTTGGAAATGACATTGTGCCGTTTTTTAATATTGTTCAAGCGATGCAGTCGTACACTCAACTTCACAAGTAAATATCTACGTTGTAGGCTAATCTATCTAATCTAGTATAGATCTAGAATCAATTATACTTTGACATTTGCATTGAATATTAATCTAGATCTACCTGCTACACTTTTTTTGAAGAATTTTAAGCATCAGGCTAGATATATTGATAATATTCTAGATCTAGATTTTAATACTTTCAGTTTGCTTAGCCTATCCAACACGACTTGACTTTCACTGTCAGTTCAAAATTATAAATTCAAACTTATACTTACTGACTTAAACGAGTTAGCCTGACTTAGGCTAGGTTAGTCACTTATTGACAGTCTTAGACTTAGCTTATATTATGACTGTTTCACACAAAATGTGACAAATGTTTTGGAATCTAGTTCAGAATAGATTATTATTAGATAAACTGATAAAGATCTCTAGATTTTCTAGATAGAGTATCATAGAGTAAAACTAAAGCTGACATATTAAACACCCTCCTTTTGTATACGAGGCTCTTATATAAGGGACACCCCATCAAATTCTCCTTCATTGGAGGCGTCACTTTTTTTGTTTGTAATTCATTTGTTTTTATGCTTGGAGCTAAAAAAGACGTTTTGGGACTGCACATGTCCAATTTTATAAAACATCCTGTATTTTCGTTCCACTTTTCCAAAGCAGATGTCAGTTTGTTAGATTGTCAGTAACCATGTATGTAAAGCTATTGTTTTAAACTCCCCCGGCAATTCACACCCATATAAGGAGAGCTACAGAGATTGTGGCATCATTTACACTGTCGGATCCAAAATGGATGGAAAGGTCATGTATGCTGCTCCTTTTGGAACAAAACAATCTCCCGTAGACTCCCTGATGGATGCCCCATCTTTATGGTCGAATTACATGCAATATATCACTTGCTCTCATGGACATAAAAGCATCAGACAGGAGAAAATTTCTCATATGCTCCGACTCCAAATCCGCATTGCAAATTTAGGCAGATGAAGACTGACATTCCATTGGTACATAAGAGCCTAAAGCTTTTGGATCAAATAACAGATGACTATAGGGATGTCACTTTTATCTGGATCCCCTCCCATGTGGGCAACAAAACAGCAGACAATAGAAGCAAAGAGAGCCCTAAATCAAGCAGTGTCAGGAACCCAAATCCCCTGCTTGGACCTTGGACTTTTGCCTCTGCCACTTATCGAAAGGGGCAGGTTCGGTGGTAGGCTGAGACCCACAACAAACTCAGACAGGTTGTGGTGGATGTCTGGTGGCGGCCCACATCTAAGGGTCTGACAAACGTGGAAGCATGACCATGTCCAGTCTTAGCAGTCATCATGCACTCCTTTGTGCTGAAGAATGAGGAACCCCCACTTTGTGAGTACTGTGACTCTTGTCTCACTGTGGAACATATCCGCATTGAGTGCCCCAGATACCAGGATATTAGGTGGAAATATTTTGGAGCACACAGCTTAAAGCACTGTTTGATAATGTCAACCCTGGGAAGGTACTGGGCTTTGTCCTGGAGGTGGGGTTGTCTGCGAAGGTTTGATTAGTGATAAGGCAAAGACATTGTGAACATATAATATTTACAACAGATTTGTATTAAATTAATACATTTTTAGTACTATCTTAACTGTGAATAGAAAGCACAGCTCAGTAGCAATAAAGCTGGCTAGAAGAAGAAGAAGAACTGTGAATAGATGTTGCTTTTAATGACCTTTAGAACTGTGTAAAATTTAGCTCTTGTGATATGAAGGGAGAGTAACCCTAGAATGGCCTAAATTGTGCTGATGTGCCAAAAACTCAAACCCCCAGAATTAAGGCTACTGTATTGCCTCATGGTGCATTAATCAAGCAAGACCTATATATTTGGATGCTTTCCATTAAACTTGTTCAGGAGAGAAGACTCAAAGTAAAATAGCAATTATACTAAATTACTGAACCATAATCTTCAAGTACAAAAAAAAATCCAATAAAATACTCCGAACGTCACAAAGATAATAGCACATTCCTCTTTCCATATGTTAGGACAAATTTGTACAAATCCTCCTTCTTCCCTAGTGCTATTAAAGCATGGAAATGGGTTGCCTGAGCCAGCCAGGAAAACCAGTGGCTTGGCAGAATTTAAGTCATTGGTTAACATGCATGACGCCTAGGATGTAATCATACTTCTTTTTTGAAGTAACGTCTGTATTAAATATAATATAAGATAAGATTTTGACTGTATAATAGCATAACATGCTATATATATTCAAAATCTTACAGAAAATAAAGTTTAAACAGAGATTTACTTAATTTAACAGAAATACTCATAGAAAATAAAAACATACAAATATTAATCTTTTGAAAAACATATAATACACTTTCTGATAAAAAACGACAAAGCTATTGATGCTTAATCATAACAGGGGAGTGAAATAGTATTAGTAATAAACATTATGAAGAATTCCATCAAAACATGAAAACAAAATTACAGAGAGAAAGAGATAAAGACAAATATATTTTATACCTCAGCAACATTAAGTCATTGGTTAATATGCATGACGCGTAGGACGTAATCATCTTCTTTTTTGAAGTAACGTCTGTATTATATAAGATAATATAGCAATTCATTAATTTTTTTTTCTTAGCATCTAAATGATAAATGGTTTAAAATATTACACTTTGTTTACACAGACTTTAAATTTGTCAATGTCTCATCATAGTTTTCTTTGAACAGTGTAATTGATATAGATAATAATAAAAACATCAGCTGGCTGAACAATACAATCATGCCAACAACACTTTGACCCCACACACATCTATTTTATATAGGATGTAAGCTTGTGGTTGTTGATAGTTTGTACTTCTTAATGTTAGGGAAAAAATTGAAATTTGTGACTTTATCTGCATTGATTACCAAACAGAAGACCATCATGGGCCACATTTGAAATTATCTTTGTAGAAGTTAAGGTTAGAGTCTACAGCTATTGGTGAAAGTGCAAAATAAAATTAAAACATGTTTAGTAGGGTGACAGCATCATATGAACTTTCTATTTTAAAAAAAATTTAAATGTCCATGTAGGCAAGAGAGATCTGCTTTTTTTGTTGTTGTAACTTTGTCAAGTTTCTGGTTCTTAGCATGTAAAGAAATATCATAGTATTGTTTTATTAAGCTCTTTTTGACAACTAATGTTAATCTAAGTTTTTAAAATGTGTTTAGTCTTAGATTTTCTAGATTTTAAATTCTAAAAGATGTATTTTATCTAGATCTATGCCCAAGACCTTAACATCATGATCATTTGATTGTCACGATGATCTTGAATCTATTCTAGATCTACTTTAAAGTTATAGCCTAGTTCACATGAAGGCTGAGCATGACTAACTTATTGCTGAATTTCCCTTGCGGTTGCTGGATTATTCTGAGTAAGAATTTCAACTTTGTAGTTCATCTAGATTCACTAGAAATAGATAAGATAGAATTTTATAGTCTATAGTCACTATAGATAGAATTCTCTACATTTAGTTTCTAGAAATTAGAGATAAAATCTTTTTATCTGACACCCCACCATTTTAAAAAACACTTCTTAGGCTCATCAGTTCTAGCCTTCTTGTCTGCCTGCATTATAACGCCACACACTTAAACAATACAAACACCATTTTTAAGTAAAATGTTTCTCCCCCAACAACACACTTTTTGGTTATTGTATTTTCTAATGGAACTGCTGGCTCTACTCAAAACACAAACAACCAAACCACACACTTTTTAGGTCCTTGAATTTCATAAGCACATAACTATATTGCATTTCTTTTTAGTTTGACCTAATCTTTTTTATAGTTATTATTCAGTGAATAGCCAGCATTAAAATGACATCATATAATTTTTTGTCATCCCCCAATAGAAAGCCCAACCACAAACTTTAAGCTGCCAAACTATTTTTTTAGTTTTTTGCATTCCTTGATTGAAAGGCCAATAATTTGCAGTTTTAAGTAAAGCACACCTTTCTTTGAATTACCTGTTGCATCCTAGCATATAATAATGCCCCCCAAACTACACACATTTTTTTAACCCATAAATTAAAGAAGTCAGTTTGAAAGAAGAAACATCACTATTGGCAATTTTGTCCATTCTTTACACATAATATTTTTATTTTGTCAGTCAAAAATCTAGAGACGCATCTTATATATAGATAACCCATCTCCACAAGTTGTATTATACCCACCTCCAAAAAAAACCTCACACTTTTAATAGACCTTTATATTTACTGTGACAATTTTTTGAATTTTTTCATTTTTGATTTAGAATAGAGGCCTACTTAGATCTAGTCGTTATAAAAATGTGCTACACATTATCATTAACTACAGTCTTTACATTTCAATCTGTAGTAATTTTCCTCACACACGCCCACACAGTTTCATACAGATGTTTGGTGTTCTTTGTAAAAACCTATTTGATAATCAAACGGATCTCTCACATTCACTTTGACAATTATCTAGATGTTGAGAACTACAATTAGATTTTGATCTGGATCTGTGTAGAAATAAGTATAAATAAAATTAATTAGAATGCAAGAAAGTTATGCATCAAAAGCGTTAATAAGTGCTTTAATCAGAATAAAAGAAAGTATGATTTTGTACTTAAGACATTTAAATGTCAGCTTTAAGAAACTTTGGGTTGAAACTGAAAATAAACAAGGTTACAAAGACAGTTTGTGTGGAAACACAAACTCAAAATCGGCCCCCAAAGTTGTCTACCTAGAGTCTTCTCCAGGATTCGAACACGAAACTTCTGGTTCCAACAAAGTGCTTTACCTCTCAGCCACAGCATCTCCGTATATTCATTTAGCGTACACTTATATTTTTCAAAATAATAATTATTAACCTTATCCATACATTCAAAATTAATAACATGTTACATGTAATAAAGAGAAACTAAGAAAGATTTATTCTTCTTACAAAATTAGATAAATTGGCAACACGAAAAAGAATATTTCTTGACCTATTTTAGTTAGGTAGTGAGCTATCTAGAAATGACTGAAAGACTTGGAGTAGGTCTATTTGGACCAGACATTCCCCTCGCAAAATAAAAATTATCTCCATTGTCATACAAACTAGACATAGATATAGCAATTGTAGCTTTATCTAGACCTAGTTTTAGATGTAAATCTAGATTCAAGATATATAAGTCTAGGTCTAGAAGTAGATCTAAATCTAAGTCTAGATCTAGAAATAAGCCAAGTCTAGTCTAGAATTAGATCTAAGTCTAGATATAGATCTAAGTCTAGATATAGATCTAAGTCTAGATATAGATCTAAGTCTAGATCTAATTCTAGATCAAGAACTAGATATAGACATAGAATCTGGATATAGAATCTACTATATAGAACTCATATAAATTTACACGTTTAATCTTAAAATTACTAGACCTAGATGTCACAGTCTCGGTTGACATTGCCTGTTATATGTTCACCTCAGGTTAAGAGGGTGAAAAGACAAGTGAAACTCCTGATATAGAAACAGGAAGTAAGAATGACTAAATTGACTTTTAGTTTAATAGTAACTTTTCCCCTTTCAGAGGCCACTAAAAATTGTATTTGGTAAATTTAAATGCTGTGGTTTTGATCGTGAAAATGGCTTAGTTGTTCTATGTGATAATCTTAAAAAATCCCTAAAAAAATAATGATAGAATTAGTGCTGATCTGGGCCAAGGATTTTATATTGTAGATATATTAATAGATATTATATAGATATTGTGTGCTTAGAGCAAAACTGGAAAAAATTCTGTCTACACCCTTGATATGCTTTACCTTAGGCATAACCGTCCAGAAGAAAGTGACTTCAAGAAAACATAATTTGATTCAACTAACTGTAATTATCCAACTGATTCTGACTTCTTATTTTTATATACAAGAAACATGAAATTCTTCTTATTGATCAGTAGGACACAGTATAGTTTGTTTTTGCCTCCTTTTTTCATCTCAAAACTATTTCCAAATTATGGACTCTGCAGTTAGAATGGCATCAAATTTGTCAAATGTTGAGACATTTTAGATTCTATATATTTAGTATTTAGGCTTTATTAGCATACAAATAGTTATGTAACAATAGTTTCTTTATCTAGGTCTTAGTCTTAACAATAAATTCCTCATATATGGCAAAGTTTAAGAAAGAGTAGTGTTACTCATAACTATGCAAACCTAGCTGCAACCTGCATATTTTTTGGCATCAAGTGCAGACAAAGCTATTGTCTGCCGGCAATCTTTAAGTTTTCTTTCCGGCTTTTGCACCTACTATATTTCCTGTACCTAAATAGAGATTAAGTGCTACTTTAGATCTTAATTTTTATATGATATAAGAAAAGTAAAATAATCTAATTCAAATCATAAATTCTGCTAGCAAAATTTATGTTTATGATCAAGCTCCACTTGGACATAGAAAACTAGAATTTGAATATAAAAAACACCATTCAGAATTTTAACTTTTTACCATCTAATATAAGATTCAAGTCACTGATCACAAAAGCTAACAGACTCACACATTGTATTCTTTGTTCTCTTGGCTATAAAATTATGCAATAGTTTCAACATTTTCAAGTAATTCCACATTTAGGCATAATGTTCATTTGCATAGTGGTCATATTTTTTAATGTGTTATGCTCTATTGTTAAATGAAAATATATTGATATTATTATAATCATCTTTAAGGTAACTGTTAGCATTAGATCTACTCAGTTGTTATTAATAAATAAATAAATAGACTTTTTTTAAGATCATGATAAAATAGATGTAGATAAAACTTATTGAATATAATATGTTTGGACACATGGTATGTTATTTTCATTTTTTATTCTGTATTTTATAGCAGGATTTATTACTTGTTTTGCTCCTTTGCTCAAATGTATTGAAGCTGGTAGAGGTGAGTTTTTATTTATTTCTTCTACATTAACCTATATTTTTTTAGGGCATCTATTGAGAAAAGTAAAGTAAATTTAGTCAAACATAAGAAATAGTTCAAGTTTTATTCAAAGTTATGACTGAAAAATAGTTCAAGGCTATATTGAAATACTATGTTGCTTTTTGAAATGCTTAACTTGGATATGGGCATTTAAAAAAAAATGTAGTTAATATTTTGGTAAACTAAGACCTATTTGGTCTTTATCCCCATTAACAGAAACATTTCAAATGCTCGACTTGTTATTCCACACACCCATTTTATATTGCAAGAATAGGCATATTTTTTATGATATATTTAACTAAATCTAGATTTGCGTTGAATTTGTTTTTAAACAGTAAACTTTCAAAGAATATTTTTTTATTTCTAATTTCACAGGTGAAAATGCAAGTAGTATTCTTTTTGTTATTTTGTCACAGATCAATGATTTCCATGTTAAAGAAGCAGAGAAATTTAGGCATCATTTCAATAGTCAATTGGATAACTTAGACAAGGTAGATATTAGAGCTGAGTGAGATGGTAACTACTTGGAAGTATGTAGCATGTGGCTTTGATCTTCTGAGAAGTGCTTTTATTTATTCTATTTTTGAATAAGCTGTGTTCTACTGCTGCAGAATATCAATCCTATATGAGTTATAGTTTCAGACAGTTTAGAACCAGTGTCTAATATTGAGTATTTCTAATTACTTGATATGTTCTGGGGCTTTTAAAAACTTGGTAAGAAAAGGACCAATATTAATAATACATTAGGCAAAAGAAATCTTGAAAAGAGAACAAAATTAAATAATACATTAGGCAAAAGAAAGCATTCAAAAATGTCTTGTGAACAGTATAAAAGAAATGGGTATGTATCCTGGATGCAGCATGTACTATTCAGTCTTTGGTACAAGAAATAAATATACACAGACAGGGTTCTGACTAATACATTCATTACAGCTCACCATTCACTAAATCTCACACTTGTGGTGGATGAAATATTGAAAGATCATTTAACCTGTTATCACTTACCTTACGTCTAGAGCAACTAAGCAATTTTCATAATCAAAACGGCAGTGGTTAAATTAAAAAAAAAAAGATATTTTTATTCACAATTTTGATCAATATTTTTTTAATTTTTTTGATGACATCAGAAAGATATCTCATCCATCCATTTTTAAGCACTATTAAAGGTCTTTTTTGTGTAACTTTCAGCTAGAATTCACTGGCTAAACGTATTTGTTTTGGAATGGGTGGAGAAGTTATGAATCAGGCCATGCCAAGTTGTAACAGATACTAAAAAAATTTTTTAGAAGGGAGCGGGGTGGAAGGGAGCAAGAAAAGTAATATACAATTCACAGGCCAGAAGTAAGTGTGATTGAGAGGGCGTTCTAGAGGGGCCATTCCAAATTAGATTTACCATATACTAGAATGCACGGGCCAAAAAGTGGCGGTTTTATTACTAGTGAAAAAAAAAGGGTGAGGGGGTTAAGGCCAAAATATTATATGAGCATTACAATTTTCATGAAATAAGAAAAAGGGCCCAGGCTTAAAAAATTATCTTAGAACCTATTAAATATTTGAATAAGAAGGGAAAAGGAGAAGAATTATTAATGTGAAAATAAGACCATTTATTAAGGTGGAGGTGGGGGAATGAAGGGACCCCTCTAATTTAAATGTCTGTCTAGTTCAACTCAAAAGATGCTAGAATTCTTTGGCCAAAGGAATGTATCCGGAAGTGTTGACTTTTATTGTTAGAAGTTAGAAAAAAAGGGACGGATCAGTAGCAAAATAAACAATAAATATAGCCTGTGAAAAAATTAACAGTGTAGTTAGTGGGTAATTCTAGTATTTTATATCTCAAGCTATATTTTTGTATAAGTTGAAATAGAAAGCTTGGTAATTCATTGTTTAAACTTACTTTTCTTTCAAATCTTCTTATTGACTGTGCCTCTAGGTTTAGTGATTTCACTAATATTGTTTTTTTGTTAATGTAAAATTCAATGAAAAACCTATTGCTCTATTTATCATATATGTTTCTTTGACTTCAGGTATCCCAAATAGATTATACATATTCTTGTATTGATTTGACTACTGTTAAAAAGCATAATTTAAGTTTTTGTTCTTGTCATATTTGTTAACATTTCTGTGATTTCATTTGTAAGTAATGTTTATTGACTTTGACTTCTTTCATTTATTTTTAACTTGTGGTATGTGAATGTTTAGAAAGGCATTGATAGCTATAGGCAATTGTATTTGATAATTGAATAATTTATAACTAAGCTATTAATGTTACAATACCATCCTGTTTTTTTTTTGTTGTTGTAACACTTCAAATTTCTATTTTTTTGACTTTGATATAAAACATTCTTTGACTGAGTCAGTTATTTTTTAGTTTTAAAAGTAAACTAGACAAAATGTGTAGATTATAAATGGTGTAATTCAATAGGGAGTACTTTTCTTTCAGTCTTCTTGGCCTCAAGTACTGTCTACACATGAACATTTCCTAGATATACCTGGTACTTGGACTATATTCCCTTTGATTGATCAGTAAGTGCTGATTTGATTCACTTTGTAAGTTTAGTTTCTTTTTGTATAGAACATCAAATATAAACAATCATTATTATTTATACTATATTTTTATTATGATTATGATCATGTCCTCCATTTCACTACCAACTTCCTTAATCTGATCTGCTCCAATCTCTTTTAGACATAAGGTGATTAGGAGATATTTGTGAGAAGGTTTATAGGCTGCCTGCGGGGTACAGCAAAACAGCAAAGTTAAACTTTTAATTTAAGTATTCCTTGTTTCATTGCAAATTCAAACCATAGTCCCTTCAGTTAAGTAGCCAAACATTTTAGGTCACAAAGCCAATCACAGCATAACAAGTAGCGTTAGGTCATTGTCCCGATGCAATTGATAATACATTTATTAATTTGTTGAGAAATAAAAAAAAATTATATTAAAGAACATAAAAGATTGGAATGGGTTATGTTTATAACTTTGTACTAGCCATTTATAATTTCCAGTAGACATAAGATCAACTCTATTAGGAACTTTCATGTATATTATTTTATATACATTATTTACATAAATACTCTTGATTTCTGTAGGTTTAAATTTATATCTGAAAAAAAAAAAGAATTTTTTAAAATGTTGAAATACATTTATTTTCAGCAACTTTTATGAGTCAAAGAGTTTACCAGATAAAAAAAAAGTTCTAAATTTGAAGCTTGCAAAAACGCTTTAAATCAACTTTTTCAGATTAGTTCCTCTGCATACTGGCTGGTCCTGGGTTTTTATTTGTGAAGAGGACACAAGAGTTGATATTAATGCCCTAGCAAGGCTTTTACAGTCCAAAAATGCATCTGAGGTGATTGTGCATTAAGAATTGTTTTCATGCATATCGAGTTATTTATATTTGAATCAGTATTCTTTTCATTTTGTTTGATTTTTTATTTCAATAGGGAAACCATTGTGTACAGTTTTTTCTTTGCTCACCTTTCTTTGTCAATTTTAATGAGATCTCTTTAGTCCAGACGCTGGCAAAACTTTTTTCAAATATTTAGATGAAAACAAAAAATGACAAATAAAGAAAAATGATAACTTTGATCTTTGGGTAAAACAAAACAACACTATATGGATGAGTGTAAGGATATATACTTACAAAGATTTCAAAGGACTTAGACACTTTTTTCAAGTTTCCTCATGAGTTGTAATAACAATAGATCAGTGATTTTAAACCAGTTTATAAAGTCACAATCTCATTTTTAATGAACAGCTCTTCCCACATTATGTAGAAATAAAAAATTAATTTAAATTTGTTCTAAAAATTTCATATCTTTTTCATAAATTACAAAACCATATACATTTCAACCAAGAACATTTGAACTCGCATACATTGATTAGCTTAATAAAAAAATTACTACATTGTTAGTTGTTTTTTTTTTCCCTTCTGAATCCTCAGTGAAAAAAAATCAGTTAAAAATAGTATACCAGTCTCTCAAGAATTCGTAATAAATTAAGAAGACACAATTTTTCTATCCTTTTTCAACCACAGATACAAACCAGTGCATTTGTGGCATTCACCAATCTTTCAACATACTGCTATAATCAATTTTTAGAATCACAAAGTGTGTAAGCATGTCCTGTAGCGGTATGTCACATTATGCATATATGCGCTGAAGGCCTATTCTGCATTGGTGTGCCTACTGAGGGACAAAAACTGGCTGATAGACACCTCTCCTATTTCCCCTCTCTCAGAGTCACATACAAATCAGAAAATATACATTTTGCTGTAAAAGAATCACTTGCTATACTAATATTTTTTCTTAAACATGGCATTGTCAAGTTCTTAAATTCCAAGTCATTTGAAGAAAAAATACCAATCTTTGACAGTTGCAACAAAAATGACTAAGAGAAAAAACAACAACATTGCCCAAGAAAAGCTGTTGTAGAGAAATCCAGCATTTTGATGAACGCTTTGTCAAAAACAAAATGTCATAATAAAATCTGAAATACCCTCACTTAGAAGGGAAATAATTTAGCAGAATATTAATCATACTTAACTATTTCCCTTGAAATCTAAATGGAACTCAGAGGATTTGAAAGCAACAACTGTTTTTGTGCACTTTGAACTAAGTGGATTGTACTTTGTCTTGCTAAACAAAATTAAATTGTTTTTACTATCATTTAATTAGCTTTGATGCAATAGTTTTTTGTTTTGTTTAAATTATCACATATGACTTTGATAAACACAAGTTTTACATGTAGCTTTATAAATCAGTACTTGTAAATTTTGTTTTCAATTTTTGTATTGAATTTTTAACTTTAACTACATATTATGAAAGTGAATAAATTTGCAAAACACAGGCTGTTAGTTGCTTTATAAAATTGTTTATTAAACTTTTATAACATTGCATTGTGCTAGTAACACTATCTTTTAGTCTTTACTTAATTACTTTTTTTTAACAATACCTTTTTATTTTTCTAGCATCACTTTCTTGGAAGGGAATTACGTGATCATGAAACAACAATCATCCACCATTTTGCATTTCCAGACAACCCTTTACAGTTTGCCTACCCAGACTTTAGAGCTGGAATTGTCTTGAGCATTTCTCTTGTAAAACAGTAAGAACTTTGTCTATTAAAAAGTTTAGTAGCAGCCCCCTGAAAGGGGAAAAGACGCTATTAGTTTTGTGTGGCCTGTCTTTCCGTCAGTCCGTCTGTCCCATTTACATCTCAGAAACTAGAAGAGAAAATGAAAATCAGACATCATATTTTAGATCATTCAAAGCTCTGATGCAACGGCTACTTTTTTCTTTTCTGAAAGCGAAAAATTTTATTTTTTAAATCAATTATGCAAGCAGTTTTTTCATAAAAATACACCATTTTCACAACTATTCACTATTAATAGTAACAAACTCAGGAGCCTTTTTAGTAAGGGAGATGTCTATTTACCATTTTTTAAACACATTTATGCAAATGGCTTTAGATTTTTGATTAAAAAAAAATCTACATTTACAAAAAAATGCTAACTTTTTTTAAAAGAGAAAAAATCTATTTACTATGCAAATAAGTTGGACATAATTTAAACCAATTAATAAGTAGTTTTTCATATTATCACCTGAACTGCACAGCGTTCATACAGCTTGGAACACAAAACTTAAAGAATTTAAAACAAATTTTTTTTTTTTACGGAAATGTTTTTTTCTTGAGGCCTGAATAAGAGAATGACCCTTTACAAAACAATTAGATCAATTAGATACTCTTTAAAAGACATCAGTTAGGCCAGGTTGACATCTAACTTCATGTTCACTTTCACCTATCCCTTGGTCTGTTGGACCTTTGGGGCACCACTCAGAATCTGTCAACCTTCTTTCTCCATTCTTCTCTGTCATTTCTCCATTCTTCTATGTCATTTGCATTTGATAGAATTTCATTATGATATTCTTTCTGAAAATATTGATACCTGCCTTTTTACCTGACTGGGTGGACTACTTGTGATAGAATTTAATACTGATATTCTTCTGAAAATATTGAAACCTGCCTGGTTGGACCACTTCGGGGGCTGATTTTGAGCTTGTGTTTCCACACAAACTGTCTTAGTATCCTTGTTTATTAATTGTGTCATGTCTATTTAATTGGGTGATTTAATGTAATTTTGTAATTTTTTTTTTTGGTTTTGTAATAATTTAAATTGCACATTTGAAAATTGGTATTTCTTATATAATCTTAATTTTATCTTATTTCATATTATAAAATACAATAAGTTCAATTTAGTTACCCTAAAGACTTTTTAAATAAAGTTATAAAGTTTTTTTTTGTATTCTAGAAACATGAAAGGACACACAAATAAATAATGAAATTTGAGAAAGGCTTTCATTAAACCAACACTTTAATAAAAATTAACGGTGTGTAATCTGTTTGCATTTTTCTTTTAGGCAATCAAAATGACCTAGATCTAAATGAACAATTATTTTTAGATCTTCAAACACACTTATGTTAAATTATTTATTATTCTTTATTTAAAGCTGTGTATTGTCCAATTACTTTCAGTTGAAATGTTAAAATATAGTGGCAAAATATTTTATCGTTACCAGCCCAACATTACTAAAAGAACTTAGGATTTTAAAAAATTTCTAACCCTTGAAAATATATATTAAATACATTTAGTTTTCTTTTGAGAATTCTTTCACTTGGTTTAACATCTAGCACAAACAGAGATTACCAAATTATTAAATCAAGAAGTCTAAAATATATTAATCTTTTATGTAGTTAGGTTTGCAGATTTTCTAGGGAGTTGCACAAAGAATATAAGAAGCTAAATATGGATTTCAGAGTTAAATTGTACATCTAATCAGTTCAGTCCTTAGTTCTAGAAAATCTAAACACATTTTATTACATTGAGAAACTATTTTGTATTTTTGCATTATACAATGTCCAAAAAAACAAACTAATTAAAGTTATAGCTTGCTTTTTATTGACAAATCCTGCACATTTTTCTTTCTTGAAAAAATGGATTTTGGTTGGTTAGCTAATTTAATAGCTCCATTCATACTATTTTTACATTTACGCATTCCGCATGCACTTTACTTATAACATTATTATTCAGTTTTATTGTTTACAAAACACTCTCAGTGACTACATTGACAGTGATACGCAAATTAAGACCCCGTGAAAATGGGTTTACCCGATTTGTTAAAAAAAATTGTTGCTTAATAAAGATACAATTAGGTTCTTTTTTGTCTGTTTTTAGGGCCATTTGGTTGTGGGAGGGAGCAATGATCTAAGTTCTTTTAAAATTGGTCTAACGATTTTTATTTTATTTAATTGTATACATACTTTCATACTCCTCACATTGTGCTTTATATTATAAGATTTGCACATATTTAAAAAAAAAACAATGTACATTCATATAACGATCACACGTTCTTGTGAATTAATAACAAAATTAACCAATTTGTTAATCAATTAATAGTACTTAATAATTTTGTTTTATACTTGCAATATTTTGAGATATTCTAGCGATTGAACAGCTCTATCCACTTATTTCACTCTTCTCTCCGTAATAATTTTCCATGTTCCAATGTAATGACTCATTTTACTCATATGTATTTCACTATTCTGTTTTGATTAAACTTTAATAACTTTTTTGTTTGTTTTGAGAAAATGTCATATTTGGTATAGAATTATAGAGGATTGCATGCTCTTTTTTACAAAAAGCAAATTGATGTTCATAAAACCAAAAATTAATTTAATTTAATTTAATGGGGTCAAATCGACATTGGTATTGTCAATTAGAAAAGAATTAACAGAAGCTATGTGTTTGAAAAAACTATTTTTTATATTTTGCTTGTTTTCTTGTTAAGAATGTTTAGTTATGTTTTGCTTTTCATGTTGGATATTTTTTTTTTACACATTTCTTTCAAAATATTTTTTTTTAATATTAATTCCTTTTTTTTTTTACTTTTAGTTTGCATAACAGGCTGAATAATGAAAAGCTAAAAATTGAATTTTCAATTGACCCCAAACATGAATTTGCTTTGTTTGTTTGGGATGAGGGCAGAGGTACACCGTTAGTGGGGGTGAAAGAGTTTTGCTCTGTAGACCAAAGCTACAGTTCAGATTGCATCACAAGGCAGCTGTTCAAGTTTCCAGACTGCAATGAGACAATCAAGGAGGAGGATCTGTTTGTGGCTGTGAAAACATGTGAAAAATTCCACAATACTCGAAGTAAGTTGGGAAAAGAAAGAACTGTATTGTATGTTGTCTGTAAATATCTTGTGATATTTTACAACATTTATTTAAGCCAATAGTCTTGAAAATGTACTGGTAAAACTTAAGTTATTGAGTAATAATGAAATGTTCATAGACTTTGTTAATTTTAACAAGAAAAAATAAAAAATATTTTTCAGCTGAATACTATTTTTTTCTCTTATTTTGTGTGTCTTGATTAAAAAAGGTATTGCTGCTACTATTTTCATTGTATTGAAAAAATGTAGAATTGAGCTTTAATTTATAGTTGATCTTTGATTTTGAAGGCTGTTTACAGTTTGGAATGGGTTGTGACTAGGTTGATTTTTTCATTGCCTAGGTAACGGTTATAAAAAAAAATAATTAACATTGATATTTGATAAAAAGGAATTTTGTTATGGGTTAGCTTTGCCAGGTAGTGTTGTTAATTTCCACATTCTTGCTCTTTATGTTCTTTACATCGTCAACATTGTAAGTGCATTGCTTTGTTCAGTGCCCCAGTCTTTTTAAGAACCAGATTTTGTAATGAGAAGAATAAAGCCATGCCACTACTGAAAAGAAAAGTTGAAGAGAACAAATAGAAATACAGAACATAAAAGACTAAAGAAAACATTTTGACATGGCAAATACATTGAAACTTGTTCATTTACATGCTTACATCTTTATAATTCTTTGTAAGTAAGTAAGACAACCCAATAGCAAAGCCATTACTGATTAGGTCACAAAGTGTCCATAGAACAAAGGAACACCTATGAATAGCAGAGCAATCAATGAGGAAAAAAAAGATGTGATGGTAGGAATACTTAACCTGAACTTAACTAGGCAGAGATAATCAAGAATAAACAGTTTGTTACTGATCACTATAGGGATAATCTTGAAACAACAGTTGTCTAGTTTTCATTGCATTGTTTATAATTTACCTTTTGTTTATTAATATATAAAAAAGAAGATAAATAATTACATTGTCATCTGTCACAATCTGTCATCTATTATATTTTGTGGCAATTACCCAATATCATTAACCAATTAAACAGTTTTTTTTTAGTAGATAACAAAATATAGGCAATGTTGTTGAGTTTTTGTAACTGTAGGCTTTTGAATATCTCATTAAATCCTAAATCTTAAATTCATTTGTTTGTTTGTGTAATATTACAAGTAATGGAATCTCTCTTAAAGTGAAGATTTTAATTT
Source organism: Biomphalaria pfeifferi (assembly GCA_030265305.1). NCBI lineage: Eukaryota > Metazoa > Mollusca > Gastropoda > Planorbidae > Biomphalaria > Biomphalaria pfeifferi. Next base: position 2,498,886 of record JASAOG010000038.1, read on the forward strand.
CTATTTTGTTCTTTACAATAAATGAATTTTTTTTTTTTTCTAATACAGTTCCAATAGTAAAAGCAACATGGGGTAAAGAAACAAAATATATTGAATACTTTAGTGAGATAGAAGACAGGAGCATTCCAACAACAAAACTTGATGTGCCCAATACAGAGAGAGGTGAGAATACATGAATTTATATGTATCATCTGGCAGTATGTAGCCAGTCAGCCTCACCATATCCTTGTAGACTTCAGTAAGGCCTAACTAGAAACAAATTAGCCACATCTCTGTTATATTTATCTTTTTATCTTATTCCTTCAAAAAATATATTTTATTTCCTAAGCACATCCACGTAATAATTTAGTTGTGCATGTTATGTAGAGATGAAAACTGCTAATGTATTGGTTTTCATAGTAGATTCTGGCACACTCTAATGGCACTAGGGAAGAAGGAACACTAATAGGAATTCATCCAATAATACCAAATAAGAAATGTGCCTTTCCTATTGTAGGAAATTTATTCTTCCATGGGCTGGATTTGAGTCACTTTATAATGTGTATATTCATTTTTTTTTAAAACTTTGCATTTATTGAATAGCTAGATTGCGACTAATGTCAGTGGCGCTTTTTGTTATATTGGTAAAAAAGAATTTGTGTGAAGTGAAAGAAGCTTCAACATTTTATCTCAGTTTCGTCAAGGATGGGAGATTCCTAAGCTAGTACCAGTTAAGTTAATAAGTTTTATCTAAAAATATTGGCTGGATGATTTAGGCCCAAAAAAAACAGTCATATTGATTCATATTTCTGATTATTGGTGTAAGTGTGGAGACATTTGAGTAATGGTTTTCAAAATCTTAAGTTGGTCAAAAAACACATTTAAGTTATGGTTCACTCATTTTGCAATTTTTATCCATTGAACAAGACCTAGTGGAAAAACTTTTGTTAGGATAGAAATCATTCATTGTTTTGCTAACCAAAAACACATACACTCATTTGTAGCACTTTTGTAAAATTTATTTTTAGTACCTTCTTTAGCAAAAAATACACTTTGTTTTAAAAATAAATTATGTACAGTTCACATTTTTTTTTTTTTTTTAATCTTTTTAAAAACATTTTTTTTTGTAGGCCACTGCAGCAAAACCATGGCAATTATCAAAAGAATCATTGAATCACAGAATCTTTCCTCTATACCCTGGGTTCTTATAGCAGATGATGACACAATCATCAATCTGAGCAGATTGCGCTCACTCCTGGCTTGTTACAATGCTCAACAGCCTGTTGCTCTAGGTGAGCGCTATGGCTATGGCTTGATCAGAGGTGGTGGTTATGATTATATTACTGGGGGAGGAGGGTAAGTGTTTAATCTTTAAATGAAATTAATTGCTATTTTTGAATTTAATTAGAACAAATAAACAACTGTTTAATATATATATTTTTTTTTTACTTGCATTTGTAAATGGTTATTACTATTAGTCTCCTCTCTGAATGCCACTTCCTAATCCACCTTAGGCAGACCCAACTATCACTACAGCCCAACCTAACCAACACTATGTTTGGTAGTGCTAAACAACTGAATAGAACAGCACACTATTATTCCTTAGCACAGTCTGCAAAAGAGCTTAGAGCTAAAGTATCAAAAAGCTGGCTAGAAGAAGAAGAAAAAGTATAACTATTAGTCCCAGATATACTACTAATACATCATGTATAGCATTTTTGCTTCAAAGAATAATTATAGAATAAGTATGTCATACATAAAAACTGTTATAGAAATTTTAAATTGAAATAAAAGGATGGCTCAGAGACTGGAACTGTTTTTGAATAAATAGGATATTAATATTGTCATTAAGGTGTTGTTTTTTTTTGTGTGTGGCTATACATGCTTTATGTAGTGATATTAAGATTGGTATTTGTGGTCATCTTTGTTTGACATTCTTTATGTACTGATAACATTTCATTTGACAGCATGGTGTTCTCCCAGCCAGTGCTGAAGTTCTTGTCACTAAGCTGCAGGTGCTACTCAGAAGATTCACCAGATGACATGACATTAGGGATCTGTCTAAAAGCTGGCCATGTGCCAGTGACACACAGCCGTTTTTTTCATCAGGTATTTTTTTTACAATTTTTTTTTACATGTACACTCTCATTCCTTTTGTTTTTCCTATATTTTGCTGATTACTTAAAGGTTGGTATTATAATACCAATAAAATGTTCCTACAGAATAAAAACATTGCTGTCGATGCAGCCATCGTTTCAGCTGTTCATTTCTGTGCCTAGCCTGCACATACATGTACATTTTTTAAATGCAACCATAACTGTCTATCGTTTTTGGTTATTATTGTAATAACAAGAATGGTATGAATATTTTAAAGCAATCTGTAATTCCCCCGCTTGCTGTGATAATTAAATATGAAAATTTAACCTGTTATTACTTACCGGGTACATAGATAAACTAAGTCATTTTCACAATCTAAACCACAGTGGTTCAGTTTTCCAAAACAATTTTTTTTGTAATGCTGGCTGTTCCATTGAATAATAATTAAAGAAAGATTCAGGTCAAACTAACCAGAAATGCATTATGGTAATGCACTTTTGGCACTCAAGGGGCTAAGAAGTATGTTGTTATTGTGTATGTGTGGGGGGTCAGCCATTACATAAGATTACACAAGGGCTAAGTAAAGGAATATCTCTTCTCTCTATTGCTGGGAAAATCCTCGCACACATCCTACTAAATCGGCTCATGCAACACCTAGAACACTGTCTACTACCAGAAATCCAGTGCAGCTTCAGAAAATAGCGTGGAACTATTGACATGACCTTTGCGGCAAAGCAGCTCTAGGAAAAATGCCAAGAAAAAAATGCTGACCTCTTCTCAATATATGTCGACCTAACAAAAGCATTCGACACTGTTAGCAGAGAAGGACTCTGGAAGATAATGTCAAAGTCCACAAAAATTCAAAACCATGGTGAGACTATTTCATGATGGCTTGAAGGCTCATGTCGAGGAAAGTTGAGAACCATCAGAGCCCTTCGAAGTATCAAATGGGGTAAATCAAGGCTGTGTCATAGCACCTACACTGTTCAGTATCATGTTCTCTGCTATGCTAACAGATGCATTCACAAATAGAGAAAACAACAGGATAAATATAACATACAGATTTGATTGTGGCCTATTCAACCCGAGGCGGCTCAAAGCAAAATAAAAAAAAAATCAGCAGTAATCAGGGACTTGCTATTTGCTGTTGAGCCCTAAATGCCTGCTCTCAAAATGATCTGCAGAGTATCGTCAGTGAATTCTCAAGAGCATACTCAGGCTTTGGCCTTACCATTAACACAAAAAAGACTGAATTGTTATATTTGCCTGCTCCAGGGAAAGCCTACTCAGATCCAAGCATCAAGATAAATGGACATGATATAAAAGCAGTGGAAAGATTCACATGTCTTGGCAGCACACTATCCAGAAATGGAAAGATCGATAATGAAATCGACCTGCATATCGCCAAGGCCAATGCATCCGATGCCAGACTGTCTTAAAACATCTGGAACAGACGTGGAATCACCACGAATACAAAGCTAGAGTTCTATCGAGCTGTCATCTCCCTACATTGCTCTATGCCTCAGAAACGTGGACAGTGTACAGAAAACATGCAAAGAAACTGAACCACTTCCACATGACATGTCTAAGAAAAATACTGAATGTCAAATGTCAAGACAAAATACCAGATACTGAAGTCCTTTGAAGAGCGGGTCTGCATAGCATCCACACAATCCTGATGCAGTCCCAGCTGCGATGGGCATGACACGTCTGCAGAATGGAAGACCGCCACATCCCTAAACGACTCTTGTATGGCCAACTAAGCGAAGGAAAGCGCTCGCAAGGTGGTCAAAGAAAACGCTTTAGGGACACCTTCAAAGCTTCTCTGAAGGCTCTCAGCATAGACCCAGCCACTTGGGAGACAGAGGCACATGACAGAGTATCATGGCGTCGCGCTGTGAAAACTGGCGCACAGGTTGCTGAGGAAAAGAGAACAACGCTGGCAGAAGAAAAACACCAGAGAAGAAAAGCAAGGCCAATGACACTAGCTCCAGCTGGAATAAGCTGCCCAGTGTGCAGCAGAACATTCCGGGCTCACATAAGTCTCACCAGCCACATGAGGAGGCATAAAACCCCAGTGCAAAGCCCTCAGCCCCCTGGATGACAAAGTGGTCATCATCGAACCATGATGGACGAACTATATATACAAGGGCAAAAAAGTGTGTTGTTGGGGGGGAGGTGTTTTATTTAAAAATAATGTGTTTGTGGGTTGAGTGTTATAATGCAGGCAGACCGGAACCAGAAAGCTACAACTGATAGGTCTAAGAAGTGCTTGTTCATGGAGTTGAAAGTCATTCAATTTAAAAATTAGACAAAACTGGTCTCAAGAATTTGAGAACCAGAAAAAAAAATCTTTTCAGTGGTGGGGGAAGCATTGTAATGTGGGCCATTTCATTGAAGTATAAAAAAGTTTTCCCAGTAAAATAAGCATAAACCATTTCAAATCATACTGCAGCACCGGTATCTACTCCTGTAATGTACAAGTTTTAACAGGATGTAAACAGGAAAAATGAACTAAAATCTATTATTATATTATTATTATTTTGAAGATGGCAAACTAAATAAAAGTTTATATAAAAACATTCATTTGTGCTACAGTTGTAGCAAGTTAATTGGAAAGTAATTTTTATATTTAACACACTTTGTATATGGGCAATGTAAAAGTGGAGTCTTATATCCCTTTTATATTGTTGCCTAACAATTAATTAAAAATGATATAAAGAATGTAAAGATTACTTACTAAACTATTTTATTCAATAAACACTGACAATCCAAAGTGTTTCTCTTTTAAATGTCTGGATTATCTGAAGATTACCTGAAGTTTTCAAACCCTGCTAGTCTCTCGAGGGTTAAATAAACTCATTATCAAGAAAAACAGGCAAAGATAAAAAATGTGACCTAGTAGTTATGGAAACAAGTTTCAGTTATTGGTTTTATTTTACCTTGTCTCATTGTAAGTCAAGAAATAATGATTTTGAATTAAAAAGAACAAAAACTTTATTTAGCAAATAAATATTGTCAAGTTTAAAGCTTTATTAAAAAAGAAATAATTTCTGTCCTTTGTTTATCAAAGTCTTTCTTTTTTTATTTAGGCTCGACCTGACGATTACAGCAGAGAATTTTTGAGTAACCAGTTACCTGTGTCTTTCCACAAACATTGGAACAATGACCCTTACAAAGTTTATACAAGCTTGACATCTTCCAGTTCTGCCATGAAAGAAAATGGAGTGAAGTCAAAACATACGAGTAAAGTAGAACTATGATATAACAAATACTTTTTGTTTTAAGATCAACCTTCCTTTCTTTGTTGTTATAAGTACAAATTGGGAATAATTATTGTTACAACAGATACCATTGTATACCTACACATAAGTATTGAGTTTATTTCCTAAATTGAAGATTTAAAAAGGTCTTTTCTGTAACGAATGGCTTAACCTAAAATTAGAATTCTGCAAAGATTGAATTGAACATGGAATCTGTAATAGCAGTAGGACATAAAGCAGTAGTACAGTTTATTATAATATCATTGAGAACAACTGAGCAAACACATCTGCTGTGTAAGCTATAGTCTTCCATTTAGTTTTACTTTTCTGGAGGTGCCATATGACAACTTTGTGCACATTCAGACATATCAGACTTCTGCATTGGTATCGTGAAAATGGTGTATTCAAGCTTTTCAACTTCACTGCAGTAGTAATGTCATTTTAATATTGAGAATAAATGTACAGTCAATTTTTTTTCTACTATGTAAAATTCTTCACCTCTTAAAATCGTCTAATTATTCAAAGTATCCATAACAATAATAATGCACAACCCCCCCCCTCTATGAGCTCTCTTCATGAGAATTTAAATGTTATACTTGTTAACACCATCCGATGGTCTTTACTAATTTTATTTAAACCGAAGCTGAGCTAGTTATCAATGTATAGTTGAATGTCTTCTATTATTTTTCTGTCATTAACACCTGAACACTTGCCCTATTTATTTTTCAGGTCTTAGTTTTACCAAGTCATATTCACAAAATAATTTTTTAGCCGTTTTATGTTAATAGCTTTTGTGCCACTTTTTTTCCACATCAACAAGTAAACTTGAATGGTTTCATTTTATTTATACAAACTGTAGCAGACCAAATTGTAGATAGGAAAAGATGTAAGCAAGGCTATTTATAACTGACTTTCATGTTTCTGATTTAATGATAAATTCACCTGTCTAGTTAATTTCTTTTTTAATTTATTAGCATCAACACTTCTTTAGGTGGGGAGCTATCTCCCTTTCCTTAGGGTTTAACTCATCAAAAGTATTTTCCACATTCTTCTGTTACTTTCTTTCCCATTGGCAGTGCACTCCCATCATATAAATAAACTTAAGTAAGTTGTTTATCATAAAATGTTGTATTTTGAACACAATGAAGGGAAAATGTATGCATATAATTTAATATAATTTTTATAAAACTAAAAATAATTTTGATTTAGGATTATAAAAACAAATCACCTAGGTTTTAAGAACTATGTTATGATTTAAATTGAATAGACCATATTTCCTCAAAACTTTATAACTAAGACATTTAAAAACACATAACATGGCAACCCTAAGCTTATTGATTTATCACTCAAAATCACACTAAAAAATAAGAACAAAAACAAACTGGCTTTAACTTTTTCCATGCTAGTATTTTAGGTAAAATAAGATAATTTTTATTTGTCCAACCAAATGAAAATTCCGTTTGAGTACAGTGGATCTCCTCAGCATAACTAATGTATGTAACAGATGCATGTTTCTAAGTTGTATTTAAAGTATTTCTAAATACCTTGATAATTCTAGATGGGTGAGTACCTTGTAAGGTGTATTACAACAAACAGGTTAAAAGGCTTCATGACTAAGTTCACTCCAGATGACAATATGACAATCTTAAATGCAGAATGGGTCACAGTCGAGCTAGTCATTACAATGATGTTATCCCTTTGAGAGCCCAGCAATAACTCCTCTAAAAGACTACACTAATCTCTAACCCCAACTTCTTTGTCTTCACTATAAAATGTGGGTTCAGTCTACTATAATAGTGCATAACTAAACTAAGTGTAACAATAACAACATAGATGCAATAAGAACAATATTCACACATGAAACACTAGGGTGGTCCAGAAAAACAAAGTAACAGATTTAAGTTGTCCACAAGGTTATTTCTGTTCTTTGTTATGTTAATAACAATTGTGCAAAATTTTAATGAAAACAAATAATATTTACAGGTCAACCCATTTGACAGTTTTTTGGGTTATCTCAAATGAAATAGTTATTGTCAATTATAGTTGATGATCGATTTAAAACTTAAGGTTAAAATTTTAAAGTAAATTAAAATTAAGAAATTAAATTAAAGTTGTAATTAAAAAATGTAACTAAAACTTACAATCTAATGAAAACCTTAGTTTTAAAATTTGACAGTTTCACAGTGGATAATCTATGACGACGACATAAGTGATGTCTTTGATGGAGTTGGGAAATTCCTGCGATGGTTTGCAACCAATCGAAGAATAAACTGTTTCTGTTCCTCATTCTTTGTCAGTGTATCATTGTATTTCTCAATAAGACTAATTCCCCTTTCAGCTACATCATTTACAACTGTCATGTGTGCAGCCAGTTCATAAAATTTCTTGAAGACTGGATCAGATGTCCACTGTCCTGGTGGTTTCTTAAGGAATGTCTGAGACTTTTCTTTGCCTTCTTCCATGAGGACATCAAAGAAAGATGTCGTCCTTTCTGTCACCAGGTCCTCCAATTTCAACTGTTCAGATTCACTTGTCAACTTTACACGCCGAGGGATGTCTGCCAATGCTGGTCGAAGTAGATTTTGTACCATCTTTTCTTTGATTGATGCTGACACTCTGTCATCTAAAAGGGCTATGCCAACCAAATGTTCAGAGAGAAACCAGAGGTGCCTTGAAAATGCTTCATGTGCCTTGCTGGCAACAGTCTTATTCGGATAGGTCTTCAGATTTGATAAAAATTCGATGTCATTGAGAGGGGCTCGGATTGCAAGTGGTGCTTCGTTCCACTGTTTTACATAAACAAGACTGACAAAGAGAGCCAAATGTGTGATATTCTGGGATTCACGAACAGTCAACTTGAACTGAGTCTTAAAAAGAAAGATTTTCAGTGCATAAATGGCTTTTGCCATCCATCTCGCATGATGTGTTGGACCGGGAGCTCGAAATTTCTCCTTGTCTTTGTGTCCACCAAGAAACCAGAAGGATAAACGTAAAAATTCCTGATAATCGTCCCTTGGGTGCTTTTTTTCAAGAGCACCTGGTAAATAGACAAGCATTTCCTGTCGCATGTTTTTCAATATTGGATCCTGAAACAGTTCATCACTTGCTGTAGAATAAGCATCTTGGTTCATTGATGGCCATTGTTTCTGAAATCGCTGGAATAGTGCAGTTGATGGACCTTCAGTTGGACCAAACAGAGACTTGAAAACATTTGAAAGGACAACTTCCATGACATGATGACGGCATGCAATCCAGACCATTTCAGTTCCCAGAGCTTCTTCAATTCCAACACATGCGCCCTTATGAAGCCCTGTATTGCTAGCTGTTGTGTCGAATACAAGGCCTTTGATCTGGGAACGCAGATTCCATTTCTCAATTACTTCAATGCAAGCATTTACTTGAGCCTCTCCTGTTCCTCTATCCATTTTTGGAATACCCAACAGTTTTTCCTGGCCATTCCCAGTAACAATAACAGCTATGCGATCCACATTTTCCTTTGATCCATCAATGTCGGGCAATATTTTACCGTCCCAATGCAGCAATAGTGGTCCTGCCAAAGAAAATTCTTTTTCATCCATTGCAGCAGCCCGTTGTCTTTCTTTTATTCTGGATCGTCTGATTGAACTTCGAGATAATGTTATTTCTGAAATGTCATGGCCAAGCGCCTGTGCAACAGCTCCAGCAACAAACACAGCTCCACGGTCTGGGAGGCAAACACGATCCAAAGCACCTACAACTTCAGGGGACTGGAAGATATTCTTAACTTTCTTTTTTGATGATGAAGCACCAGGTGTTGAATCTGTTGATGTTGACGTTGTAGGCGTACATGGCTGAGTTTGAGTTGGCTGATACTCCTCATCTTCTTCTGACTCCGAATTAGATGTCAACGAAGAAAGTTCACCTTCTGTTTCATTGAAGCCCTTTGTCATGCGTTCTTCATATCTCATTTTCACCTTTCTCTCTTTTTCCTCTCGTTGCCTCTTCCTGCTTTCTTTTGATGCTGTCTTTACGTCTACTCCAGTCATGCTGCAGGAAAAAGTATCTTCTCTTTGCATGCGAAGAAATTCCCGATCTTCTTCGTTCTGTATTTCTGTCATCACGTCCTTTGTCGCAATATCAAACAATTCTTGAAGGTCACCTTTAAACATGTCTTCTTTCATCCTGTCGCTTTCTCGTTTTCGTGTTCTGTGTACCTTCAGAGCCAGATAGTTCTGATGCAGCTTTGACAGTTTTCTGACACATGAGTCAACCCGCTGTGTTGGTATTCTGGCTCGCATCCAAATACAAATAGCTGCATCACAAGTCATTTTATAACTTTCCGGAAGAGTTCGTCCTTCAGTTAAATGATGAAACTGGAGCAGTTGAAGTACATCCAGCATACGTGGATATCTTGCTGTAGATAACAGAGAAATTGGCTTTCCAATCAGCCAGTTCTGTGGGTCGGATCTCAAACTGGAGGAAGCCATTGTTGTTTATAGTTTATTACTTGAAGAGTTCAATAGGTCAATTTCAGTTCAATGGCAATTTAGTATTAATTCAGTAACAACTGCAAAATAAAAAAATAACATGCACGTTAGAATTCAGCACACAAGTAAGTAAGTAAATTAATTTATAACGTGTCAAAGTCGGACGTAAATCGCAAGCGCGGACACCAGACAAGTAATGTTGATAATGGGTTGACCTGTAGATGTTGCTCGATCAGCTTGAAATTTTGCAGGCCAAATACCTATACCCAATGGACAAAAACAAACCATGTGGAGCAATGATTCTACAAACTTAAACTTTTCAGTATGGTTTTCTGGACCACCCTAATGAAACACATACACAACCAGCGCATTATGAATTAGACTTCTATGTACTATTTAACCCTTAAAGGGTACCCATGCGAAAAAATAACACTAATGGTACCCTGGGGTACCTCAGTACCCCGCTAAAAATACATAATTAAAACAAGTTAAACGACTTTAATTTTTTTACTTTAACGTATTTATCGCCTCAACAGAATTACAGGTAATACATGTACCACAAAAGTCATAATGTTTTCACATGACCGCATGTAGTTTACTTACTGTATGCGTCAGTCATCTGCACAGTCTGGACAGATCGTATGTTGATGGCTGGCACATATGAATTTGTCACAGCGGCAACACTTTGTTTTACTTTTGCGATCCTTAGATCGATCGCAGAATGAGCACCTGCCGACTCTTCCTGCTCGTCCACCTGCCTGGCGTGCCTGAGCCCTCTCAGCTGGTTCAATCTTGAGGTTTTGAGCGCAGGTTCTTTGAAAGTTTTGGATATCTGAGACGGGCATCCATCTGAGGTTTGATAAGAGCCTTAGCCAACGTCTTGAGGTACGTACGTCTGTCTGGTACTGCTTCTTTGTCATCTGCATGTGAGCCTTTTAGCAGTATCATAGAATTGATACCAACAGCATTGAGAAGGCCGTAGAATACAGTTAGTGGCCAATGCCGCGTACGTCTGGATACAGATTAGCGATGGCATAATTGATCAAACGTATCAACACCACATTTTGTTTCATTATAGAACTGAACCATATCTGGTAGTCTCACTGTCTCTGTTGTGTCACCCCATCGGTGCATTGTCGATAGCAGCATGACGATCTTCTTTTTAGGTTTAGGAGGACAGTATGATAGAAGAATAAGAACACCATTAAATGCAAACATTGCTGAGTTCTTTTCTCTACCACGAAGTTCCACAAAGGAAGGAGGGATTTCAGCTTTGTTTTTTTTCATGGTTCCTACCATAGTCACTACATGATCATCGTACAACTTTCGAGCTGTATTGATAGATGTAAACCAGTTGTCGAATGTACAGTTTCGGTTCGTTCCGTGAATGGGTGTGGTCATTTGAACAGAATAGTATTCTGTAGCTGAAACACCAGCTGGTGTAGATCCTTTGCCTGTATACACTTCAGCATTACACATGTAATAGTTCTTCGAATCACACATCATCATGATCTTGATTCCATACTTATCAGGTTTTGATGGTATGTACATCTTGAAAGGACAGCGTCCTCTGAAAGCTAGCAATTGTTCATCGACTGTGCAGTATTCTGATGGTGTATACAACTGCTGACTAGTGTTCACAATTTTATCAAATAGCTCTCGAATGGGTGCTAGTCGATCACGTTCTCTTTTTTCTTGCCTTGTACCTTTGTCATCAAAGCAGATACAATTTGTCGAAAACGTGAATCTTTTCTGTGGCATAGTGGCTCGAAAGTATGCAACTCCACAGTCTTTGTCAAACAGTTCATAAGTGGTTACACCATTCATATTCAGGACACCTGCTAGGTAGTACAAGCCTAATAGTGATTTGAGTTCAACAATGTCCACATTACGGGTGAAGGATGGACGAACTTCTTCCTCAGCATCATCGTCATCATCATCACTATCCGGCTGCCTGTCATTTGCATACCTGTGACGCTGCACTACTATTTCAGCATTTGTGTGTGTCACAATGTCATTCAGTAAATCATCAGTGAAGAACAAAGACCATGCCAATATTCCTGATGAAATGTCCCTTGCTTCACCCTTATTGCCAGGTTGACCAGTCACCTTGTTTCGCTGTGGTATGCGTGTCCTAAGCGGTACAGAACCACTCCACTTGTACTTGTTTTTGCCAGCTAGATTTACTGGCACTTTCAAGACTTGTAACAAATCAATATCATTTTCACCTTCAGGTTCTGTATCTGAATCTTCAGCTTGCCCTTCAGTGTTTCACCAATGTTCTGAGTACTGGGACCGGCACCAGTAGCAAGTGAAAGATCTGTGGCTGCATCACTTACTGTGTCCTCATCAGCCGAACAAATGTCCTGTATAACTTCGTCCTCTGTTTCACTTCCCTCATCACCGTCATCATCATCTGATGGTTCATCAATTATTGCACGTAAAACATCAATAGCTTGAAAGCGACGACGCTTATTGTCAATACTAGTACTTCGACGTTGCATTATGAAATCATTGAATCAGTCCACTAAAAACACAAAAAAATATTGTGCAATATGTGCCAAACTTAGATTGTGTGTAGTTTTAGGGTTGGAATTAGAGCATTCAGAAAATATATAGCGTAACTATAAATTTTCTTGGAGACGACCCGGATATTCTACCGAATTATTTAAAAAAAGAAAATAACTGGAAAAAATATCAAGCAAAAAACATATAGTATTAATGGTACCCTGGGGTACTATAGTACCCCATACCCCTCCCCTGCTAAAACCGAAAACGGAAAAAAATCGACACTATCAGCCATGTAAACACAGCATAATGACAGGAAGGTAAACAAACGATGACATACTTCCGGTTAAAAGCGGCTGAGAATTTGCAATTTATTTTTTGTCTGGGGTGCTCCAGTATCCCAGGGTACCCTTTAAGGGTTAATGACGACAGATGACCATGTAACACTCTGACCAAAAGTGGGACAAAGGAGTTTTTAAATCCTTCTTTTTTTAGTCCTAATGGAAAGAAGACTTTGTTCAGATCTGATATAACAATGATTTAATGGGTGCAGGTTGTCTTTAAGAATCATGAGTGTTTTGAAAAGGCATTTTTAATGAAAAACCTCTTCAAGAGATATATTGCTGTTTTCAAGTCATATATGATGCTCTTTTAATTAGTCTAGAAGTCTTTGTGCCAGTGAAGTATTACCATACCAGCAGGTGATAACAAAGTTAATTAGACTGCTGATGGCTGCTGTATAGAAAAGTTTAATTATTGTTTTGTTGATTTAAACTTTCCTTAGCTTTCTAAGGTAGAAGAGTCGTTGATAAATTTTGGTGTAATGGTTTTGACAGTGTTCATTTCAGTTTGTTGTTGATGGTTGTACCTAGGTATTTAAATTCTTGCACTTGGTCTACAGTTTGGTTATTTATCTGATTTTTTCAAGATGGCCTTTGCATTTCTTAATATCTATTATCATTTCTTTAGTATGAAAATATGTTGTCTATCATAGACTTTATAACACAAGAATGACAAAACATTTCATAATAAAACAGTTCACACTCACAAGCTGACCTAGACACCAAGCCAGTCTGACACACCAGTATAGATCTATTCGCAACAAGAAACATAAATACACAACACTATTCTTGAGCTTTTTTAGGCAATCTGTTTTTTGATGCTTACCAGGAGCTCTGATATGTCCAATTAACTCTTTGACTCCGGAATTATTTTCCACGTTTGGACGGAATTTATTTTTCGCCATTTCGGAGTGCACTAATTTGCTTCGATTTAACTTGTATAACTTTATTGTTGGAAAATAATAAATTTGATATAGAATTAAAGAAAGATGGATGCTCTTTCTATTTCTCAAGTTTTCTAGTTTGCAAATCATGTTGTAATTTTGGGATTTAAATATAAATATGAAAAACTCAACAACTTGTAAATGCACATTTTGAGACATGGCGTTGATATTGTGTGACGTGTATTACTATTACTCACATGAGGGACTGGTCACTATTACTGTGTTGTGAATGCGTAGAATGCTGGGTTTGTGATTCCTGGAGTACTCTTGACATGTGACAAACATAGATACTACAGATTGACTTAAGTCTGTTTCAGCAGACAAAATATAAAGTTTATTTGATAAAAATAAAAATAATGCTGCATTCCTTGTCAGTCACACAAATCTATAAGAAACAATTCTATCCGCATAACAGCAGTATCAAATATATCCAATACGTTAAACTCTCCAGAGTAGATTACAAATAACGCCCTCATCTCAGTTGGTAACACTGTACAGAATAATACAGAATAACTACTAGAGATACATGTCTCAAAAAGACCACTGGCATCAACTACCCAAAAGTTACTACTTAACTGAAATTACTACTCGACTTCCTAATCGCTACTGTCCGTCCCGGACCAAAAGATACTAGGGGAAGGTGGGGCTAGTTTTCACAGTTTTCAGATTTTGATGTTTTAAACATATTTTGAGTTCATTGATTCTCACCAAACTTAACATGCTGTATGTAACTTAAACATTCAGACAACAATTAGAGTAAATGAAATAAACTTTATCTCTTTATTTATCAAAGTTATACTCAAACTGTCCTTTCTAACACACTGTCTCTGGTCTGTAAAGGCTTTCTGGTCGAATGACCATAACATTGGTCATATTGCGTGCATTAGTAGTAATGTTCCTTGTTCAACAGCCCTTGACCTGTGTGATTGGCCTGAATCATGTGTGTCAGTAGGCCGCACACACATTAACCCTTTCAGTCCGCCACTAGGGTTATAACAATATATATGTGGAGGTCTGAAAAGTTTTGGACTTTACAAGGAAAGCTGTAGGTTAAAATAATGTTTGTTTTTTCTATATAATATTTGTTAAATATCTGTTCACTTCTTCCAGCAATGCACCCACTTCCAACCTATCTAAATAGTAGGTAACTTCTTTCCTAAAATAAATGTTGCGCCCGAAGGACATCTTTTCTGTATGTTGATGCTGGCATAACCTTTGTAAACAGCATTATTTAAGGAGAAAGTCACTTAATACTATTTAGGTATCATCCATAAAAAGGAATCAATAAAACTAATAATTATTAATAAACAAATATTAATATTAAAATTTGTTTTCAAAATGCTTATTCTTCATTGGAGCAAATTGTCACAACTGTGACATATTACCCCAACCTGTGTGACAACTTGCCCTACAACAATTGTCAGAACATTTATTCCAATAACATTTTATTGGGCCCAGCTTGAAGAAAAAAAATTCAATGTGTAACTAATACACAGAGACATGAAACAGTGTAATGTTTGACAATCATTTCAACAGTAAAGTGTTTTACAACAAAATTACACAAAATTAAAATTCCACTTTCCGAACTGTCAAAAACAATGAATCATGATAATTTTAAAAGGTATCGACTTCATTTTAAAACTATTTGTAAATGTTTCCGTAAACATCTCAGATGTAGATTCACATTTTTGATAGCGCATCACATTATACCAATATAGTGTTTGTGACAACTTACCCATGTGACATATAGTGTTTGTGACAACTTACCCATGTGACATTTCGCCCCACCTTCTCCTACTTGACTGCCCGGTCCAAAGGATACCACTTGACTGAACTAAAAGTCAATTTTAATCATTCTATTTCCTGTTTCTATATCAGGAGTTCCATGTGTCTTTTAACCTCTTAACCTGAGGTGAACATTTAATCAGGCAATGTCGACTGAGACTGTGACATTACGCACTTTCCCTCAAAAAAGATTTTGCAATAATCTTTCAAAATTTGCCCATCAAACATTTTATGCAAGTGTTCATGTACATAAATTTCAAGAAAATTGAAGATGATTTAGAGGTGCCTCAGATGAGTGAAAAAATCCTCCATATCAACAATTATAGTAACTGATAACACATTTTGAAACAGTCGTGTTTTAATCATTATTAATATAGAACATATATAAAGAATGATACAATGATACCATTTCAGAAAGTCCTGTCTATATTTTCAACATTCATAAGAATTTAAATCTTAATTAGCAATTAAAAAGTCTTAATCCATGTTAATCCAAAGTCTTAATCACGAAATCACTCATTATATTTGCTCCAAATCTTCACGATTACAACTCGCAAAGTCTTGCCTATGTTTTTCAACAACTTGAAGCAAAAATTGCTTTTGCTCCTCATCTACTGCAGCTGCACTGAATTTCTGTATCAATGCCACACCCCTTTCAGCACTGTCATGAACCCATTTCAAGTTCTGAGTCAAACGTAAGGCCTCATTGTAGTCGTTATGATGGGGCCAATCTTGGACTGGGATGTCGAGGAAGCTGCAGTTGATTCTAGTCGTGGTGAAACATTCCCGAGAGATCTGTCCATCGGTGATACTGTCTGGCAATGGTGTTAGTAGATGAGGACCCCTTTCTGAGATCATGGCTGTGACGAGAGCTGCTTTGTTTTCCAAAGATACAAGATCTGAAAAGAGACACAATGTTGCCATTTCGTTGCTAAGGTACCAGGAATGGCGTTTTATCATCATTAGCCCAATTTTGCAGAGATGAACTTCTTCATAGTCATGTAGTCTGTTTATCAAGGAAATGTCATTAACAGCTGCATCAACAGCTGAACAGCAAGTGAACCACGATTGAATGTAAACTTTGAGAACAAAATGATTGAAGCGTTGAATTCCTTGTAATTGTTGATCTGTTAGCTGCAAGACGTTTTCATTACCATCCAACAGTAGTTGCATTTTAAGAGAATAAATGGCTTTAGCCATCCACCTTGCTCTATGAATAGCACCAGGTTTACGAATCGGTTCTGAGACATCAAGTCCAACAGCACGTGCAGCAAGAGCAATAAGTTTTTCAGCGTCTAACAGTGCGCTGTGCGCTAAGTCCAACCTGTAGGCTCTCTGTCTCATCTATGGATGATCTAATTTGTATTTTACTAATATCTTCAGATATTAGATGATTAGTAAATAACAATACAAATTAATACTCTAAAGACCACAACATGAAGAAAGAATCAAAAGGATTTAAACATTCTGACAACAATCTTTAATTAGTCTACACATGTTAGCGCATTTTTATACCCAAAATTCCAAACACTTCAACAGAAAATAACTACTGAAACAAGATGATTGTAACTCAATTATTATTTTAAAATTGTTATGGCAGATAAAGATTATATTACAAATAAGTGTAAATGTGGAAAATAAAACCAGGCAGTTACAAATTAAATTTTTATATACAATTATAGAAGAAAAAAAATACAGCATAAGCAAGGCTACAACAGATATTTACAATTATGGCAGCTTTGTTTTTTTTAAACATTTATACAAAATTTTAAATATAACAGATGATTCCATTTCTTTTGATAAATACGTCAATATTAAGAATCTCTAAAAGTTAAGTGCAACTGAATAGAGAGCGGGGCAGCAGGAGTTGCAGGCAAAATCTACTTTTCCAATTTCTTCATCCTCTAAGCCTATCAAGGTATGCACGCAGCTCCTGTGCCACCATCTATCTCAAATGCTGCATTGGACCTATAAAGAATCCCAATCTTTCTTGTTACACAATGTTGAAGTTACAGTTAGCCAGTTCTTCTTCCTCATCTGCAGCTTCTAATTCTGCTTCCATCGCCACCCCCTAGACTTCCTCTTCATTGTCACTATCTTGTGATTTCTTGGATGATTTCTTGGCCTGCAACTTTTTCATTTGTTGTGCAAGCATTTTTTTTCAGAGCTAGATCATCTTGCCTTTTCTTTTTTTCTGCTTGCTGCTGCTCTTTTAGAACCCCTTCTCTGTTCTTTCACTTCTTCCGCCTTTCTCTTCTTCGCTTTTCATTTGCTTTACTAGTTTATCCTTTTCTTCTTGATCTTTTTCATCGATTTTTCTTTTAAGTACGTTCTGAAACTCCTCTCCACTTAACATGCTCGGAATTGTTGGCGTTATCCTTGAATTTGATTTCTTTCCCTTTCTATTCCCCTCCAATGAAGGGATTTTCAATATGTCATCCTGGGTGATAAATGCTCTTGATTGTTGCCGTTCTTTCTGACCTAATTGAAATGCTTGCATCAGGAAGAGGGTTAGATCATGAAATTTTTTAAATTTAATGTCATCATCCAGTGATATTCGATTTTGGGGATTGGTGATCCTTGAGAAAAACATTGTAAGTCATTTTTGGTGGTTTCATCATAATGAAATACGCATGTTCTTTTAAGGCTTTTATTTGTTGGAAATTTAAATTGAAAAGGGGTAAAATTTCTGATGCAACTTGGGATGTTGAGCCTGATGAAGAAGGTTTGATTGAGTATGATGAATTTGACAGGGGTGGTGCTGTGGATCTTGATGTAGAAAAATCGAGTGTTCCTGTGGATGATACCGGTCGAGCTGCTGATGTGCATATTTTGAATGGTGATGTGGATGACTGGGGTAGAGTCACTGGTGTGGTTGATCCCAATGGTAATGTGGACAAGGATGTCTCGGGTAGAATTACTGATATGGATGATTCAAGCGGGATAGGTGACTCTGGCTGATCAATACCTACAGAAGCTAAGTTTGAAGTGATGATTTCTTTAAGTGGAGGAATTTTTATTTCTTGGTGTATACTAGGGCTTTTTTGTGATGCATCATATGTGGACTGAGTTGTTTCAGCTGCTGGAAATGGCCGATACACCCTGTTTGGGAAAAGTTTGCTTGAATTTATAATCTTTTTTGCATTCAGTAAATAAATTCCCGCGGCCCTGAAGCTGCTGGCAGCTATCTCGTGTGTGGCTACTTTTTTCCAGACTGGCTTCAGGACACCAGCAAACGATTCTAAGTTGATTCCTTCTCCACTGATGTCCCTTTTATGGCATCTGCCCAGGCTGATTTCATGGCTCTGAAAAAAGCCTGTTTCAAAGGTTGGATTAAGTGGCTTGCATGAGGCAGTAGGCAGTACAGAATTATTTGGTTTTCTGAACATAAGATGCTTGTTTCTAGTAGGGACGTGTGGCAAGTGTGATCATCAACTAATAAAAGAATGGGTTTGGGTAAATCTTTTGTAAACAGAATAAAAATTTCTTTCATCCAGGTGAAAAAAATAGCCGCTGTGATCCAGCCATTGCTGGAGACTTGTAAGATAGCCTCAGGGAAGTCCTGGAGTAAGTTGATTCTTGGTATTCGTTTGTAGGGGTAGATTAGATGGGGAGGAGTGTACTGCCCTGCTGCATTATTACATGCAAGCACAGTGACTTGTGTTTTATTGTTGGCTGTGACATTATATACATGTTTAGCGCCTTTACATGCAACCACCTTCCTGGCTTTTGCATCAAATGCAAACCCAGACTCATCAGCATTGTAAATTCTTTGTAGGTCACTGAATATGGTGGCATCAATTTTATCAATACGTTCTTTCAAATTTCTAAACCAAACTTCAATATAATGCGAGGAAATGATGGCCCGTTCCTTCCCAAGAGACATTGGGGATCTTGTCAGTTCCGGATGCCTCTTAAAAAACAAGTATAGCCACTGCTTAGTTGGTCGAGGAGCATTTTCTGATAAACCAGGGTGCCTGGAAGCTATCATAGCTCTTGCAGTTTCACAGACTTCGTCGTTCGTTTTTCCATATCCATTTTCTGCCATAGTTATCAGCCATTTGGCAAGTTTTTCTTCCTCAACTTTGGTCAATAAATTTTTTGAGGAGACTATTGGCCTTCTCCCAGAAAGTTTGATGTAGAGCGTTGTGGTAGGAACTCCAAATTGAGAAGATGCTTGTCTTATTGTCATCCTCTTTGCTTTAATTTCTTCTAAAGCAGCATTGTTGACTTCTGGGTCATGCTGTTTTCTTACACTTTTTGAGGCTATTCTAAAGAATATCTTGGATAATATTTAGTAGACAGAGCTAGTGTGACTTTATAATAAACTGTACTAGACGTCTATAATCTTTCTGAAACACTTGCGAATCTAAAATGTAAAAAAAAAATAAAAAATGCGCTAATGGTCCAGGTTAACACCCACATTTCTTGGTGGAACAAATCTGAAATTGTTCTGTTTCAGTGCCTAGATCTAGAGTAGACCTCTATCTGATTATATTTAGATCTAGATGATGTAGAGACAGCTAAATTAGTTCTAGATCTACATTGAACTTAAGCTGGGGGTGGGGCAGCTTCATCAGCTGAACCATCATTACTAGACCTAGCCCTAGGTCTAGATCTATAAATTAATTTACCAGATCTTGATCTATATGATTAGATTTAGAATCAATATCACCATCAGATACAACAAAATTACAAAATCTGAATTATTATACTTCCTGATCAAAGAAATATTTAGATATACAAAGATTAGACAGCCCTTGTTGAGGTTCCATGTTAAAAAAAACATGCACACAGAAAAAATAAATGTAATCTCTTTCAAAACTTCGTACAAAATAAAAACATGCTTAATGAAGGAAATTCCGAATGTTTAGCAAAAGAAACTATTCTAGATAAAAATTAAGCAATAAAAAACATGAATCGGAGAACTAGAAACGAAAAAATAAATTTTAACTAGCCGACGATTTTAGCATTGATCCGACCTTTTGCCCATTTTTAAATCTACGCCCTGTGCATTGTTCGGAGCCAAAGAGTTAAAATAACATGCCATGATAGCTGACAACTATCAGTCTTCTTGTACAAACTTTATAAGCTAACTATAGGAGTTCGCTTGACAGTAAACCATTTTTTCAACCACTTGATGGGTGTTCTCTCAGTAGCAGGTAGCAGTGGTCTCACTTGTCACATGCGCTCATGTATCTATTTTATGTATCAACTATCGAAGGTTTGTCAATGACGTTTACTTTTCCGGTGTCCTCTTCAGCATCTGTAAAAATCTTTTTTTTTTTCCTTTTTGTCATTGAATGCAACACAGAGCATGGATTTCTCTTTTTGAGGAACCATTTTATTTGCCTGTGTTGCAAAACCAAACTGACTACTTTTGGAAAACCAAGTATGTTTATTAGGGTGGGTCATAAAAATTTTTTTTCAGTGCATATGTGAGACATGTGTAGAAAGATGCCCCATAGCATCCAGATGAAGGGTTAAAAAACAATTTTCCAAAAAAACAATGTCTACTACCTGCAACTTTAAAGTTTATAATCCCATAGTAACAAGAAAAAGTCAACATAACGTAAAATCAAGCAATATTTATCATGTCACAAAAAAATTGATTTTGATAAAACAGAAGGTAACTGATTCCTGGATTGTTTACACTGCAACACCATTCCATGACGTGCGGTATGTCCAATAACCCTGGAAGTGGTTGCTGATACGTCTTGCACAACCACGGACTGATGAAGCAGAGAAGTTGTCAAGGTTGTCATTGGAAACCATTGATAGGAGTGGTGGCGGGGTGACTGTTGTTGTATCCCAAGAAATCATATCCATGTATGACGATGCAGATGGATTCAAATCGATCGACTTTTTATCAAAAAGTCGAATGTTATTCTGGGAATGTATTTGTGCATGAACTATCTTCCCATGTGCGATTTATTTTCCTAACAGATTGATCTTCATCGAGAATACCGGCAAGGAGAATGTTCTCAGGGTGGGCGAAGTAAGCATTGTTCTGTAAAACTGGCTTCACGATATCCCAATCATCAGGACCCAGTTCAAAACATAGTTTCATAATAGTCTGGGGCTCACTTAATGCATTTTACCCCTTGACCCAAAAGTAGGGTCCACCCAACGTTTTTTTGCAGTTTCTATATCTTTAAAGCATGCTTATTAAGAATCCGATTGATGTCAAGCTGACACCTTTGGGGAAAAAATTTTTTTAAGCGTTAAAGTTTGTTTGTAATACATACACATTGTACAATCACATGGAATGTAAAAATTATATCATCTGGCACAATTATGCAATTATCAACAGACAATTTCTGTTTCAATTTAACTGTTTCAATATCAACAGACAGATTAATCAATTTCTGATTCAACGTCAGATCCTGAATCGCTTTCAACGTCCACTTCATCTACCAGTACATTAATTTTTGTCAATGGATTTTGACAATTTTCTGTTTCATAGCACTGGCAAAAGATTGTGCAAGGTAACTGTGCTCTGAAACACCCACATCGTCCGCTGCTACACGGTTCATCCGATCCACACCCGCAACGAATCATCTGAAGAATTTCTGGAGGCGCTACATCAACACCCACTGGAAGTGTTATAGGGATTAATGTTTTATTTACGTCATCTTTTTGCCAGCCAAATTTGGTGGGATCAAGATTTGGAGGATCTCGTAGTAAAGCAGTTTTCCAAATGCATGTTTGAATATGGGCACGCTTAACATTCTCCTCAAACGCTTCTGATGTCGGGGGCAATGATTTCAATTTAGGTGCTATCGTGGCTTTTCGTTTACCAGTCCTGGAAAGCCATTGGGCATACCGAGTGTCAGACATGTTTCCAGCATCCGGACACCCGTAGCAAGCAGCCATGAAACTTGTAGCTTCTTTTACCACACTGTTCAAGTCAGATTCTATATCTCCCAATTTGAGAAGTGTGTGTCCCTTAAATAGCAACTTAAGAACAGTAGCTTTGCCGATACCAAACATGTATGCTACAGTATCACATCCTGATAGCGCATGCGCAGCTAAAAGGTGTGGTATTATTTGATGATGCTTTCTTGCTGTTTCTCCTATGTCGACCACTTTTCGAATCGTGGTGGTACTTTCCATGAGCAGCTGGCATGTCATATCCTCTGAAATATAGTAGTGTGTCAACAAAGCAAAAACATCTGTGTCATCTGATATAACTTTAATGCACATAGCTCCTTCATTGAATGCATACACAACTTGTTGTGGAATGATTACATCAGCTTCCTCGTGGCTTGTCTTCATATCTTCTCTAGCTTGTCGAATGCCAGAGCAAATTTGTTGTGGGATGGAGTCTTTCCCTGTTACAATTAACCGGCTATTGTATGAAGAAACTGTTGGATGTACATGTTGTACTTTGTTCAGTAGTTGCTCACAAATTATGTCAATAAGTTGAACTTTGTTTTCTGTTACTGTGAGAATGACTTTCTGTGGCTGTATGGGCATAGTTGGATTCAGCTTGTGTTGTCTGGTTGCCGATTTTGCTGCACGCCCACTCCTTGTTACACTTTTAATACTGTACTGAAAGTATCTGTCAAAGACAACATAAACATCATGTTGAGTCAATATTTTCATTATGTACATTATGAATCCATCAACAAAGTCTTGCAAGGTACCATTTACCGGCCAGTGTATGATCCATAAAAGTGCGCAACCATCAACAACAACAACATGTGGTGCTGGAGAATTTCTAGCTGAATGCTCAACTTGAAGTTTTTGTTTCAACACCGATTTTGACTTTGTGATTCGCATATTGCCGCTGTCATCAAACATTGATGGTGGTACTGAGGCTAATTCGTGCTTAAATATATCTCTAATTTGCAAATCACGGGATGGCATTAATCCAATTACTCTAGAATAAATGAGTTCTGTGTCATAACTTATACCGGATCCCATTGCTTCAGCTTTCTTTCTGTCAGCCATGGTAACAACTTTGCTAATGGAGCTATGAAATCCATCTGGCAAATGACACTCATAGTCATTCCACTGCTTCGTACCAAAAGAAATGGCATCATGAACATTTACAGATTCGGGAGCGAATTGGCCAGTGGCAATGTTTACTAAGCTGATGGGGTGGTCACCAGAATTGAGTGGATCAATACAAGTTTGAAGACGTTCATATATTGCTCGCCTGTCTTTCAAATCCTGTGCAATTCTTGCTGGCATTTCTTCTTTATGGCATGTAACTTCGTCACTGTATGCGTACATATCTTTCATGTCACTCAGGTCTTTGGTTATAACACTACAGATGTGTAAACTAAGTGCCCATCTCTTCAGCGCTTGTGGATTGAGAGTGATGCCTATTATACCACCTGGACCATGACCATACCGCATAAAGGTAGACTCAATGTACATATCTGACCATAGGCCATTCCATAATCCAGGTTTGTGTCGCATTACATGTTCTCCCTCAAGGAACCTCAGAAGGACATCACTAGGAAGACGTTCCATTGAGCGAAGATAATATAAGCCATACCTGGCGTAGTTAACATGGCCTGCTGAAAAAAAATATGGCATCATTGCTGCAACAGATAATAGATGCAAAGACCAATCACCCTCTCTCTCTGCTCTCACAAATAACATCATAATCAGTACGGGTTTAATTAGGCAATCCACCCACAGCTTCGTTGTTTTGCTGGTGGATGCCAAACCATCAAGAACAATCATGAGATCATCATGAGATGTGCACTGCTGTACGACATCGTGCAAAACTGTTTCCACGACCAATCTCAGAGCCCTAGTGTTTTGAGGGAAATTCTTGCCTGTAAGCATACTACTAACGCCTCCAAATGCTGCTTTCATAATGTCTTCCAGACCGCTATTGCTCATTAACATGCCAATGCAGCCAACAAAACTCATTAGCATGTGCATGCCGCCTAGGCGTGGCACAAATTGTGAGAACAGTTCAGGATGCACCCATAAAATATTTATCATAACTCGGTACAGCTGCTGGTCTGCAGTAAAAACTGTAAATGTTTGTCCAGATTCTTTCGTAATTCTTTGAGCCTCCATCATAGCTGTCATCATGGTTGTTGCGTCTGAAGGTTTCATGTCTATCAGTGGGGTGTATACTGTGTTTGTTGCGGTCTTGATAGCTTGACAATGTTCACGTGCAAGTTTTGTGTTGAACCCGCCAAATTCTGGTGTTGAAGGATTGTCCGAAATGCTTTTGAAAAATGCAAAATCTAAGCTTTTCGCTCTCCTGGAGAGTATATTTTGCTCAGCCAAAATTTTTAGCAGAGGAACACATCTTTTACATTCATTTTCCGGCATACTGGGTTTTTTGGCGCCTGTGTAGACATGAACTGGAATATTAGATGTAACTGCAGTTTTCATTTCTTTCTGCTTTATACGTCTAAAAGTCTGGTCTTCTCGTTCAATGTCATTGTTGGGTTTTGGTTGAGTGAAGAGCATTGCCAGTCCGTGAGTTGACTTTAGGCCATTTTGGGAGGATATATTTGCATCAAAATTATCAGCAACAGCTTGAATTAAACCATTACTACTTTTGAACACTCCTGTACATGATCTTTCTTTAACAGTTGCTAATGCTGCAGATGATTTGAATCTTAGTACTTCTTTATATGTACAAGTGACACCATATGCATTGAAGAGTTCCAATTGTGATTTCTTTCTTAATAGCACACCAAGTGCTACTTGAAGGCCAGTTGGGTGCTTTTGAATGGCACTTGTAACCATGTTACCTATCAGTAAGGCTGGCAGGCTATTCCGCAAGTTGTCTGAAATTTTAGAAAGGAGTGACAACAATGTTGCACTGATATCTTCCGAAGCTGTTGCACTGTTTATTCGTGATTTATAAGTTGCTTTGTCTAATTTGATACTTTGTGTTTCCTTGAAAATATGCTTTGCCACAGTGTTAACTGACATATCATCATCATCCTCGTCTACAACACGCAGTAATTGAGAAGCACGACTGCGGAAGATGAGTATGTTAGCAAGTCCAGAAGATGATAAGACAATCAAGTTTCTACCAAAGAAGTTGCAAAGTTTCTCAACAAGTAATTGTCTGGATAATAGGGCACCACCATTCTCTTGATAGATACGAAGTAGATCTGCAGAAGTCCACATGTTTGTATCATCGACTTTCATTTGTTCAACAAGGGTTTCGAATGCACTATCAACAGTAACTGGTACGGTTTCGTTCGTGTTTGCTGCGGCTGCTACAGATCTTTTGCTTATGAAGTTTAAATAACAGTCTTTATGATATCTCCCATCTGCTGCATGTAGGTCACTAACAGCACCACTGAGTCGTATCTGAACTTGTCTACCCCAGTCATCTGACCGTTGCAAGCATACACCCAACAATGTATCCTTGAATGTCTTTGCTGCTCCACGCTCTGCAGTTCTACATAACACAGTCTTTCTCCAACGATCAGGATGCTTCCATTCCTTCTCCATTACACAAAGTTCTCCACAAAATATGCAATGTTCCCTAAAAGTAAATACTGGCAATTCTGAGCGGCAGGTTCGCTTTCTGGGCGGAGAATCCATATACGACTGTGTTGCGTCTACATCAAGTCGACTCTTCAAGAATCTTTTTATCATTGTTGTCGAAGTGTATGTGGACACGCAGTCACGATGGCAGTTAATTGTTAAGTCACAATCATTGTCTAAACGCCGCTGAAGGTCACAGTGGATGTCGTCGCGTCGTTCAATACTTGACTTGATGATTGTCCGTATTCTCGCAGAGCCACACACTGAAAATTTCTTATTACTGAGACCACATTTGAAAAAGCATTCATCCATTGTTGAGACAGTCTGTGGATCAATAATTAATCTGAAAATAAAAATAAAATTTATAAAGTAAATTTATATAAACGTTTATAAAGTAAATAATTAAGGTGCCTCTGTCATTAAAATGAAATACAGTAAAAACCTAATGTTAAAAAGTAGAATCTACGTGGGTAAAAACCACTTTTGACATAATACAGAATTATTTTGGTACTTTACACCTTTACCTATATAGTCCGGTTCTATTGACCCATAACCTAAAAGTTGGATCCACCCAACGTCCACCTAATACCAAATCATAATAGTTGCTTATGCCAGTATTCCCAGTTTTCTTTTCATGCCATGGGGCAACTTTTCCCCGCTATTAGATTTTGAAATTCCAACTTTCAGTTTTATCAGCCCACCCTATTGTGCATATATTATAAGTGAACTTTAACATTAAAAATAAAAATTTCCCCAATGGTGTCAGCTTGACATCAATCGGATTCTTAATAAGCATGCTTTAAAGATATAGAAACTGCAAAAAAACGTTAGGTGGACCCAACTTTTAGGTTATGGGTCAATAGGACCGGACTATAAGATGGAAAAAATTCTGAGCACCATCGTAACATTCTGAATGAAGCTTTATATAAAACCAAGAAGGTGCATAAACGTTTACAACAAATCTGACAATTCTGTATAAAGATGATGTACAATTGGATGAAGACATATAAAACCATAAGATTCGGTTTTTCGTTGTTAACCATCTTGCATGGTTAAGATTTCCTGGCATACAATTTTGAAGAAATTGTTTGTTTTCAGTTCCAATGATACCGTTCTGAACTGCTAAGCAACTTCGTAGTAGATAAATTTGATCAGTACTAAGATCTTTCTTCACATCATCGGCAATGTCAACAACTTTTCTGGGAACTGTTTTGAAATTCGTGAGACGTAAATCTTTGGGATCAAAGTCTAAGGAACTCATGATTTTACCGGTTGAAGTATTGGATCTGTTGTGCGTCCGCCGTCAACCACAGAAATGTATTTTCGTAGAGGAAGTTAATTTGTATGCAATAAACAAATGAGCCACTGTAGTGGCCTTCCAACATGTCGTTCTCAGACATGCCTACAGTCCCGCATTATGCGGAACCGTCCCGCAAAAGCATCAAAAAAGTTCACATGTTCCGCCGTTCCGCATTCACGATTTTTTGTTCCGCCAAGTCTAAATTCAGACACACACACACAAAAAAAAAAATCGCCGTTTTTTCATTATTTATTAAAAATGCGAAATGAAAATACTGAATGCAAAATAAAATAGATCTAGGTCTGTGTTTATTGTTTACATTTCATCTCCTCCCGGACCCGGTGTGTCCTAAATTTATGAAGATACGGTTGAGCTAGATCTAGACATAGATCTAGATCTAGTACTCTAATAAGCCAAATGTTCCATTCAAATCCTTTTCTTTTCTCACAATGGCTCTACTAGTCTAGACTAGATCTAGAATCTAGACTATTCAATAATTCATTATTCAACTATTCGTTGCTATTGACGTATTCACCGTATTGTCACTAGATTCTAGATCTAGTATAGTATTGTCACAATTCTAACACTAACTCAACTGGTTTCTTAGGCTTAGCTTTCTAAGTAATCTAAGACGACTAAGAAAAGGATTTTTTAAAAATACGTTATTAAAGACCTAGATCTAGACCTAAATGTAATTAATTAACTTAGACACAGTAAGGCTAAGGCCTAAATAAGGCTATAGTAAAATTAGTAAAGTATAGTAGTATACTGTATAGATCTACTTATTAACTTATTAGTATTATTACATAGTCTAAATTAGTATTAGTTTCTAGATATAGATCTAAAAGTAGGACTAGCACTAGATGATACTAGATCTATATAGAAATAGACTTAGAAGATGATAGATTAGATTCAAGATTTCTATGTATCATTATGTAATAAATTTAGTTCTCAATAAGTCTATACTATAGATCTAGACTATAGACATTAATATTTAGATCTATAATATTATTATTATAATCTGTGTTCTTAGACTTAGAGGACATAATTAAATGTAGGTCTAGACTAGTAAGTCACTAGTAGACTCTTAAATTATTTTAGATCTAGAACTAGAAACAACATCTAGAGTGATTAGAGTAGAGCCCTAGAAAAGGATAGATAATCAAGTAGATCTAGAATAATCTAGATCTAGTCAGTAGCTTTAGATCTAGTAGTAACAAATAAAAATAGTAACATTTGAGTCTAGGTCATTAGAATACATTTTAGTTAGAATTCATCATTTAGGAGTTAGAACTATTGATTTCAAACAAAGGACATAATTATGAATTAAAGGTTTTCTTACTTTTAATTATAATATTACATCTAATTTATAAGAAGCAAACTAGTATTGTTATTAAAGTAATATAATTGAAGTTTTATTTATATTGCGTACAGTATGGCTAACGAACATAAACACATTTATGTTCCACATTGGGACCCAAAATTCCACATTTTCAACCTGAGTGTTCCACATTCTGGGTCTTGGGGGTAGGCATGTCTGCGTTCTACCTCTGGAATCACTCCATTTGTCTTACCAGTGTTGATGACTGTACTATCACAAACTATAGCTAACAAGGTTTCCATGGATTCAGTGTGGGTGATAACTGACAAAAGTTCTTTGGCAATATCACTTGATTTGCTACTGTCCGGCACAACATGATCTAAGTACTGTCCACCAGGATAAGAAACTACGACATAATGTTGTTCTTTAATTGATCTCCTATTACATCCTGTACCTGTCCTAACCACTGTTACCATCCCGCTTGCCATCAAATCCCATACATTTTAATTGTCTTACATCATCCGAATGTCTATTTATTTCTTTTTGTCTCCAAACTTTTATCTGTCTGCGAAGTTTTGTTGGATCTACGCATGAGCATGATTCTGCAGTCAGAAGATTTAGATCTTTCAGCAAAGAGTTGACAATTAGGCAGGCATCCCTGTTACTAACTTTACACCTGTCCAAAGATCTACACAATTCAGGATATTGTAAAGTATTTTGTACTGCTTTCATTTCCTCGTCACTGCTTGTCATCATATCATCATTATCATCACTATGTACAACATCATTATCATCATAGTCATTAAGCATGCCGTTTACATCAGAAGGAGCACAACAACACAAATTTAATTCATCACCCATCTCCACATCGTTCATGGTCTCTGTGCTTTTCTGTCTCTTACTTCTGTCAACTTTCTTCTGCAACTTCATTGTCATTTTTTTGTCAATTTTCCCTATATACATTTTTCGTGTTGTTTTTTGATCTGCCCAAAAATTCCATTCTAGCCCTGGTATTTTCATTGGCAGAGGACAAGTTCATGCTAATCTTTCTCTTGCACCAGAATCAAAACACTTGCAACAGCATACATCAAATACACTTTGCAAACTTTGAAAGGTTTCTTCAAAAGTTGCTGACGATTTTTTCGAGGTAGAGTATTTGTTGAGTTCCTTTACTTTAGCAACAAGCCTCTCAACACGCTTTACTACACTATTGATTTCAATTGTAGGTATACCAGCAGTATCGTAGATCTTCTTCACTTCATTGCCAATTAATGAAGATCTTCCATGCACAGAGGAACATTCTCCGAATTTCAGCTGATAAACATATGCACGAAAAACGTCAGCAGAAGTGGGCAACTGACTTTTGGGCATTGGCTGTGGGTTGCCAAATATCGAGTGTTCAGTAGAGATCCTTGTGGCCATGTTCAATGTTCAAATAAATGTTGCTGTTCAAATACAATCCGGTTATACAAGTATCGATGAATAAGTCAAGATATGAATCAATATTAGTAACTTTACAATAAATTCTAGTTATTGTTTACCTCAAATTCACTGTTATTGAATACTAGAGATCTGAAACACACCAAAATGCAAAGTTTAAAAATGAGTAAGTCACAATTTAAAGCATAAATTATAATGAAAAAGACAAAATAGGCGTTTTTTACTACACAGTCATAGTAGGGTGAGACAAAACTAAAAGTTGCAGCATGTAGACGATTTCAGAAATATTTTTGCAAATTACTTATTGAATACTTAGTACATTATGCAACTTTTCCATGATGTCTTAAGAAAAATAAATTTTATGACCCGCCCTAATGGTTATGTTGAGAGGTATTGGCGCCAAAATGCGACAATATATCAATAACTAACCAGTTGTTTAATATATTTTCTAGGCTTACTAAAGTGGCCTTAAACTGCTTGTATTGCCACCTGCCTCTAAACCCAATAACCATCTCATCAATGCTGAGATCCTGAAAGGGGTAGAAACATTTTCTAAATGTATCCATTAATATATGTATGAACGGCTCTATTTTTCCTTTTTCCCGTCTCATGCTCAAACTCCTCTTTCTTAGCTCTCTCATAATCTGCCACATACCTTGCTAAGATCTCACCATCATACCCAGAGCATGCCCATCACTGATGAACTGGGCAGTTAAAATAAAACTTTTCACATTTATGGTTTATTATATCTAAATCTATGTAAACTAGAAAAAAAAAGATTGCTGCACAAAAAAAAAAATTTTAATTTTACAAGTTTGCATTGGACTTTTTTCTAAAAAAAGAGGGGGTAGGGGAAAGAAAAATTTTTTTGGGAAAGAAGTATTTTAGATCTATAGAAATAACTGTAGTTGACAGAGATCTACATATATTCCTGCAGCAGTGTGCCACATTTCATAGAGATATGATGTACAAGAGAGTAATTGTTTTTGAAAATGAGTATTTAAAGGAAATGATAAAATTCTAGGAAATGTTATTTTAATGATTTCCTGCTACATAATCATCATTAAGGTCTCTAGCACTGGTTTTGTTTCTTCTTATTTTATTTTCTGGTACATTTAAGTTTTTTTCAGCTCTTGTAATATGTGCTGCGTCAATATTTTTAAACGCAGAATGACCAAAATAATTACATTTAAGGCTTACAATGTTGAAAATGTGTATTTAACCAGTTTGCCTTTATTTGAATACAATAAGGGGTCGTTTGTAAATGACGTCACGCAAAAAATGACCTTTTTTGGGCCCCCCCCCCCCCTGTCACAAAGTATCACATATTCTCAGACCCCCCCCCCCCCCCCTTTCCCTCTCTGTGTCATGTCACAAAATAATTATTTCAAATTATTTATTTCTCATCAGTTTTTTCACAAAGAGGTTTCAGAGGGGCAGAATTGATCGTAGGGGATTGTTATTGTTGAAATGAGTACCTAAAAAATGTTATTATTTTTCGAAGATTTTTGAAGATTAAAAAAATATTTTATTTGTGTTTTTTTCCAAATTTTAAATTTGTGACGTCAAAAAATCGCTACCCCCCATTCCCCCTTGTCACAAAGTGTCACATTTACGAACGACCCCTAATTCATTTAAGTAAATCAATTTCTAATCCATTTTAGCCTAAAAAAATATATTCAGGTTGGGGCATGTTGTAGTTGCTCTGGATTTGCCTGTGGTGGTTTTAAAGTTTTATCAATTTTAGTTTTGATATTTTAAGAAAAATTGATTTAAAAAAAAATTATTTGTCAAACTAAGTAAAATGTAAAATAACACTGTACACTTCAAGAAATACATATAGTCTAATAGTGTTCAAAATTTGGCATCATTTCATCAATAAGATTTTAAGTTATACTACTTTTAAGATGACTATTTAAATCAAAAGCAATATGACAAAAAAAAAAAAAAAAAAAAAAAGCTAAAAATTCAAAATTTACACCATGGATTTAAAACTTTCCAGAATAATAGCAAACTCCTTTTGTTTGTATCAACTGAAATTCTATGTGTGCTTTAGCTTCTTTTCTCAACAAGAGTTATCTTTTAACAACTTTTTAAAATTTCATTTTCTGAAATCTTGATAATCCAAGTGGATTGCTATTCTTACTGGACTAATAATTAAGAAAAACTTTGAATTACACCGGCAAAAGAAAAACAAAAATTAAGTTGTCCTCAGCAGCTAAAATAGAAAAGTTTGCTTTCTCTGGATTAGTAAATCTAGATTTGGTTCAAAAGTTTCTTATTCATGAGCAAATTGAAATATTTGTATTTGAGTTGCGCCAAGCATACATCTCGTTGTATAATTTGCTTATTCTGATAGCCTGTAAATTGAGTAGTGCTCTTCTCAAATTACTTTTATATCTCCTAAAGATTTAAATCTACACACCCTGTTAAAAGATTTAGATAACAGTGTGGTGTAGCGCAGTTAAACTTGTCGATGAATATCTTCCAGAAAATTTCAGCGAAATGTGTTGCTATCATTGCTTGAATCCTAAAAAATATATTAAAAAAATGTATAAGAAAAATATTATAAACTTCTGTTGCTTAATAAATAGAAAAGAGTTAAAAAATCTCTCTGTTTATTTATTTCCAACTAGGCCTACGTATTTATTTTCATTACATACTACTTTACATAGTTACTTTACTCTTTATCTTATATTATATCTTTTAAAATACAGACATACAAAAAAGGAAGATATACTTACATTAAACATCACAAAATAAAATGAATTTAATGAAAAGAAATAAAAAGCTGAACTTTAATGAAATGGTTTTAGCATCTAAAGATCTATAGTAAGTCTAGTTACTAGTAAATCATAGTAAAATCAACTACGTACCTTTTTAGAGCTACCAGTAACAAACAAAACATGCTGTTCTTTCCCTTGATTTTCCTTCTGGAAATATTGTCTTTGTACCTTCAAGGCGAGGCCAATATTGTTCACTGTTTGTATTATATTCCTGGAGAGTTTTCTCATCTCCTCCTTCGGGAATTTTAGTTTTGTCCTAATATTAGTTGTATCCGAGTGCCCGTAGTTTTTCATTAAATTAGGAATTTGTCCTAAATTCTCGAGATTGAAGTCTACTGCGCTTTGTGTTTGTGTGTCTCAGTAATCAGTTTGTATTAGACAATTCCAATTGTTGAATTATTAAGTTTAGCCTCAAGATTCCTTTCCCTCTCTCCTTCACTCTTCTCATTTTCTCTTTTGGTACCAGTTGGTTTAGTTTTGGGGGTGCAAACATTGTTTAAAAAAATACTTTAAAAAAAAATCTGTTGTTTTAGTCTTTTCACAGTCGCAAGGTGTCGTCTATGTGATTGCATATTATCTTTAAATTGTTTTTGCCTTTGTCAATTTCAAGGGGCACAACTGTATACCTATTCATTCCCCACTAAGTATCCGGACTCTAGCTACAGATACAGTCGTATTGTTAGGGTTAGATTATAAAAAAAAATTTAGAAATCTAATCTATTTGAGTTTTGTTACTAGGAATAGTTATGGGTTACAGAATCTCAACAAAAACATTGTCACTATTAAAGCCTAATTAAAGCCTAATTTTGGTTATTGGTGTACATTTAGTTACTTTGTATATTACTGTTATTGATAACTATGACAAAGAAAACGCATTTTTTTCTTTATATGCTTATACATATATTTCTTTGTTACAGTGTCACACATACCCTATGTTTACATTTTTTTTTCAATTTTTCCTCTATTCAGTTTTTCTATTCTCTAATTAAAGTTTCTTTTGTTTAAATATAGTATTTAAATTCTTATACATTGCAATTTCATTTACCTAATGTACATTTTACTTTATTTTTTTTATTTTTAGCGGCCCCAGAAAGGAGAAAAGATGCTTTTAGCTTTGTGTGGAATGTCTGTCCGTCCCTCCCCTTCATAATTTTGTGATGCATTAGATTTTCATTGTTTTTTAGGTTAGTGATCTGTAAAAGAGGTGCATGTGGGTGCCGAAATAGTGAGGTGTGTTGTTTTGGATAGGGAGAATTTTGTTGAGTCTTAAACCGAAATTGTATAAGGTTAAGGTAATCCCTATGGTTTTGGCATATTGTCAGAGCTTGACCATGGACAAAGTCTATTAGTATCTCAGACCATTCATCCTCTGGCATGTTGAATGTAGACATTTTTGCCTCTTAGCTTTTCAGGAAGTCCCCAATATCGTCTTTTTGCTCATCAAAGCTTTGTATTTTTCTTTCCAACCATATTTGAGAATTAGGGTTGTCTTTCTGTATGGTAGAGTTGTTTGAATTATTTGTATTGTTTCCTTGTGTTGTCTGTTCAGTTAGAGCTCTGGCTTGTGCTGCATCCAATCTCTTCTCCATTTTAGCCTCATGCTCTCTGGCTTTTTCTCTCTCTTTGTCTTGTCTTTCTTGTTCTTCTTTTCTGATTCTATCTTGTCTCTTGATCTCTTGTTTTTGACGTTCTTCTTGTCTCTATCTCCTGTTTTTTCCTTCTTACTTTATCTTGACATTCCATTTCTTCCCTCACAACTTGCTGTACATAAGCTGCCAAGTCCTTTCCTTTTAGCTTCCTTGTCTTGCCATCCTGTATAGCTTTTTCCTTAACCTCTTTAAGTTCCACATATGACGATGTAGCTATTGTAGTATGTTTTCACAAAATAAGGACTTAGATTTATATATTTACTTAGTCTTTTAGTTTAGCTATGGCTTAAATTTAAACTTATTTTAGGTCTAAATTCTAAAACAGTTTATATAAGTTTCAAGTGTTGACGTATATGAATATTATTATGACTACTTCTTTTATTAGTAATATTGTTAATTAGATTCAGACCTCTATATTATCATTAGATTATACCAATCTATATCTTTATAGATTTAGTAATGAGTAGATCTAGTCTGAGAGTCTGAGTTATAGTAGAGTTTGTGTTTCAATATCATACAAGTTTAGATCTAGATCTATATATATTCAAGTAGATCTAAATAAGAGTCAGATCTATATTCTAGTATTTCCCTTACAGTGTTGTCTAATCTAGTTATAACTATTGATAAGTTTAAATCAAATTAATTGATTTAATGACAATTATATTAGATCTAAAATCCAAAAGATTCTATATTAGTATATCAACATGATCGTAGATCATTAAATGATCAGTGATGGGAACTGACTTTGCAAAAATTTTAGGATTCAAATAACAATATAAAAGATTTAAACAATGGCAAGACTCCCAAATACAAATTTAAAAGCTGGTCCAGTTTAGGTCTCGAGAAAAACAGTTTTTCATAAATTCTAACTTTTCTTGCTTTTCCTGAAGGGGTTAGTGTTTTACATCTCAAAGAAGACAAAATTGAATAAATTGTTTTTCTACTGTCTTTAGAAATATTCTTAAGAATATTAATAATTACACTATTGTAAGCCATTTTATCTTCAGCTTTTAGCCAGGCATAGTAAAAAACTGTTATCAACAAGATCTACTGAACAATCCATACAGATAGCCACCTATGTGGAACTCTTTCCTTTGGTCTGTAATACTTTTTTATTTTATTTTATATTTTATTTATAAGGCGCTGTTAACAAACAAAATGTAGGCTCAAGGCGCTGTAATAACATTACAAACACAAACACGACAATAGAAATCAAAAACGAATCTAAAAAAGTTTTAAACAAGTAGGTCTTAATGTTCTTCTTAAAAGTGGTATAGCATGTTGTCTGTGAGATCAATGGGGAGTGAGTTCCAAACCTTTGGTCCGTGCACTGAAAAAGCCCGCAGACCGTAGCTTTTGAGGGAGAAACGTGGCACCGCTAAAAGCGTTGAGTCCATTGAGCGCAGGGCTCTCTGGGGGACATATGGAGTAATCTAAGGTACAGGGACATCTCATTGTTATATATACACTGATGACAAAGTGTGGCGACCTTGTAATCGATTCTCGCTGTCACGAGAAGCCAATGTAGCATCCGCAACAGCGTAGTAGCAGAATCTTGTCTTGTTTTTCTAAGTACTATTCGAGCGGCGTTGTTCTGTATACGTTTCAGTTTGGCTATTTTGTCATCAGGTATACGTGCTAGCACGGCGTTACAGTAGTCAAGGCGGGAGAGTAATCATGTCACAGGTAGCGTTTTTGATGACTCCGTTGTTAAATATGGTCGGATCTGGCCTAATCTACGCAGCTGCAGATAAAAACTCTTGCAGAGCTGACTTATGTGTGGGTCGAAAGATAGTGTTGAGTCGAAGATAACTTCAAGATTCCGCACTACATGGACATAAGGAAGCTGGCAGTTCGTAATAAAAAGAGAATCTGTGTTTTCAAGTTTTGAGACGTTGTTCCGAGTGCCAATCTTAATTATTTCTGTCTTATCTTCGTTCATCTTGAGCTTATTTTCAACCATCCAATTGCTCACTCTTGCAACGGTACTACTGATTTTCTCTGCCAGATGCGACACCTCTGGTGGTACTGAGGAATCGTATAACTGTGAGTCATCGGCAAAGAAATGGTATAGGCATTCTTTGGTATAGGATGCCGGTTGGCCGTATGACACCGCTGAGTGGATATGTAAACATAGTGAACAGTACTGGGCCTAGAACTGACCCCTGGGGTACTCCATACTTCAAGAGTAAGCTTGTTGATTCTGTTCCGTTAACTACGACACTTTGGGTGCGTTCAGTCAGGTAGGATCCAAGCCACTTTAGGACGATTCCTGTTAAACCAAAAGTGGCAGGGAATCTGGCCATCATAATTTCATGGTCTAGCGTATCAAAGGTTGTGGACAAGTCCAGCATTGAAAGAATTGAGATGTGGCCTATGTCGGCATTGTGAAGTAAGTCGTTTAGTACCCTGACCACTGCTGTCTCTGTGCTTCGGCACTTCCTATATGCAGATTGAAATTCTTCCAAGAGACAGTACTGTTCAAGATGAGAAAGTGCGCTAAAAGATGCGCTCCAGAAGTTTTGACAGGAATGGAAGAATTGATACTGGGCGATAGTTTTTTTAGGCATTCCGGGTCAAGACTGGATTTTTTTAACAATATAATGATAATGATATGTCTTCTAAGAAAGAATTTAGGTCACTACCAAAATTGAAATCAGTGTGAAAATCATCAAGTAGATTTTCTACAAATTTATCAAAATTTTGACTACACATTTTCACAATATTGTGGACATAATGACAGACATCATTATCAATATGTAAAAGTTTTGGAGCAATGGTCTTAAGCTTAGCTAAAAAAAAACCTTGTTTACACCCAGTCATGTAGCTAGCTGAGTCAGTAAGACATGAAACTAAATTACTAACTGGAATGTCATCTTTAGTGAATTGCTGCATAACAGCATTGTAAACAGTGGTTGCATTTACTGTAGTACCCGTCATTTTCCGATACACAATTTTACACATAAAAATAACTGTAGAAAAAAAGAATGTAGTGTTTTTAAACAATTTATTAACCAGATCATTTGTAAAATTTAACTATATAACTTAATGTCTTCTTTAACAAAGTGTCTCTTGCAAATCTTTGTACTTGGTTTTGGGTTGACCAATTGCTATGATTCGGACCTCCTCTTTTCACGGCTATAAGCCATGTTTGTCGTATTTCATCATCTTTTGGGAATGCATGTTCACCAGAGACATCACAAAAAGGCACACAGCAATGTGTTGGCATAATAATTATGACAAAGTGTACTTTAAATTATGTACTTTAAAATATCTGACTGATCTATGGCAGGTGTTAGTCGCCTCTTGGTGGCTCCCTCTTGCCCTATTAGGGACGGGTGAAACGCTGTACTCATCCTTAATCTTAATATTGCCATTATTATAAGATCTATAATCAATAATAATCTATATTTTTGTATTGCATTACATCATCTTTATAGCTGAAGAGATAAAGCCATATAAGCATGGTGCCGTTTGCTATTTTCTGTGAATGTATGAATGAATTCGAAGTTATTTTTTGATGAAGTTCAATAATTATAGTTGCTTTGAAACATTTTTCTCACACATGCCATTGAATGGGCTTTGTCATAATATTCTTAGATCTAAAATCTAGTTACAATCTGTAATCTATATAATCATATAGTCAAGTTGAATTCGAATCAAATACTTCCTATTGAAACATGTGTAAATCTATACCTACTTCTAGATCTAGCTTAGAAATATAGTAGAAATAGAATATAAGATTATTAGAATTTACTCTTGATCTGACTCTATAGAGTCTTATACTTAGTAGTAGATTAGGTCTTGACATTGAAAAGTAGATCTAGAAGTGTATTCAGTATTGTATAGATAGTAAATTTACTGAATAGATGAATAATAAACTTTATTACTAGTCTTAAGGTAGTGTTATGGGCTAATCTAATCTGACTTCAACTATGTATCATTTATTACTTAACATTAGCCACAGAACATTACAAAATAGATATATTGATTACAACATTCAGTTCTATAAAATGAGACTTTATTAACCACTGGGAAATCCGTCTAGTCTTCCTAAAACGTCGCTATATCTAACTACTATTCAACTACTACAAAACACAGCCTACTTCTAACATAACGCCATGTTGGTCTCTTGTTCGCCTAAGTCTACTACGTCATTTGTCTGTCTTACTACGTCATTACTTTTACCGTCGCTAAAACAATACACAATATATTTAACTAACAAAACTAACTCTCTAACTAGCACATTACATTTCCTCCCCTCTTTCTAAAAAACATTGTTTAACAATTTTTTTTACAAAAGTACAGTAAAAATGTCTTTACAATATCAAGGAGAATTTTGTTTGAAAAAACAAAAACAATAAATATGGGGGATGGACAACACAACAAATAGATTCTCTTGACATCTCCGGTAGGTTCACTGGTACCTCGCAAAGTTTATTCACAGACATCTCACTGCGGTAAGTTAAATGAAAATTCACTAAGTCATATAGTCATTTCATGAAATACGGTAAATAGGTCCTTTGACATCCATCAAGGTAGGCTCAGTACCATACTATCACTGAATAAATAGTAATGTCACTGTGAAACACAACTTTAAAAAGTCCATAGAGTCTCTGACACAATAAGATCACTGCTAAGTGTGGTATCTAACGTGATACATAGTTCAATAATAAGACTTCTGTTGAATGTGGTACATGACGTCACATACAGTTCAAAGTGTACCTTTCTGTACAAAGTGTAACAGTCCATGAGTAGGAAACATTACGTTGTAGTTACCACAAGTTACGATGTACAATGTTCAAGTTACGATGTGCATGATAAAGTTCATCACGTCACAAGAACGTTGTTTACGATGCCAAGTACCATCTCACTGTCCATCTTCAAGAGCATCAAGAAGCATCACAACTTCATGTCGTTTTCCTATTATGGATACAACAATAAAACATCCATTAACAACTTATGACAACGTTTAAACAGTGATACTTGAGGCATCCCGAAATTTCCAACCCATCAATAGATTCAAATTTATTTCTTCCTTCGCTTACCATTTCCTCGGGAATCTAAAATTTACAAATGATCAATGTGATGATACACATAAAGAAAATATAATACTTCTGCTCATACTTACTTTCCAGTAAGCTCTCAATATATATTATCTTCCTTTAAAATTATAACTCTTCAAATTATTTCCCTTTCTCATCAATACAGTCTTATGAATGCCATGCTATAGCATACAAATCAACAGCATAACATGTACAACTTATTTACAACCTAACAGAACTCAACATGTTCATTCAAAATATAATTAACCAATACTAGTATATATATCTATATATACTTATAAGTAAACCTTCAAGAATTTACGTTTTCCAACTATATTCTGTTTCTCCATTTCTCCTCTGGTAAGGTCCATATAACCAACAACTGTACCTTGTACCCTGGTACTCATCAGAGCTACATCTTCTCTGAGGCTTTCCTCCATGAAACTGCCTATCATAGGCATCACCATCAAAATTTCTATCATACCCATAGTGGTCCGATCTTCTATCTGAATAATCCCAACTTCTACATTGCCTGGCTATATGTCCCTTCTTATGACATTTAAAACAATGTTT
Organism: Biomphalaria pfeifferi; assembly: GCA_030265305.1. Classification (NCBI taxonomy): domain Eukaryota; kingdom Metazoa; phylum Mollusca; class Gastropoda; family Planorbidae; genus Biomphalaria; species Biomphalaria pfeifferi. The sequence goes on from JASAOG010000038.1 coordinate 2,538,868, forward strand.
CTTCTCATTTTACCATAAGAATTGCTCTGTCTCATTCTAAATTCATGTCGTCTATTCCAGTTATCTCTCTTTGAGTCAGTTCCTTTAGTCCATGTATATTGCCTAAAATCAAATCATGAGACAATCCTAGTATTGCTAAACCTTTACAATAACCAGTATAAAATGACTTGATAGCGCTTTATACTGCCATCTATCAATCTTACCTTTTTCTCTTACCCTAAGTAACAATCTGGTTTTACTAAGTTACTTCTAATTCCGACTGTACTGCAACCTGAGATGAACTCCTATTGAAAAATCAGAGCAGGAAGGACTAGTCCTCCCGTAGTGCTCTGGCAAGAAACTTTGCCGTCCGACGTAGTGCCTCATAGCTACCATACAAGTCGAGTGACTGCTCAGACAGGTCCCCCCTTAGCTCGCGGAGCTGGGGACACTTGTACAAGACGTGCGACACTGTTTCGACGCTCTCTCCACAGTGACGGCATCGGGAGTCAAAGTTCGTTCTGCACTGCGCAATAATTGACTGCTCTGACCTCCTCAGTCGCCACCATGGATCGTCGCGATCTGGGTGACGCTTGTGCTGCCAGACACCACGTGCTCTGACGCATTCCTCCCAGGACTTAAACCACTTCTCATGAATGAGTGCTCGGATTTGTGCCGTTGCTTGTAAGTACGTGCTTGGTGCTTCGAGGTGTGTGGCTGCCAAAGCACCCTCCCTTGCGAGGGCGTCTGCCGTTTCATTGCCCCTCACGCCGCAATGTGAAAGGGCCCACTGCATGAAAACGACAGCTCCAATAGCTCGGCGGATGTTATCTGCGGCGCCGATTGCCTCTTCTATTACGGGCGACCCTCCCCCGCCGCCACCCATAGCTTGGAGACTGGAGCGAGAGTCAGTGACCAGCACCACCGTAGTGGTACTAGTCTCGCGTTGGAGCATTCGGGCCCTAATGGCCTCGAACGCCCGAGTTATCCCTGTGAGTTCGGCGTCCATGGACCAGAGAGCCTGTCTGGTTCAGTCCGGTCAGGGTAAGGGCCCCATACCCTGATCTATCGGAGTCCCTCAATACCGACCCATCGGTATAGCAGAAAATGGCATCTGATGGGTAGGATTTTATGGTTATGGATGCCAAGTTTAGGAGAATGGCAGGTGTTAGTCGCCTCTTGGTGGCTCCCTCTTGCCCTATTAGGGACAGGTTTATTTGTGGGGCCGGCATTATCCTCCACGGAGGGCATGTACTAATCCTTCTAATGGGAATTCTATCAGTGGAGAGCCCAGCTGATTTGGACAAGTTGGCCGCAATGTGGAAGAACGATCGCATTTTAATGCGGTTCCTCTCTCTCCACTGTCGCACTAATATTGAGGTGGGTAGCCTAGAGTTGTTTGTAGCGCTCGTAGGCCGTAAGTACTCCCCTCTCCCTCCTAAGATGTAAGGGTGCCACGTTTGTTAAGATTTTAGCAGCGTTTGTTGGGCTTGTCCGAAAGGTGCCACAAATGAACCGTAGGGCCTGTGCTTGTACTCGGTCGAGTGATTCGAGGGCTGTTTTACTAGCGTATACTTGAACTGTATAGCTGTATTCGATTTGCGATCTAACTGCCCCTAAGTGCAATGTGCGTAGCATGTCAGCTTTGGCACCCCACTTTGTGCTGGCCAGCTTTTCTAGTAACGCTAACTTCTCCGAGGCTTTTCTTTCAACTTCCTGGACGTGCTGGAGCATTGTCAGCTTTCTATCCAGGGTCACCCTAGATATTTTGGCGTGTTTTCACGTTGGAGTCGCAGCCCACCGAGTTGAAGCTCGAATGGAGCCTTAAGAATGTCGATCCATAGGCTGAACAGGGAACAGGTCGTTTGTACTGCAACCAGAATCTTTTACAAACCTCATAGGTTTCCCAGAGTGTATTCTCATTCTGTTAGTTTCATCTTCTGCAAAATTTATTTCTTCTAAATCCCTACAAAAATTCATCTTACTTCTTCACTTTCTCTACTGTCCCTATCATTGGTGAAATAAACTCTACTTTTGTTGTTTCTGTTATCTTTATATTCAACTTTCCTACTCTGTTTTCTGTAACTATCCCTATTTTCTCATCTATTGTACTTCACTTTTTTACAATGTGCAGCAATATGTCCTTTACCTTGGCAACTAAAACAGATTATCTCTTTATAATTAGTATTATTTCTATTGTTTGTGTTTTCTCTCTGAACAGTATCACTTACGTTATTGAGACAGAGACCTTGACTTTGAGGGTCTCTTCTGTCCCGAAGGACTTTTCAAGAATGCATGTTCTCGTCCTTGCACTGGTTGGGACTAAGGACCAAACAAAAGGGTTCTCGTACCTATAGGGTGAACCCACTTCGTCCGGTTATATGATCTAACCACAAGGAAAAAAGTAATCCTGCAAATGTGTTGACTTCCCCTTAAAAAAAAATGTTCTTCGTAGTTTTCCGTAATAGATAACAAAAGTTCCATTGATTTTCCATTACGCAAGAAAAAAACACTCTTTAACACGGGTATATAACACTCTGACACACTCACATAAACACTTTGACAATATATACCTTAATAACAATAGGAATGTATCCTTTATGTTTATTTAAACACTTTGTTTTGCTAGATAGAACTGAGATTTAGCAAATATATAAAGTGCATTGATTATACAATAAATTACAATTTCTATGTAACCTATGTCTATGCGTGAACCTATTGGATGTGCCTGGCCCTGAACATGGTGTCGCGCCCAGTAAGGTTACTGTTTCCCATTATCCTTTTTGGGGCCTCTTTGGGATGGCCATGTTGGGGTACTGGTTTGACCAGTGGTCTTCTTTCTGGCAAAACAATCATTGTTGTCTTCTTCCTGGTGTTGTAATTAGAACTTTGTAGGTCCTGGGGTCTTCTTCGTATTTTAATTGGATGTTGAAGGGCAGCTCGATCCCCATGTGGGTTTTAATGCACGCAACCCACTTGTCACTAATTCCCAGCCTCAACGCTTCGATTTTGGAGCCCTCTTTAGCGAGGGTTTCAAAAATCTACCCGATTTTATTTTTGGATATGGTGGGATACACCCAGTGGAGTGTCACCTTTATTTTCTAATCCTCCATGGTGGAATCTTCCATATTGCTATGGGCATTGAAGTCTCCTAGGATTATATATTAGGGTAGTGAGAACGTAGAGGTAAAAAAATTTTTTGTTTTGAATTTCAATTTGTAATAGTTTGGAAAAGTTGTCACTATAGAAGGTGATTTTGTAGCCAAAGTTTTATCTCTAAATTATTATTTTTTCAAATGCCCCAATGACATGAAATATTGATGAAATCCGTTAAATCACGAATAATATACTGAAAATCGGCTAACAACAAACTGTAATGTCCAAACATCCATTTTGTCCAATTAATAACTTCTGCTAATTTAATCAAAACGATAGTCAGTCTTCTGGTTGAATGCTGTCATTTGCTGCCTGGACAAAATCCTGTTCTTTATGAAGCCATTTCGGGCCCTTTCTCCGCATACCGACTGTGATGCTTCTGTAACGAGTTTCACATGTCTTTCTACGGCTTGAGTGTGACAGGGTACCTGGATAATTGACAACATAATGTTGTTTTGGTCATGTATTCTGCTAGTTATTTCAGACATTGGAATATTGGCCAACAATGGTGGTGCAGTTACTTCAGCTTCCTGCCAATTTATCAGGTCAACATAGTCTGTTAAATCAAAGTTCAGTCTTGGAATACAAAATTTTCTGATGCCAGTTTTCTGTTCCGTTTGATTGTCGTCTGAGCTGAGCCGAAGGCTCTTCGAGCTCAAAGTTTGAAAAGAAACCTGTTAGGTCGTCCAGCCTGAACAGTAAAAAAAAACAAACCTGTGTGAACACACAGTTCTATTTGAGAGCGACCCGAGTCAATGCCTATGAAAGCATTGCTGTTTCCAATGCCTTAGGCCCCTGACTCATGGCCGAAGGCCGAGTACACCGGGAGCCTCCGTCATTTTCCTTCACTATACCAAGCTAACCGTGGGGGACTCGCCATTTATGTAACTGTCCTTTGAGGAACGGCGCATGGATGTGTGACAGTTTTGTTGGGACTTTACAACCCCGCCCGTGCAAGGGGTTGACTCTCGTCTACCCTCCTGACGAGCCTTTAGAATTCTGCGCAGTCCAAGTTGTTTAATGTGATCTCGATCATCAGTGACCATTGCTATCAATAGATTCTCTGGATGAGCAAAATAGGCATTTCTTTGGATAACAGGATCAATGATGTTCTTAACTTCTGTTGGCAGTGAACGAGACAAGTGAACTGTCAACCAAATGTGTTTAGTACCATCTACACAGCTGGGTTTGCTTTTGATTACAAACCACACAAGAGCATACACCTGCATAATGTAAGTTGCCAACATCTGTAAGCTGTGAGTTGGATTTTGTTATGAAATGTACAATCGAAGAATGCTATTGGCCGTTGTCAACCACCGTGAATGAGCCATTTTGCCAGGGTTTCTTCTAGCAAGTTCTTCTGAACAGCAACCGGTCATCACACTTAAGCACATTTCATGTAAATACCTCTGGTCTGTACTTAGTTCTGAAAGTGACACATCAGGAATGCTACTGCTAATTGCAACAAAGTTGTACACTGGCTGGAGCTCGCAATTCAGCAGGGCAGAACCTATTGGACCCGAAAATCCTTGAGGCCCAGTTGTTTTACCATCAAGATGTTTGATTAAATGGCGCAAAGGCAGTTCATTTGCATGCAACAGGCATGGCAACCACTGTAATGGTCTACCCAGTTTGATCTCCAAAAGTCTTATAATACCTCCACCAGGTCCTGTATTTGTTGCAGTACCATCACATCCAATCCCTAAAATGTTGGTTATGTTGTGCCCATTGTTTTCATAATATGTATATATGCAGTCAGCAATATCTCGAGCTGATGATGATTTAGGTGCTAAATGTGTGATGAATTTTCCTCCAGGTTCATTCAGTATTGTGATGTGTTCCTCAGTTACTACATTTCGATACCAACGGCTTCCTTTCTTCTCTAGTTTAATTGTTTTATCCTTGCTGCCGTCAAAATAGAGAGTTTGAGTTGCATCAGTGGAGTCTACTAAATGATCTCAGGCCATCTTTCGCTCTCGTCTCAGTTTATAGCGATCAATTACATTGCCAGCCTCAGTTTGTGAAACTATACCAAAGTCTTCTAGTACTGCTGTCTGATACTGCAAACGATCACATATTTTTGCTAACTTTGGTAGTTTTCTTCTCATCTGGCTAGAGCTCGGTTTGGATGAAGTAAGTGTCTCAGTATCTGTAATCATGGTATTGCTTTCGGCTTCAGTCTGAGATAAATCTTCATCGAGGCCAATTTCTGCAGCTGATGAATCATCATTGTTCAAATCTATAACTCCAGGGCATTGGTCAATCAAATCGAGTTTGAGTGCTTTTTTGGCTCTTGAGTCCTCCTTCAACTTGCGATCATAGTGCTTTTTTAGTTTAGCTGAGGAAACTCGATCAACACTACCAATAAACATGATCCTCAATGTTCTCTGGTCCTGCAAAAAGTGTTGTTCCTGAGGTGGCACTTTGTTTTGCTTTGCACAACCACAGTTTCCAGGAACACATTTGCAAATTGCAATGTCAAAGAGTTTCTGTCTACTTTTGTCAGCATATTCTTGCAACTTCAGCAAATACTTGTTATCTGCTTTCCTTCCTTTAAATGGCTTCATGAGTTTTCTGAGTTCATCATGTGAATTTCTGATCAGTTTGAGAATTCTAGTGTGTGAAACAACCGGAATGGAAGCTTAATGCCATACAGCTTCAATGTCTGTTGCAACGATTTCAGCTATTTCACTCACTGTGGGCTCTTTGGCTTGATCAGAACTTAATTTTTGTCTGATGTGAGTGTAATACTTCATCATGTCCATATAGGTTGGCAAAACATTTGTAACCAATTCACATGAATGAGCAAAAAAAGGGCATTTATTGGCAGCTCTGGTGTCAACATTAGATGACATCTTTATCCCGGTGATTATCTGAAAAAGCATTAAGGAAGGATTTTATATAACCATATAAAATGAGTGAGCCATAAAAAAATGTTCAACATATTTGGCATATTATTCAATTATGTATACTCACAAAGCGATAATATTTCCAGTGCCAGAATAATGTACAACAACTGCGCCATAATATCTGGACTAGATTAAATGCGAACGGCAGATATTGAACTCCACCGGGAGCTAAGTTACTAAAATATGCTGATTTAAGCAGTAGATACTAAAAAATAAACAGATACATACTCTGTGTAGGAAATATAATGTACGTTTATTCGTCAAAGTAATAAACACACTTAAAAGTAAAGGGTAAACAAATATTGTAAATACCGTTTTGCTTATAACGGAAGTCCAAATTTTCAACATGCTTGGGGCACCACTAAAAATAAGTAAAAAATTCTGAAATTTTGCAGAGTTGTTAACTAACACTTAAGACAACTTTTTAGCACTATTACATTCAGAAATTCTAAACTTCATTTGTTCACACCACCCTATTATATATGGCCGAGGGAGCTGTTCTATTAGGTTCTCAATGTCTGTTGGATTTAATGGAGCACCTGGTGGTAGATGCGAGCTGTATCAAGTGATAACCTTTTGTAGGGTTATCATAGCTAAATGACCTACTTGAAGCTATTAGGTCTTGGAAGGTCCCCGGAGGGGTTTCTCCTTATTCCTGTGACCCTTGATTTTGTTTAGATTTATGTTTTAGATTTAGGTTTGGATGGAGAGAATGACACCCCAAGCATTTAACTTGTTTAATTTACTCTATTTCTCATTGTATCTTTCTAAAACTTGGCCAATCGAGCGCTGAAACGCACTACCACCACACCTCCAACTCACCCACCCCCAACCGGGCACTGATGTCGCATTGTAATTGATAATATAACAAAAGGGGATGTTGTGAGGGACCTAACAATTCCCATAATGGAGGATTTATTAATGTTTATTTTGGACCCGCTCGCCCTCCCAAATAATGTAAATTTCTGTAAAATTTTAGCCATGTCTTTTTCTGAGGTGGGGAAAAGTGTGGTATCATCAGCGTAAGCTTTAATTTTGACTACGGGGGTTGGACCGGGGATTTGTATTCCTAAAATTTCTTTGTCTAACCTAACAGGGGTTCTAGGGTGTATAAAAAGGAGAATAGGGGGCAACCTTGCCTAACAGATCTTCTAATGGGAATCTTGCTGCTAAGTGTTTGATTTATTATAAGATGACTTGTGGCATCGGTGTAGACCAGCTTTTATGTATTTTATCAAAGTCTTGTCTAGTATTTTAAATAATAACCATGGTCGATTCTGTCGAAAGCTTTTTCTTGGACATGAGGGCTGCTTTCAAGTCTTTGTCTCTACAGGAATATATGATGTCTGGTAAGAAGTGGTTCAGTTCGTCTATATTTTTTTCGGGGTTGCTACAGTACTTGTCTTGTCCTAGTAGGTGGGGTATAAGGGGCTTAACTCTTTAAAAATCATTTTGGTCGGCAGTTTGTAGTCTACATTTAAAAGGGAAATGTCTAAAGTCACTAGGTGTTGTGTTGTTTTCAGCTGTTTTTTTTTTCGGTAATAGCGTGATGTATGCAAGATTAAATTCTATAGGTGTCTGCCCTGTTTCTAACATGTCATTGTATCGTCTTAGTAGTAGGTGTCCTATTTGGGGGGAATTGTTTTATAGAATTCATATGTCAAACCGTCTGGGCCAGGAGATTTGTTATTTTTTTGTGTTGTGCCTTAAGCAGCCCTAGGCTCCTCTAATGTAAAGGGTCTATTTGTCGTTTGTTTTTTCAGTTGGAGGTGTTGTTTTACAGTGTTTTAGAAGTATGTTTTGTGCGTCTATATCTGCTTGTTCTTCATTATACATGCTGACAAAATTTTTTGTACAAGTTTCTATTATTTTGTCACTCTCCTGTATTTTGTTCCCGTCTTTGTCTGTTAGGTTGGTTATCATTCTATTTTTTTTTTGCGTATTTTGTTCTACCGCCAAGTAAACCTTATTTTGCCCTTCTGCCATATGGGTACTTTTGCACCTGATTTCGGCCCCTCTATATTTGTGGTTATATGTCTCTTCAAGTTGAGTGGTGGGTTTATTTTTTGTCTATTTCATCTTTCGTTTGAGTTCGCAGATTTTTATTCTGTTTTTTCATTTTCCCATTTTGTTTAATTTTTGCTAAAATTTTAACTTGTTGTTTAATAGAATTTTTAATTAGTGTCCACGTCTTAGTTAATTTGCAATCGTTTTCTAATATATCTTGTGCTGTTGCTAGAGGGAGTTGGTTTAATAATCTTTTGATTAGTGGGTCTTCTAAAAGGTTGTTATTTAATTTCCAATGGGATTCTTTTTTTTTTTTCCTTTTTATTATTTTTTCCCTACTTCCAGAAGTACACCTTTATGGTCGGAGGGTTTCTCTGAAATATGTCGATTTAAATATTTCGGTGTCCGTGGGTGTATAAAAAGGGTCAAGTCTGGATTCCACCGGGTATGGTTAGACTCTATCTCAATCCCGAAAGAGCGGTGCGTATCCTACGGTGGTGGTGGGGGGGAACCGTGAGAAGGTGTGAATAGGGTGCCGAGTCTATTGTGTCGTTGGTCACACCCGTGCAGTGGTCAATAATTCAAACGTAGCCCTAGTTTATGTTTTACGTCTCTGGCACCCAGATCATTTAAAAGACGTGACACATAGTTCAAAGTAAACCTTTCTGTAAGTCACAGTCCACTAGAACGAAATATTACGTTGACGATTCACAATGTAATGTCCAAAAGTTACACTGTACAAGCTTAAGTTCATTATGTGCTAGTCCTAATAACATTGTTTCCGATGCCAAGTTTCACTGTTCATTTTTAACCACATGCATCACTGAAGAGCATCAGGACATTTTCCTATTATTGATACAAACAACAAAACAGTCGTTAACAACTAATTACAATGTTCAAACAGTGATACTTGAGGCACATACATTTTCAACCTATAAATAGATTCAAGTTTATTTCTTCCTTTGCTTACCATTTCCTCTCTGGAATCTAAAATATACAAATCCAATGATCCATGCGATGATACATACACACAAATAAAATAAAACACTTCTGCTCATACTTACTTTCCAGTCAACTTTGCTTTTATTAATACGTATTGTCTTCGCTTTAAATTATAATCTTTCAAATTAGTTCACTTTCTCATAAATACATTGTCATAAGTGTCAGGTTATAGAATACACAATCAACAGCACAACATATACAACTTATTTAAGATCTCCACATGTTAACTTCAATGTATAATTAAAATAATGCAAGTATGTGTATATATATATTTTTATATTGTTATTCAATCAAGACACGCATAACACAAGAGTAAGATTTAAAGTTAACACGTTAGAAAAATTGATTCAACAGTAATATTTATTTACAAAATAATACATAATGCTAATTTAATATAATAATATAATAATAATATACAGATTATACACATCTTTTAAAAGTTAAAGCATTAACCCATTAACTGCCAAATTTTTTTCTGAGAATTTTTTACTTTATTTCGGTCTCCCTACATCCCATTAGTAAGGAAAACACGTATTTTGAATTTCAGCATAAATATTTTTCTCAAAATTTGCAATTTTAGCCCGATCCCCAAATGGGGATCATGGCACATACCGTCTATACTTGGTGCCAACTTTTAAAGCATTCCAGATGTAATCCCACATTGCATCTACGGCATTCTTTCCTTGCCTTTTTCTTACACACTGCGCATTTCCTCTGTTTCCCCATTTCAGTGCGGTCGATGCAGTGATATCCAGATGTTCTGACATCTACAGGAACACGCTTCATTGAAGACTTAGCGAAAGATTTCCTTCCAGCTTTTTTCGGATCGGATATTGATGAAGACAGAGCAAGATAAGCTCTGCAAATCATTCTTCTAAAATCCAACATGGGAATTTGACCATTTGCGATACAATATAGAGCGTGGGCGTTCATCACTGATATGTCAATGGCCTTTGTAAGCAAAGGAAAGACCATTTTTTCCCTCTTATCCTGATTCTATATTTTTGGACGTTCCAGTCCATCTTGTCTACTCCTCCCATATGCGTGTTATATTCTGTGATCAGTCTTGGTTGGGGGACAAGAACATCCTTCTCAGTTCTACTCCATCGTTTTACCTGTGAGACAGGTTCGATGGGTTCATGATTCGACAGCAGCCTCACACAGCTGTTGTCGTTCCATGTGACAGCCAAAATTTCATTCTGCATATCAAATCTGTAATCATATGCCCCTCGATCTTTTTTCTTCATCTCTTTGTCTGTTGCAATTGGACATTTGTTCATTCTGTTGAATCGAGCTGTTCCTGTTGCTCGGACACCAACATCTTGCAGATGTTTCATAAGAGCGAATCCGGTGAAGAAATTGTCAAAGTAAACCTTGTGAGCTTCTGGTGTTTCCAAAATCGAAATCATCTTCAGGACAACAGATGATCCAAGTCTCGTCACGGCTGGATCATCTCCGTCTCTTGCTTTGCCTTCATACACTTGCATTTGATAGCAATAGCCAGTTTCTGAGCAGCAAATCGCCCATAGTTTGAATCCAAACCTTACGGGCTTACCGCGTATGAACTGCTTCAGATAATGATGCCCGTAGTATCGAACCATTTGTTCATCAATGCTCACATTTTCCGAGAACATGCCATATTGCAGAAACTTCTCGTTTAGTTGGTCGATTATTGGACGAATCTTGAAGAGCTTATCACGTTCCTGTGGTGCAATACTTTCTAACTCAGAGTTGTCGCTGACATGGAGATACCGCTTGATTTCCAGATACCTGTTCCGACTCATGCATTGTCTCACGCATTGGACATCCATGTCCTCATCTTCACACCAGTATAATTGTTCTTGAGGAAGAGAATGATATCCAGTGAAGAGAAGAATTCCAATAAATTTCCTGATGCACTCGTTTTGAAAGTTGGATATCGTGAACGTTTTTCTGCGTGGCGTGGCATATATAACGGTCTGTTTGACAATATTGGAGACAATTGTGTCATCAAATATCTTCTCGAAACAGTCAACCGGGCTTTTCCCCTGTAGTTCGCAAATGAGGGCACTCTTCTCTGCACATCATCAGCATTTGGATACACTTTGGAGTAACTGGGTTGTTTCTTCTTCCAATTTGAAGTCAAAGTCGTCATTCTCTTTTTAGAAGGTGGTGGACCTGAATCTGTCATAGCTGTTCTCGTTGACGGCGCAGACTGGTCCACTCCTATTGCAGGTTCATTGTTTCCCGTCGCATGTTGAATTTCAACAAATCCGGGAACATCTGATGGTTCCTCATCATCAATTATATTGTCATCAAAATCTTCATTGTCTGACATTTCATCGACCAGTTCTGAAGGAAGTTCAACAATATCTATAGAACCATTATTGACGTCCTCATTGTCAGAATCGAAGAAGTCATCGGCATTGAGAATATCCTCGATTTCCTTTAGAGAAAGAACCTTTTGTTGGCGAGCCATATACTGCAAAAGAGAATATAAAAATGTGGTGAGATTCTACTCGATATTAGTCGTGAGCCCCAGATGGGGCTCGAGGTATTTGTGTCCACTGTTCCCAAGTAAATTACATTGACAACGCAAAAAGTCTACTATAGATAGTATTCTATACTAACCAGGAATGAAGAAAAATTCGCCCTGCTGGAAATTAGCCACGGCGGAAAACGTCTTTTCTGCTGTCAAAAATCACGTTATTCCTTCATGACAAAAAACGGGGACCTGAGCGCGCAAAAGGGCTCGTGTGCGCAAGTTAGGGCAGGCACGTGATCGCTGTAGGTTTCCCATCACTGGCAACATTCTGTTGGATGATGCAACAACCCTGTTTCTATGTCTTGGTCACAGATGGCGTTAGTAGGTGGGTTAAAGTACCTGATCCATAATGGGGATCATGGCAGTAAATGGGTTAAAGCGCAGCAAAATAAAATGAATGTATATGACAAGATATAAGTTTCAACAGAATTCATTGATTGTTTGTTACATTAAAGATGAGTTATATTTCAGAAAAATAAGTTTTTCAGCATTGTCTGTTAAAAGTTTTGTACGATAGTCATTGATAATTCGTCCAGCGACGCTGAACAGTCTCTCCGATGGCACACTGGTAGGAGGTGGTGCTAGATATATTTGAGCAACCTTTGCTAATCCAGGAAATCTACTGGTATTGACCTTCCACCATAAAATTGGATCATCTTTTTGATGAATCAGTGGCTCATTCAGGTATTTGGACAGCTCTTCATTAATCATATCTTGCTGGCTTTGTGCTTTGGCGACCTTTGGTGCACTAGCTTCTTCTTGTGCCACCAATTCATCGAAACAGTCCCAAAAAACTGGATTCAGCTAACCTGGCCTTTTTTGTTGGCGGTTCAACTGCTTCAGGGGTGTGTCCTGTAGTTCAGCGCCCTAATTGACATTTCTCTCCAAGTAAACAAATTTAGTGTCATCATCTAGTGACCTTTAGACAGTGTCAATATGTCTTAACAATTTGAGTTAACCCATTCTGGCTTAAGAATGGTCAATGTCTATCAATACATTAAGTGTCATGGAATAAACAAATAAGAAGTTGGGGGTGTTGAGAGTCTGTTGAGCCCTCCCTTAAAAGATACCCCTGGTCAGTGTCTTCTGTGCCAATATACACATATCTCTTTTATTTGTATCTACATTAAAATTAGTTCCTATCTATTAAATATAATAAATATTAATAATATACTCTTGGTTTTAGGGTTGCAAAAAAACACTCTTGTAGGTATGTACTATGTCCAGCCTCATAATAGACATTTACCTCCAAGTTAGCAATCTTGGTAACAGTGTAGAGGTTTGGCTTGTTGTCCAACCCTCTAATTGAGACTGCGTCCCGAGACATGACGTTAAACTGCGCTCCTCTTTCCTTAGCACTTTCGGAGCTCAAAAGTGCTCTACTTCTTTTCTATCATTGTGTCTGCCTCCTCCTTTCCTCAGTCTGCCTTCATTGATCATCACTCTGTCTCCTTATCTCTAAATATCTCACTACGTCCTAGACCAGTCCGTTTGCCGTGGACTGCGACGGGCAAGGGGGGATAAAGAGATCCTGGTGTTTGAGTGGTGGCTATCTGAGGATAAACCACCACAACACAATACTTTGGCTCCAAGTTCCCCTAGACCTGAGGCCCAGATGGCCCGCTCTGGGTCAACCGGCTGGTCATGCCGAGCTACCAGCATAGGTCGAAGGAGGGCGGTGGCTGGAGGATCAATCAGGGAGCTACTGTATCGGGCACATGTCCGATGCAGTAGCTGACTGAGTATAGCACATGTGTAGCCCTGGCGGGCTCATTCTGGACTTCCGAATGGCCCGTCCCCTTGTTGGACTCGATGGCGGGTGGGGAGCACATGTGCCGAACTAATAAATAACACCTATGGAAAAAAAAACTTCAAAAAAACTACTTGCCCCAGACCTATGTCTGGGCAAGAGACGCCGTATGGAGGACAGAAAGGAGGAGGCCACAAAAAGCTGTGCTACCTGGCCATCATTTCTGGTGGTTAGGTGCACAGAGGAGGGGAAAAGTCTGACAAAGATGAGCCCTTTTGTCATCTACAAGGGACTTAAGTCAGTAGTGGGAGAGCCCAAGAGTGTGTCTAAGCTACACAAGTCTTTGGAACTTCTAGTAGAAGTTGATAGCAAGATACACTCTGATGGGCTTTTAAGATGCAGAAGACTCTGTGATCTCCAAGTGGAAGTCATGCCACACAAGAGTCTGAACACCAGCAGAGGTGTAATCAGCTCTAGGGACCTACTGGAATGTTCCGAGAAGGAAGTAGTGGAGGGCATTGAAGGAGTCACCCATGCCCGGCGCATTACCAGTCGCAGGGATGGTGAGGAGGTCAAAACCGCCACTATTATCCTCACATTTGGAACTAGGACACCGCCAGAGTATGTGAAGGCAGGATACCTACGAGTTCCAGTGAGGCCCTACATACCTAACCCCATGAGGTGCTTCAAGTGCCAGGATTATGGACACGGCGTGGCAGTCTGCAAGAGGAACACTGTGTGTGCCAGATGTGCTGGAGAAGGTCATGAGGACAAGGGCTGCACAGCCCAGTTCAAATGCCCAAACTGTCACGCTGGCCACTCAGCCTACTCCAAGGACTGCCCTGTGTGGAAACACAAGAAATGGATGTACCTTCAGCCAGGCGAAATCGGCTGTATTGGCCCTACCCAAGGGCCAATTCGGCTTGACAAAGACCTATGCCCAGGCTGTTGCTAAGATAGGAAGATCCATAGCCACACAGACGGACACATTGACCCCACCACCCCCTCCTCCTCCTCCAACTCAGAAGAAAACACCGCCAAAGAACACACCTCGGAAGAAACAAGAGAGCCCTGTTGTCATGCTAAAGAACAGGTTCTCTGTGCTCGCTGATGAGAGCATGGAGACTGAGCAGCTAGTCAAAACCAATACTCCGGGAGAACCCGGAGACATCATGTCTGACACAGGTTCTCCTCAGAGAAACCAGTCAGACACCCCAATCTCTACCGAATTAGAGGTTGACCAACTCCCTAAGGGGAGAAATCAAAGCGGAGAGGATGCCCGAGGTGAGCGAGGAGGAAATAACTTCCGCTCTAACCAGAGGGATCTCCCCTCTCCAGAGAGAAAGACTTCCCCCAAAAGGGGGTTGTCCTCCTCTCCATCCAAACCCAAGAATAAAAATACCAAGGTCACTGGAATTAAGGGAAACCCCTCCGGGGGTCTCCCAAAGCCAAATAGCTCCAAGTAGGCCATCTAGAATAAGCCATGGATTCCAGAATTGTACAGTGGAATTGCAGAGACCTCAAGGCCAATTATGAGGAAATGCAGCTACTGATGGACTCTGAGACTCCTATAGCTGTCTGCCTACAGGAAACATTTTAACTGTGAAAAGACCTTGATTTTAATGATTTGACTGTATGGAATTTGGCCCTTGTTGTGTGGAGGGAGAATGGCCCTTGAGGGACTGCAGGCACGACATGGCCTTAATTGTGCCGATGTGCCCAAAATCACAAATCACAAATCACGAAACATTTCTGAAAGATAACATCAGCTTCCGAAGCTACAGTGCTTACAGCAAGAATGTTGAGGATGCAGAGAGAGCATCAGGTGGATTCTGTATCCTTGTGAAGGATAGCATCCCCCATGAGAGGGTAGAACTACAGACCACACTACAGGCCGTAGCAGCTAGGATAACCCTTCACAAGGTTATCACTTGCTGCAGCCTGTATCTACCACCAGGCGCTCCATTAAACCAAACAGACATGGAGAACCTATTGAAACAACTCCCCCGGCCTTACATAATCCTTGGGGATTTCAATGCCCATAACACCATGTGGGGATCCAACAATACCGACACAAGAGGCCGTATGCTGGAGGATATCTTCCTCCAACATGATTTATGCATACTTAATGATGCATCACCGACCTACTTGCACCCAGGAACTGGATCTCTCACATGCATTGACCTCACCGTATGCGTCCCTGGACTTCTGGACGACTTTAAATGGTCAGTTAGCAATGATCTACGGGGAAGTGATCACTTCCCAATCATCATTGCTAACAATCTCCCCTCATTGGGACGACCTCAGCGGTGGAAACTGAATAAGGCCGATTGGGAACAATTCCAAAAAAGATGCTCAGAGGATATTACAGAAAATATCCTCGATGAACAGAACCCAGCTGATACCTTTGCTAGCAAGCTACGTAGTATAGCCAGGAAAGTTGTCCCCCTAATCTCCGCAAATCCAAAACGGCCTAGCAAACCATGGTTTGATACAACCTGCAAAAGTGCTATTGGCGATAGGAAAAAACGACTGGCTGCATTTATAAAAAATCCATCCCAGGAAAACCTAAAGCTATTCAGAATAGCTAGAGCAAAGGCTAGACAAACCATACGGTCAGCCAAAAGGAATTCTTGGAGAAGTTTTGTCGGCAGTCTGGATGCCAAAACTTCTGCTAGAGCGGTCTGGAAGGCAGTAAGGCGAATCAAAGGGAAAGAATCAAATGCAATAGGGCATCTGAAAAACCAAGGACGAACTGTCACGTCCCCCAGAGAAATAGCTGACTGCCTTGCATCCTCAATAGCAGAAAAGTCATCCACTGCACATTACACGCCAGAGTTTCAAAAAGTCAAAACCAGGGAGGAAAGACACTCCATTGATTTCAGATCAGAAAACAATGAAGACTACAACAAACCGTTCTCGCTTGAGGAACCGAGGGAATCGCTAGACAAGTCACATGACACTGCGCCTGGAGAAGATGAAATCCATTACCAGTTCCTCAAGCACCTTCCCGAACCCTCATTGGCAGTCCTGCTAGGGGTCTATAACTGTGTGTGGCAAACAGGCGCTTTCCCAAACAGCTGGAGAAAAGCCACAGTTATACCGATACCTAAACCGGGAAGAGACGGCTCTGACCCAGCTAACTATCGACCAATAGCACTAACAAGCTGCATCTGCAAAACCATGGAAAGAATGATTAACAGTAGGCTGGTCTGGTACCTGGAGAGGAACAAAGTGATCTCTAACTACCAGTGCGGATTCCGGCAAGGGCGGACAACAACTGACCACCTGGTAAGGCTGGAAGCTTGTATCAGAAATGCATTACTCAGAAGAGAACATCTAGTAGCTGTATTCTTCGATATAGAAAAGGCCTATGACACAACCTGGAAACATGGCATTCTACGTGACCTGGAGCTTATGGGGCTTAAGGGACATCTTCCCCGTTTTGTGGGGGAATTCCTGAAAGACCGAAAATTTCAGGTTCGAGTGGGCAACACCACTTCTGACACTCATGACCAGGAAATGGGTGTACCCCAGGGCACATTCTGTCAGTCACCCTGTTCAACATTAAAATAAATAGCATCATAAATGCTCTGTCCCCTGGCATAGAGTGCTCTTTGTATGTTGATGACTTTGTCATTTTTACTTATGGGAAAAACATGAACACCCTAGAAAGAAAATTACAGTTATGTTTAAACAAAATTCAAAATTGGGCAAACGATAATGGTTTTAAATTTTCGGACTCCAAAACAGTTAGTATGCATTTTTGTAATTTAAGGGGACTCCACCCAGACCCTGAACTATTTATACACAAAAAGAAGATCCCTGTCGTGAAAACTACAAAATTTTTAGGCCTCACTCTAGATTCCAAATTTAATTTTCTCCCCCACATTAAGGAACTTAAGAGAAAATGCCAAAAGTCATTAAACATACTTAGAGTGCTCAGCCATACGGACTGGGGAGCTGACAGAGATACTTTGCTGCTGCTATATCGGAGTCTAATTCGATCCAAGCTAGACTACGGATCCATAATATATGGAGCAGCAAGGAAGTCGTACCTAAAAATACTGGAACCAATACAAAATGCTGCCCTGCGTCTCTGTCTCGGCGCGTTTCGTACATCACCTATCCCAAGCCTACATGTGGAGGCTGGAGAACTCCCCATGGATATAAGAATGAAAAAGCTTGCAATGCAGTATATAGTCAAGCTAAAATCCAACCCTACGAACCCTGCTTTCGATTCCATATTTAACCCCACAGAGGTAGAATTATACAATCGAAGGCCTAACGTCATACAGCCGTTAGGCCTTCGAATGAGAGAACCCATCCAAAATTTAACTCCACCCATTAACCAAATCTCTAAAATAGAAACCCCTCAGAATCCTCCTTGGCTAATGAATAAACCCAAATTAAATTTATCCCTCCTTAATTTCAAAAAAGAAAATACAGACCCAAGCATACTACAAGTCCACTTTAGGGAACTGCAAGAGAGCTACGGAGATTGCGGCACCATCCACACAGACGGATCCAAAATGGATGGAAAGGTCGCGTGTGCCTGCTCCTTTCGGAACAAAACAATCTCCCGTAGGCTCCCCGATGGCTGTTCCATCTTTACGGCCGAATTGCATGCAATATCGCTTGCACTTATGGCCGTCAAAGCATCAGAAAGGAGGAAATTTATAATCTGCTCCGACTCCAAATCTGCATTGCAAGCTTTGGGCGGATGAAGACTGACATTCCACTGGTACATAAGAGCCTGAAGCTGTTGGACCAAATAACAGCCGACCATACGGATGTCACCTTCATCTGGGTCCCCTCCCATGTGGGCATTGAGGGAAACGAAGCCGCAGACAGAGAAGCAAAGAGAGCCCTAAATCATGCGGTGTCAGGAACTCAAATTCCCTGCTCAGACCTGAGACAAAGTATTGCCTCTGCCATCTACCAAGAGTGGCAGGACCGATGGGAGGCTGAGACTCACAATAAACTCAGGCAGATTGTGGCGGTCCACATCTAAGGGTCTGACAAGGCGTGGTAGCACGACCATGTCCAGACTTAGGATTGGCCACACCTACATCACGCACTCTTTTGTGCTGAAGAAAGAAGAGCCCCCACTTTGTGAGTATTGTGACTCTCGCCTCACCGTGGAACATATCCTCATCGAATGCCCCAGATACCAGGATGTCAGGGAAAAATATTTTAGAGCCACTAATTTAAAAACACTATTCAATAATGTCGACCCTGGGAAGGTACTGGGCTTTATCCGGGAAGTGGGGTTGTCTACGAAGATCTGATTTATGAATTCTGTAGACATGTACTATTTACATTAGATTTTTACCAAATTATTAAATTTTTACTACCTCTACTATTTTAACTGTGAATAGACCTTGATTTTAATGATTTGACTGTATGGAATTTGGCCTTTGCTGTGTGGAGGGAGAGTGGCCCTTGAGGGACTGCAGGCACGACATGGCCTAAATTGTGCCGATGTGCCCAAAATCACAAATCACATTCCACTGGTACATAAGAGCCTGAAGCTGTTGGACCAAATAACAGCCGACCATACGGATGTCACCTTCATCTGGGTCCCCTCCCACGTGGGCATTGAGGGAAACGAAGCCGCAGACAGAGAAGCAAAGAGAGCCCTAAATCATGCGGTGTCAGGAACTCAAATTCCCTGCTCAGACCTGAGACAAAGTATTGCCTCTGCCATCTACCAAGAGTGGCAGGACCGATGGGAGGCTGAGACTCACAATAAACTCAGGCAGATTGTGGCGGATGTCATGTGGCGGTCCACATCTAAGGGTCTGACAAGGCATGGTAGCACGACCATGTCCAGACTTAGGATTGGCCACACCTACATCACGCACTCTTTTGTGCTGAAGAAAGAAGAGCCCCCACTTTGTGAGTATTGTGACTCTCGCCTCACCGTGGAACATATCCTCATCGACTGCCCCAGATACCAGGATGTCAGGGAAAAATATTTTAGAGCCACTAATTTAAAAACACTATTCAATAATGTCGACCCTGGGAAGGTACTGGGCTTTATCCGGGAAGTGGGGTTGTCTACGAAGATCTGATTTATGAATTCTGTAGACATGTACTATTTACATTAGATTTTTACCAAATTATTAAATTTTTACTACCTCTACTATTTTAACTGTGAATAGACCTTGATTTTAATGATTTGACTGTATGGAATTTGGCCCTTATTGTGTGGAGGGAGAGTGGCACTTGAGGGACTGCAGGCACGACATGGCCCTTATTGTGCCGATGTGCCCAAAATCAAATCAAATCTCAGTAATCGTAATCTTTGCTGCCCTTTTTTGCTGATATAATCAGTATTTGCAGTAAAATTTAGTTTATTGTCTAGGATAGTACCAAGGTATTTAAAAGTTTGCACTATTTCAAAAGTCTGCGATAGTTTCGACACTCCTGTACGTTACGTCGAATGTTGGTAACAGTCAGTCTAGTGCCATTACAGAGACCTATTGCTGGCAGAGGACTGATAAGAAGCATGACCACTGAACCGATTTTAATTTTGAGTTTATGCGGAGTCAAAGCGACTGACGTACACACTTCTGCGGGTACACAATGTTGCGCATGACTGGAGAGCGAGGAAGAGCACGGGTGCGGGCGGGATGGATTATGGTTGGGCGACGTATAGAGAAGATAACTTGTTCTCCCCCCCCCCCCCTCTTTTTTTTTTTTAAGCCGCGCTTTTATTTTCTTCTTTTAGAATTGTGAAGACATTGTCCGTGACATTAATCAGGATACTATCGATTAAAAACATGTCAATTATCTCATTGGTCTTGGTAACGTCACACTTGAATAGCTCTAGTCATTTCAGTATGTTCTGTTTTATTTAAAGTATTATTCTGTTGTATTCGCCATTTTCTTTGGTAACATCTCTGAATAGTTTTCTGTAGAAGTCCTCAGATTTCCCAAAGTGTTTGAGGGGTTTACCTTTTACAGCTTTGTTGTCAGGCCCAATTAAATCAGATCTGATCACCAAAGTTTTGCAACCTGTACAAAATGTAACAAGATCTGAGACCAGTCTTCTTCCTTATATAATGCATTTAACTGTTTTTATCTCGTACCTTTTAAAATTCTTTGCACACAATATTATGATAAAGACTTGTAAATATTATGTGACTTTTGACAACACATCTGATGTTGTTTGGGTGAGAGTCCTTGTATGTTGTTAAATTGGATACAAGTTCAGCTTCATTTTCTAATTTTTCTTTCTTTGAGAAATGAAAATACTCCATCAGTTACATTTATTAAAACATTCTCAATAAGAACAAGAATAAAATCTAAAATCTGCTTAGGGTCTTCTAGATTACAGTTTGAAAGTTGTAGCCATTTTAGCATATTGTGTTCAACAATTGAGGTTATGGAATTTCTTAAATTATATTCTTGGTATGTCGGTTAATACTGATGACAATAACTCCTTTTGTCTAGTTAATAATGTGTAATACTTTGGTAGTCAATTATGTGTTCATATGTATTTTTAGTAGCTCAAATTGCAATGTAAAAAATTATTGCAACAAATAGTTCACAACTACTTATTTGAGTCCTACTATGTCTGAGAAATAGTGATCAATTTCTTTTCAATTTAATATATAAATCAAGTTATGCTTTTTCACTAATCAGCAGTGGCGTAGCGTCCATGGCGCGAAGGGGTTCAATAAACCCGGGCCCACGACCATTAGGGGCCCATTGCCTGTGGCGTAGCAACCAAGGCGTAAAGGGATTCATTACACTTAAGCTCTTGATTAGTGACCATAGTTTTGTATATGTTGATTTCAAATATGCAAAGTATTATACCGAACTTGATATTAACTTCAAAACATAGCCCGTGTTTTCAGTCTGTGTACCTGCGACTTGGACTGCTTTAATGTTAGGAACTGCTTTTATCAGGTCTATTGAGAAAGGTGGCTGGTCCTAATCACACTGTTTGTGGGGACGTTTGTTCCTCATGTGTACGTTAATGAAACCATTGAAAGGATTTTATATTTGTGAGAACTAGAAGTATGCAGTATTGCTGGAACATTTACCCCAAGTAATACAAAATCACCATTGTCATAAAATAAAATGCAAGGCCAATGCTATATCTCCAAGTTGCGATTGATTAAATTTTTTAAAAGAAATTTAATGACACGAGGAGTAGTAAAGTGCTTGATGACTGAGTGGTGAAGTACTTGTTGACTTAGTGGTCAAGTGCTTGATGACTTAGTGGTAAAGTGCTTGTTGACTTAGTGGTAAAGTGCTTGTTGACTTAGTGGTCAAGTGCTTGTTGACTTAGTGGTCAAGTGCTTGATGACTTAGTGGTAAAGTGCTTGATGACTGAGTAGTAAAGTGCTTGATGACTTAGTAGTAAAGTGCTTGATGACTAAGTAGTAAAGTGCTTGATGACTGAGTAGTAAAGTGCTTGATGACTGAGTAGTAAAGTGCTTGATGACTTAGTAGTAAAGTGCTTGATGACTGAGTAGTAAAGTGCTTGATGACATAGTGGTAAAGTGCTTGATGACTTAGTAGTAAAGTGCTTGATGACTTAGTAGTAAAGTGCCTGATGACTGAGTGGTCAAGCGCTTGGCTTCCGAGGGGTCTCGGGTTTGAATCCCTGAGAAGACTCGGATTTTTAGCTTTGGGATTTTTAAGGCGCCTCTAAGTCCAACCAGCTCTAATGGGTACCTGACATTATTTGGGGAAAAGTAAAGGCTGTTGGTCCATGTACTGGCCACATCACAACCTTGTTAAACTTTGGCCACAGAAACAGATGATCTTTATATCATCTGCCCTATAGATTGCAAGGTCTGAATGCGTAATTTATTTTACTTTTTATTACACAAAGCAACTTGTTCTTTTAATTTACCGAGAGACAGCCAAAAGTTTAAAAATAGATCGACTTATTTTGGACTTTGCTACAATGAAATTTTAGTAAATGAATGTGTGGCCTGTTTACTGTTAACTGATTTACATAAAATTAGATTATAATTTTTATCAATGTTTAAAAGTTTGACACATAGAATGAAATTGTTTATAATGGGGAAACAAGAACTTGCAACAAAAAAAGTGTGTCTGTGTATTGAAACATCATTTAGACGTTTCATCTTGTTGGACACACATTGAGCTATAAGACACTATTATTACAATGGAGTCATAGCTGAATCAAAAGTAACAACTTTATTACATAAAAAAGACACCGAAACATACAGACTAATAGATATTTTACACTCTAAGTTTGCCTCATCGGAAAGAGGAGGCCCACCAACATATTCTTGAACCCGGGCCCACGGGTACCTTGCTACGCCACTGCTAATCAGTGTCCGTGCTCGATGAAAATAGTATCAAAAATAGTTCAATGTGCTCAAAGAATATTTACAATAAATGTTGTCACAGTCTCAAATCAAAATAATCCCCTAGTGTATCAAGTGTTGTGTGGATGACAATAATAAAAAAAATAAAATAAGAAGTATATATATATATTAGTAAGCAATTAGACAAAGCACTTTACCACTCAGTCATCAAACACCTTACCACTCAGATGTCATACACAACAGAAGCAGAATGAAGGGTGAAAATGCAACGGCGCCTGGTGATTATATATGCCCAACCTGCGATCGCAGCTGTTTATCAAGGATTGGTCTCTTTAGTCACACAAGAAGTTGCAAAGGGAAAAGATTGTCTCTCGAGACGTAAAATGCCACAGAATTAGACAAACATCAATACACTATAGATAACTAAACAGTCTGCTTTTAAGAAACATTACAAGATTGTAGAAATAGTAGACAAAAGAATTACAATGAGTAATAACAATGGCGCAAAAAGAGTTCAACAAATGTCAGCAAGACGATACAAGATTTTAACAACACGATACATATCTGACGAAATATAACATAACAAACGAATATTCACATTTGACTAGAGTAACACCATTAGTAAAATCACTAAATTTAGAAAGCCTTCAGGACAGAAGACTCAAAAGTAAAGTAGCAATTATACATAAAACACTGAACCATAATCTTCAAATACAAAAACAAAATTTAATAAAATACTCTGAAAGACACAAAAATAAAGGCACATTCCTCGTCCCATATGCTAGGACAAATTTGTACAAATACTCCTTCTTCCCTAGTGCTATTAGAGCATGGAATGGGTTGCCTGAGCTAGCCAGAAAAACCAGTGACTTGGCAGAATTTAAGTCATTGGTTAATATGCATGACTAAATGCATGACGCGTAGGACGTAATCATCTTCTTTTTTTGAAGTAACGTCTGTATTATATAAGATAAGAAGAAGATAAGAAATACGAACTTGACTATAACAGCTATACTATCAAGTATTTGCCTTATCTACCCTTACCAATACCTGGATGCTTACTTTGAAAAAAACAAAATAATTGCTCAGACTCAATAGATATTGAAATTTAGTCCCTAAAGGTCAAATTTATACACAAATACAAATGTAAACAATGAAAAAACTATTGTAGTGTAGTTGAAAGAGAACTAATCAATAATAATTATTATTAAAGGGTAATTAAATAAGTTACTTCCCTTAAATACTCACTTGACTTGTACAGTTCAAAGTCAGATCAAAGTTCCGGTGATGTTCCGTGTAAAATATGTCCAAGGTACAGTTCATTAAGGGGGATGCACAGTGAAATTTCAATTTTTTTTATTTAAAGTTAAAAAGATAAGCTTTATGCATGTCTTGATAGAGTATGCAATTTTTTTTGTATAGACATGAGTAATCATTTACATTTTATGAATCTAGTCTTTCTGGTTGCTTTGGAGATGGTGGCCATCTTGGAAATAAACAGTTTACAAAAATCTTAAAATATTCTATAGTACTTAATTATTTTTTTTTTACATTTCTTGATAGCATCGTATAGGTATTTTATTGCCTTAGGTAACTGGCTAGTTTTTATTGAAAATTTGTAATTGGTTTACATTTTATGAATTGTTTTTATTTTTGACCTTTTTTTTTTATTCCTTTTTCACCTGGGGTGACATAATTATTTTTCTATTTTTATGAAAACTATACAAGTTATTGATAACACTGGTAAACAGTGATTTTATTGCCAGTGATATTTGAATCATTTTATACCAAGTCAACTATGCTGATTTAGAATATGTAAGTGCTTTTGCTAGATTGGCTCTATTTTACGAGATAATTGAAATTAATTAAATAATGTGTGCACCGTGTTTGAAAATTGTCAACATGAAGTAAAATAGTATACAAAAACTGTTAATAGTCATGCAGAAATTTATTCAAAAACATGTGTAATAGTGTTATAGAAGAAAACATTTTCATTTGAAAAAATAATTATGACTAAATTATAATTAATATGTTTATTGTCTATGCTAATGCATTAGCAAATCGCTGTTTTGTCGACTTCTTTTTGTGTGTGTCGTCGGGGCAATTGCGCTGGAGGCTCCAACAGTAGTCAGCCATCATGTGTATGTCCCATCTTCCTTGATATCTCTCCTCCATCACCCTCATATCCTGATGGAACCTCTCGCCTTGTTCCTCACTGAAGTCTCCAAGGTTATCTGGAAATTTGTCTAAATGGCTGTGCAGGTAATGTACCTTGATGCTCATATTTGCTCCAATGTTTCTGAAACTAGCAAGCATTTCTTGCACCAGTTCTTCGTAATTCTCTGCTTTGTTATTACCATGAAGAAGCTTCAAGGTGATCCATGAAATTAGTGAAATTTCGATCGTTGATGAGTTTTCGAATCTGAGGACCGTCAAAAATCCCAGCTTTCAGCTTCTCCATGCTCAATCCGGGGAATGATCTGCAAATGTACTTGAAACAATTGCCAGATTTGTCCAAAGCCTTAACGAATTGTTTCATTAGACCCAATTTGATATGAAGCGGTGGGAGGATGATCTTTTTTTTATCCACCAGTGGCTTGTTGATGATATTTTCCTTGCCTACAATCATGGTTTCCCTTGCAGGCCATGCCACTCTTGTCCAATGATCTTGCCTTGCCCTGCTATCCCAAAGGCACATGAAGCACGGGTATTTTGTGTATCCTGACTGCTGCCCAAGCAAGAAGTTTACCATTTTTAGATCAACACAAATCGACCACTGATGCTCATAATAACGGACTTTTTGCAACACTGTTTTGATATTTTCATACTCTTCTTTAAGTGTTGTTGAGTGAGCAATGGGAAGAGATGCATAACGGTTACCATTGTGTAGCAGAACGCATTTCAAGCTTCTGATGGAACTGTCTATAAAAAGACGCCAGTCTT
Source organism: Biomphalaria pfeifferi (assembly GCA_030265305.1). Taxonomy (NCBI): domain Eukaryota; kingdom Metazoa; phylum Mollusca; class Gastropoda; family Planorbidae; genus Biomphalaria; species Biomphalaria pfeifferi. Next base: position 2,564,458 of record JASAOG010000038.1, read on the forward strand.
CGGAATGGTAATCTTCTAGTCCCATTTGAAGCAGAAGTCCGGGGATGTCATTACAGTAAACAAGATCTTCCTCTTGGCTGTAATATGGAAGAAGAAACTCTTCTCTTTTCCGATAAGATGTTATTTTAACTTCAGGTTTGAGAAAATTTCTTTCATTGAGCCTGGACGCTAAAAGCTCAGATGCTTGCTTGGACAGATTTAGGTCTCGTATCAGATCGTTGAGTTTCTTCTTGGCTGAATTGTTGAGGTGTTGAAGAACTTCCTTCATAATCGCTTCCACTGTTTTCACCTGCCAAAAACTCCAGATCTTGCCCCTCGTCGGAGTCTGATGAAAGCTCTATCAATCCAGAAAACTTTGGTATAGGAACTTCACTACTATGTGGAATTGGTCTCCTTGCAGATTCAAGATCAGGATAATCCCACTTGGATTTCTTGTGACGATTGAAGCCTTTAACATTCACAATACAAAAATAGCAATCACCAAAATGGTCTTTCGGCTCTCGCCATACCATTGGTACACCAAAACTTAGACTTTTCTTTTCACCATTTGTCCATTGCCGTTGGCTTTCTACACAGTTTTTGCAAACCTTATGGGGAGCCCAAGATTTGTCTTGGTCTCCCAGCTTCACACCGAAATAAGCCAAATATGCCTGCTGCAAAAATCCGGTTATATTTCTTCTTTGCTTTTCGATCATGTATTCTCCACATATGTAACAAAATACATTCGGGTTATTTTTGCAGCATCTTCGTGATGAACTCATGATGCCTTAATGTCTAGATCTATAGACTTATTCAACTTATTGAGAACTAAATTTATTACAAAATGATACAAAGAAATCTAGAATCTAATCTATCACCTTCTAAGTCTATTTCTAGATAGATCTAGATTAAGTATCATCTAAGTGCTAGTCCTACTTTTACTTTTAGATCTAGAAAATAAACTAATAATTAATTTAGACTATGTAATAATACTATTAAGTAGAATAGTAGATCTATTCTATACTATAGCCTTATTTAGGCCTTAGCCTTACTGGGTCTAGATCTGGGGTCTTTAAAAATCCTTTTCTTAGATTACTTAGAAACCTAAGAAACCAGTTGAGTTAGTGTTAGAATAGTGACAATAGTCCAATAGTGAATAGATTGAATAGTCAATTACTGAATTAGACTCCAATTGCCAATACTACTTAATACTAGGCAATAGTCTAGATCTAGTCTAGACTAGTAGAGCCATTGTCGGGAAAAGAAAGGGATTTGAATGGAACATTTGGCTTATTAGCACTTACTAGATTCTAAGAATAGATCTAGTATCTAGACCTAGAGTACAAGATCTATGTCTAGATCTAGCTCAACCTTATCTTCGTAAATTTAGGACACCCCGGGTCCGGGAGAAGATGAAATGTAAACAATAAACACAGACCTATATATATTTTATTTTGCATTCAGTATTTTAATTTCGCATTATTAATAAATAATGAAAAATCGGCGATTTTTTTTTTTGTGTCGGAATTCAGACTTGGCGGAACAAAAAATCGTGAATGCGGAACGGCGGAACATGTGAGCTTTTCTTATGCTTTTGCGGGACGGTTCCGCATAATGCGGGACTGTAGGCATGTCTGCATTAAACAACATAACAGATAAAAAAATACAAATTATTCATTAAAAAGCTCTGGTTGATAGCTTAGGCAGTCTTGAATGTCTGCCCGGTACTGTTAATTTTTTCAAAGTTTTCCCTTCAGTACACTAAAGATACTGATCTCTTCTATATAATTGTAGTTTAACATTTTTTTTCCTGAGAATCAAATATTTTTTAGTGTCCAGGGAATTTGTAAAATGTCAAAAAAAAAATCATATTGATGCCAACAAGTTAGTTATGGAAAGCCAAAAATGCTAGGTACGTGGCAGTGTCATGCGCAGCCTAACAGTTTTGAGCGTAGCAAAGTCTGGGTTAGGGCATCTCTGCTAATGAGGGAATTAAATGATTCATTGTTATTTTGAGTTCTCATTTTAGCATTTTATTAACAGTTTAATGTCTGTGAGTCTTTTAATGATGGGAAATAAGTCTTTTCCTATCTGAATGTGATGATCTGGTTGTGCTTTTTGTTATGGCTGCTTCAGTCCCACTGATATTTTGAAGTGATAACAAGATGTAGTGACATATGGACAAAACATTTAATTGTGATCCAGGTCAGAACTTATCATGTGAAAAAATGAACCCAATGCAGCCATCTTCATCTTTTGAATATTAGGAGCATTTTTGCCGTAGAGCATACAAATAATAGGTTTTTATTATTTTTACATTTTCGGCTTCATAAGCCCATGATTTCGACAATGTATGATGCACACAGATTCTTGTTGAAACAATGTAGACAACAAACATGAAGATCATTGTAGTCAACTGCATTGAGTTTATCATAGTGTATGTGAAATCTTCAGGCATCATCTACGTCTAATTGGTGTTGTCAACTTTAGAATGGCGGTAGTAAAGGCTGTTATGGTTTCTTTGAGATACTCTTGCAACTAGTTTTATTGGAGCTTCAGAAGTTGTCGATATAGTTATATTCAAATAGGCCTTTCAAAAATCTATTTATGCATGAAGATAGTTGAAATGTTTACAAGTCTATAGAATGCATTCTAGGAACTATGTATTATAATAATAATCAAATCAGAAAAGTTTAGTAGATCTATAATTGAGATATAGCAAGTAAATGTAGGATACTAAACAAAAGAAAAAGTTCAAGTCAGTACAACATGAGTCATGGTACTCTAGATCTAAGTCTAGATTACTCTAGTTTCTAGCTTGCTCTACCTTACTAAGTACCGTATAGCGACTGTGCTCCTAATTCTAATCTAGGCCTAAACAAAGAATAGATCTACAAAATTGCAACCACTTATGTCTAGATGTAAATGTGGTTTATTGATCAACACAACACGTTGTCTATTAGTATAGTCTCTAGATCTAGCTAGAACTCTGTCAAACTCTTTGCCCTTTAGATGTCTATTCTATTCTTAGACTGAGCCATTGATTATTCAACACACGCTGGTCTAGTAAAAAAAACAAATACAAACTCTAGATCTAGACTTACCTATCTAATTGTGCATTGTCTTAGAAGTGTGTCATCAATGTAGACTTAGAATGGCGTTTCTTTCTTCCAAACATAAAACTGTTCTAGGGATTTCTGAGTTTTAATATTCGAGATGGATACATAAGTAATAATGGACTTCCCAATGTTTACAAATGTACGTCGGTTCAAGTCATGTGCTCATGCGTGCAAACTTTGTTGCCTTGTAGCTTTTTCAGTGCGCATGCGTGTATGAACAGTTACCAGTGTTGCGTATTCAGTGCGCATGCGTAAATATGGTTTTTGGGGGTGTGTACATGAAGATGAAGGGAAAAAACGAGTATTAGCGTATTTTGAAAGTTTATTTATAGTACAATTTATTTATAGAATGAGACACCAGGTACACAATGGGAACTAGAAAAGTAGAACTTCGTATCGATACCATTTATACGGAATGAGTCCGTAAATTAGTATATCATTTTTAGGTTAAAAATGTAGATTTTTTACAGAAATATCAAAATTTTGTTTACACATATACTTTTATAATAGAAAATTGATGTATAAAACATGGGGGTGGTTTTGGATGTCCACTTGGTGACATTGGGTTCATATTTTAAACTTATATTGTAGGCGTTGTAAGGATGAATACTTCATACGTTCATACATCTCTCGTAAATGAGGAAATAACTCTTTATGTAGCAGACACTAATATTATGTTTAATACATATAATAACGATAATAACAACACATATGAAGTATGATTATTCATCACACGCTGGTCTTTTAAAAAAAAAACAAATACAAACTCTAGAGTCTAGACTTACCTATCTAATTGTGCATTGTCTTTTCTTGAAATGTCTCTGGTTTAATATTTTATTTGAGCTAATTGCGGCGTCTTTGTGTGTGTGAAACTTATTGACTCCTTTTAGAAATACTGATATACATCTCCATTTACTTTATAATAGCTCCTCACAGTGTCTGACTGTTCTCACTGACTCTCTCTAACCAACTGCTATCAAGTAACTCTAGTTAACGCAAGGTTAAAAGTGTTCACATTGTTAAAACATGAGTTGTGAATAACACTCACAACATTAAAATTAGGTATTAACTATATGGCACCAACTTTGAGGTGGCGACAATACATTTATTTGTTTTTATCTCGTACCTTTTAAAATTCTTATCATCATTACTGCTATCACTAGTATTACTAGTGTTGTTGTTGTGTTTTAATTCAGCCTCTATTCTCATCTTTTCTAGATCATCTTGTAACTTTCTATCAACCTCTTCTTTTATTGAGCTTCTCTATCTTTCTTTCTTTTTCCCTCCCTACGCTCTGCTTCCTCCCTTGTTTATGCCTACGGTCTGCTTCTGTTTTAGCTTTTACTGCTTTATTTTATCCTATTCCATTTCTAACTTATCATTTTCTATTTCTATCTTATCTAGTCTCTCCATAGTCACCATTTGTTGCCTGTTTGTAGTCATGAGTTCTTCCAGATATTACTTTACTGACACAATACAATCAACAGATGAATAGAATGTATGCGGCCTCTTTCAAAGAACCTCATTTATTTTAAAAAAATAAGGGCGAAATCTACGTCGTCAGTTCCTATGCACTACTGGAAGCTTTGATATGATATTTTGAAGACTTGGGGGAACTTTTTACATTCTAATCTGACTTTGAATCCAACTATCATCTCATCAATAGAAACCTGTTGATATGGGGTAAAAGCCATGTTTTCTATCACTTTCTTATTAAAATAAAAAGTTCATCTTTGTTTATCCCTTCCGCATTGGTTTGACGTCAAAGAATGATGTATAAAACAAATCAACAGTAGGAAAATAATAGAGTAAAACAGCCAAGAACTGAAGATGAATCAATGATTAAGCTACTATAAAATTATTAAAGGATTCTTCTCTTGGTTCTGGTTGCACCCATATGACCTGCAAGTGGAAGATAATGTCTTGTCGTCAAGATAGATTGTCACGTATTACGAATTGAATTCTAATTTTTAAAATGGCTTGCCTAGGGGAACGTGACAATAGAAAAGCAGTTGTGTCACTTATCTTAAGTCTGAATTTAATCAAAGACTTACAATGAATAACAAAAAAAAATGACACAAGAAATCGGAAGGTAAACTATCAACTTAATGTTTAATCAAATATAAAATTACAAGAAAGAAAAATAAACATTTACTCAATACAGAATTGATGTGTTGACCAAAACCCTTTTACAAAAATGGCATGTAAAAATATTACAATACAAGAGTTTGAAAATATAATTACAAATACAAGCAAGCAAGGCCTTGAAAAAAAAGAAAACAAAATATTAACTTACACGATCAAGTGGTATACCACGCACGGGTCGCGCAATGTCTCCGCTATTCTGTCTCACGGCTGTCTCCGTATGTCTGTCTGTCAACGTTACGCGGGCGGTCTTTTATATAATCTACCGCGCGTCGATCTCAAGACAAATCTAGGGATTTCTCGAACCAAATACGTCATCAATTTCCCAGATCTAGAACGCTCTTCAAAGAGACAGAAAAAAAAAACACCCTCCTTTCAACCAGAGGTACACACACAGGTCAAGGACCGGTCACTGTCTGTGTGGCTTGACGAAAAAAAAAGAAAAAAAAAACTTATTACACAAGGGGCAGACAACCTACTCGTCTCTCGACCGCAACAGGTCAAAGAAAGAAAAAAAAAACAACGCCTAGATACGTAACACCTCCCTCCTAAAAATAAAAAGTTTACATTTCCACGAAATGGAAATCTTTTTAGAACTACAAAAAAATATTTACATTACAGAATGTATTTATCATGATATATATAAAAAAAAATATATACATCAAAATACTTTTTACAATCTAGATAAGGCATCGGCGATAACATTTTCGCTGCCTTTTATGTGTTTAATATCTAGGTTGTACTCTTGTAAAAATAAACTCCACCTGAGAAGTCGTTGGTTCTTGCCAGACATTTTGTGGATAAATGTAAGGGGATTATGGTCAGTAAATACAACCAGTGGCCATCTAGACCCACTGATATAAAAATCAAAGTGTTGTATAGAAAGAATCAACCCAAGACATTCTTTTTCCACAGTAGAATAATTTCTTTGATGTCTATTAAATTTCTTGGAAAAGAAACAAATAGGATGCTCTACTTGGAAATTATCTTCTTGGTAAAGGACTGACCCAACACCTGTGTCACTGGCGTCAATAGCTAACCTAAAAGGTTTTCCGAAGTCAGGAGCCATCAAAATGGGAGAGCTAGATAATATCTGCTTGATCTGGTTAAAGGCTTTCTGACATTCATCCGTCCAAGTAAATCGGACGTTCTTTCTCAGGAGGTTTGTTAAAGGACTGGAAATGACAGAAAAATTTTCGCAAAATTTTCTATAATATCCAGACATTCCCAAAAATCTTCGGAGTTGTTTCCGATCAGCAGGGATAGGGAAAGCTTGGATAGCTTCTACTTTGGCCATTACAGGTTTCACCTGGCCTTGTCCTACAATATGGCCTAAGTATTGGATTGAAGCCTGGCAAAAATCACTCTTACTCAGGTTTACAGTAATTTTTGCATGTAACAGTTTAGTAAAAAGACAATGCAGTTGCTTACAATGGCTAGAAAAATCTTGGCTAAAAATTACTACATCGTCTATGTATGCGTGGCAATTCTCCATGTCAGCAAGCAGGGCATTTATCATTCTCTGGAAAGTGGCAGGAGCATTCTTCATGCCAAATGGCATCACTTTGTATTGGTACAGACCATCAGGGGTGACAAAGGCGGAGATTTCCTTTGCCCTATCAGTCAGGGGAACCTGCCAATAACCTGAAAGTAGGTCTATTTTGGTGATGTACTTAGCGTCACCAATACGATCTATGAGATCGTCTATCCTAGGGATAGGAAACGAATCGGTCTTTGTGACAGCATTTACCTTACGGTAGTCTGTACAAAAACGATAAGTCTTGTCCTGTTTAGGTATCAAGACACTTGGGGAGCTCCAGCTACTGGAACTTGGTTCAATGAGGTCATTTTCAAGCATATACTTGATTTCTGACCTAAGTATGGCAAGTTTTTCAGGGTTAACCCTGTAAGGATGCTGCTTGACTGGAGTAGCCTCGCCAACATCTACATCATGCATTATAACATTAGTCTGTTTTGGTACATCAGAAAAAAATGTCATTAAATTCATTAATGAGTTTCATGATAACTGGCCTTTCTGTCGAAGACAGATGAGACAGTTTTACATCCAAATTCTGTAATACAAAAGAATTAGGTATTTTGTATTGTCCAAATTTCTCCTTTACAATATCATCATCAATAGGAGAAACATGGCTATTTGAACAACTTTTGACTGTATTTAAAACACAATTATTCTTCTCTGAGTGATCTGGCCGAGATACATAAGGCTTCAGCATGTTTATATGACATAGCTGAGTCTTTTTCCTACGGTCAGGAGTTTTGATTGTGTAATTGAGGTCACTAATTTTGGTCTCAATTTCATATGGACCAAAATATCTGGCTTGCAAGGGTTGACCTGGTATGGGCAAAAACACAAGCACCTTATCCCCGGGAGAAAATTCTCTAACACGGGCCTTTCTATCATACCAGCGTTTCATGCTGGATTGGGTGTTTTGTAAGTTATTTTTGGCCAGAACACAAGCATCATAAAGTCTAGTTTTAAACTTACTTACATAGTCTAAAAGTCCTTCAGTGGCTGTTGGTGACAACAAAGTCTCTTTTATACATTTCAAGGGACCGCGCACCGAATGGCCAAAGACTAAGTCAAAAGGGCTGAATCCCAACGATTCCTGGACGGATTCACGGGTTGCAAACAGCAGCATGTGGATTCCTTCGTCCCAGTCTTTTTCGTGCTCAAAGCAATAGGTTCGGATCATGTTCTTGAGAGTCTGATGGAATCGCTCAAGAGCGCCTTGCGACTCGGCATGATACGCACTCGACATGCAGTGTTTGATGCCTAACTGAGTCATGACTTGCTTGAAAAGATTGGCCGTGAAATTCGTTCCTTGGTCCGATTGGATAGACTTTGGTAGACCAAATAGAGTAAAGAACTTGATTAAGGCCTTCACAATGTTTGATGCTTTTATGTTCCTTAGAGGAATAGCCTCAGGAAAACGAGTTGAAGCACACATAATGGTCAACAGGTATTGGTTGCCAGCTTTTGTCCTTGGAAGAGGACCAACACAGTCAATAAGTACTCTGCTGAAAGGTTCTTCAAAGGCTGGAATCGGCTTCAGAGGAGCAACAGGGATCTTTTGATTTGGCTTGCCAACCATCTGACAGGCATGACAGGATCGGCAGTACTGGGTGACATCTTTCTTCAAACGTGGCCAGAAGAAGTGTGACATAATCTTATGGTATGTCTTGTGGATGCCGAGATGACCTGACATTGGTGTGTCATGAGCCAGATTCATGATGTACGCTCGGTATCTTTCTGGTAACACGATTTGATGGCATATTCTCCATTCTTCTTCGTTGGATGCGTCTGGAGGTTTCCATTTCCTGAGGAGCATATCATCTTGGATGTAGTAGCACGTTGATGCTAGCTCTGCCTCTTGTGATGTCATTGCGGTTTCTCGGAGTTTGGCGAGCTCTGGATCCTTCTTTTGGTCCTCAATCAACTGTTTTCGAGTTGATGCCGGCTTTTCAGAATTTGGCGTTGGTTCTTCTTCAAGAGAAGCAAAGAATGTGGTGCTCAAGTCCACATCATCTTGGTTACTGTTGGCCTTGACGACGTTCTCTTCTTGAGATGCTTTCAACCTCATTGCCCTTGTTACTGCACACGCTGGATATAACTCTAGGTCTTCCTCGGGTGTGGCAGATAAGTCGGTGTTTGAGTGACGATGGGTTCGGCTATCACCTTTCCACCTGCTAAGTCATTGCCTAACAGCAACGAGATGCCTTCCAATGGTAATGTTGGTCGGACACCTACAACAACCGGTCCAGTAATGAGATTTGACTTTATGTCGATTAGATGTAGAGGCACATCTATACATCCAAGCTCTACGCCTCGTAACAGGATGCTCTTCCCAGTCGATGATAATTTAGACAAGGGCAAGATACCCTCTAAAAGTAACGATTGTGAAGCACCTGTGTCTCTCAAAATGGTGATAGGTCGTAGACTTGTAGAATCACCGGGTAGTGATACAAATCCTTCCGAAATGAAAGGCTTAAAATCCTCTAATAAAACATCAATTTTGGTTGATGCAGACTGGACTTGGGTCGAACTCTCGCTGGAGTCATTGACATCTCTAGGAGACGCAGTGGAGAAACTCTTTCTTGAGTCAGTAGAACATCTTGTGGATGTATTTGGAGAACTCTTGATGGAGTCATTGGAACATCGGGGTGATGTCTTATGGGAACTCTTGATAGAGTCATGGGAACATCGGGATGATGTATTATGGGAACTCTGGATAGAGTCATTGGAACATCGGGGTGATGTATTATTGAAACTCTGGTTAGAGTCATTGGAACATCGGGGAGACATTTTCGGAGAGTCTTGTACAGTCAATACATTTGAAACAGGTGGTGTCGAGGTATTCTTGATATGACTTGATGATGAGGGAGTAAACCTCGCCGACCACTGTACTGTGCAAGCGCTGACTTTTGAAGGAGCGTTTTCGTTTCTCTTTCTCAATTTCCAACAATCGTCAATTTTATGGCCTTCTCGTTTGCAGTAGGAACAAGTAGCTTTACTTGTAGTAGGTTTTCTGTCGTTTGTACTGCTGTTCTTGATGGAGTTGCTAGCAGTGGACTCAGGCTGTTTGACTTGTTTTGGCTTGACATCCGTCGTATACTTGGCAAATTGATGTGATATTATATAATCGTCTGCCAACACTGCAGCCTTGTGCACATCTTCCTCGCCACGATCAGCTATATGCGTACGGACGTCCAGCCGCACACAACTCTTGAACTCTTCCATCAGCATTAGGTTCTTGAATTTTGCAAAGTCGGTGCCGATTTCCCTGGAAGTGAGCCATTTCTCAAAGCGTCGCTCCTTTTCCCGCAGGAATTCTACATGGGTTTGGCCATCCGATTTGCGACAATCCCTGAACTGCTTTCGGTAAGCTTCCGGAACAAGTTCATATGCCTTAAGAATTAAGGCCTTAACAACATTATAATCTTTTTGTTGTTCAATGGTCAAAGAACAAAATACCTCTGCAGCTCTACCAGTCAAAACTGTTAGCAGCAAAGTGGGCCACAAAGTTTCAGGTACATTAAAATTTTTCACACAAAGTTCAAATTGTGGAAAATAATTGTCAATTGTGGCTTCATTAAAGCGTGGAATTATTTTCAAAAATTTTGTTGCTTCAGCAGTATGACTGGCAGGGGAAGAATCTGGTCTTACATTAGCAGCTAACTCTAATTTTTTTAACTCTATTTGTAATTTCATTTCTATTTCTTTCTGCTCTCTAGCCGCTGCAAGCTCTAATTCTTTTTGTTTAATTTCTCTCTGCTCTCTAGCCGTCTGGGCTTCTATTTCCATTTGTTTTAATTTTATCTGAAGTTCTAAATCTGATTTACCCTCATCGGGTCTAAGGGTTTCTAAAAGGTCTTCAGAAAACACTTCCTCGTCTACATAATGGATTACAATGTTATCTCTGATTTCTTGTTTAAGGGCATTTGATTTTATTTTTAACCCTAAATGTTTAGAAATAAGGACCAGTTCCTTCCTAGTAAAAGCATCAAGCTCTTCCACAGAGGGATTTGCAAGAAAAACCTGAATATCCATGACTAACTAACAACTATTACAAGCAAAAATATGTATACAATGTAAATATACAGTACAAAATCAGTACAACAAAAAACCTTAAGAGAGTTTGGTCAATACTATTGATACTTTACTTCCGACTCTTTGACACAAAAAAATTTTTTTAAAAGTCGACTTCGCCTTTACAAAATTACTCAAGTAAGACGAAAATAGGTTCAGAAAAATATCCGGGACGAAAGCCCTCAAACTTCTTTTGTCACGTATTACGAATTGAATTCTAATTTTTAAAATGGCTTGCCTAGGGGAACGTGACAATAGAAAAGCAGTTGTGTCACTTATCTTAAGTCTGAATTTAATCAAAGACTTACAATGAATAACAAAAAAAAATGACACAAGAAATCGGAAGGTAAACTATCAACTTAATGTTTAATCAAATATAAAATTACAAGAAAGAAAAATAAACATTTACTCAATACAGAATTGATGTGTTGACCAAAACCCTTTTACAAAAATGGCATGTAAAAATATTACAATACAAGAGTTTGAAAATATAATTACAAATACAAGCAAGCAAGGCCTTGAAAAAAAAGAAAACAAAATATTAACTTACACGATCAAGTGGTATACCACGCACGGGTCGCGCAATGTCTCCGCTATTCTGTCTCACGGCTGTCTCCGTATGTCTGTCTGTCAACGTTACGCGGGCGGTCTTTTATATAATCTACCGCGCGTCGATCTCAAGACAAATCTAGGGATTTCTCGAACCAAATACGTCATCAATTTCCCAGATCTAGAACGCTCTTCAAAGAGACAGAAAAAAAAAACACCCTCCTTTCAACCAGAGGTACACACACAGGTCAAGGACCGGTCACTGTCTGTGTGGCTTGACGAAAAAAAAAGAAAAAAAAAACTTATTACACAAGGGGCAGACAACCTACTCGTCTCTCGACCGCAACAGGTCAAAGAAAGAAAAAAAAAACAACGCCTAGATACGTAACAAGATTTTTTTTACTTTTGTGGTACAATTATTTTCTGGGCTGTTTCATGTTTGTTGCTACTAGCTTACATAAGAAGGCGATTTTTTGAGATATGGTTTGTTTGCAAGGTTTGAAAGTTTGCTTGATTGAGCCTTCTGGTACATTCTTTTCAGAGTTGGGTCTAATTTCTGTTCTATCTTGAATTCATCATTCTTGAATTCTCGCAGCATATTGTTATTGTTAGTTAATTCACTGGTAAATGTTTCTGCTTCATTCTAATGCGATGTCAGCGGGTGTGGAGGCTTGTTGTTCCTTAACATTGACTCTTACCTCTTCTGGGGACATGCACTCCAAATAATAATCAATAGTAACAAATGCTGTGCCAAAATGTATTCACAAAATAATCAGAGTACGAGAAATGTATCAAAATAAAATAAACTTTGTATTCAATGTGTGCCAAATGCAATGTACGAATTAGTCAATAGTAATAAGTGTTGTGTCAAAATATATCAACACAAAATGTGATCATAGTATGAGAAATGTATCAATACGAAATAAGTACAAGAGCTCAAAAAAATAAAAATCTAATCAAGTAGTAGTAGTAGTATATATATATATTAAAAAGATTAATTAAATAAATACGAGTAGTATATATATATATATATATATATATATATATATATATATATATATATATATATATAATTCAAATATATGATTGTAACATGTAGTGAAAAATGAAACGTGAGTGTAAAATACCAGCAGTCGAATGAATGAGTCGGGATATAACAACGCCAATCGTGGACGCTACCTTGCTGTAGCACACTACAAAGAAGACCTCGATGCGCACATTGTTAGTGTTGATGGAGCTAACTTGTGTGTCATTGGGACTAGTTTGTAGGTAGATGGGGTTTGCTTGTCTTTTAGTTTCAGCATCTAATCTAAGTTTTTCTAAATCATATTGTAACTTTCTGTTTGCTTCCTCCCTAACTAAAAGATCATGTCTATCTTTTTCTGCTTTAACCTTTTCTTCTTCCATCTTAGCTTTCTCTATTTCTACTTCTCTCTCTATCTGAGCTTTTCCATTTCTACTCTAGGTTTTTCTAGTTCTATCTTATCTAATCTGTCTGCCTCTAACCTAGCTTTCTCTCTTTCCATTTTACCTCTACGTTCTTGTTCTGTGGCTACCATATTCTGCACATATTGTGTCAATTCTTTGCCCTTCAATTCAAGGTCCCTTTTCCCTTCTAAAATTAATTTTCTGACGAAACTCTTCCATGTCTTTTGTGATGCCATTATTTAGATTTCATATTAATAGATCTCTTCCTACTGTTAATATTACAGTCAACAAATATTCCAATAATAATAATTATTATATATGCATGCCTCTCACAATGGTTAATACAATTATTACAACTTCCAACTATACATATATAGTATTATGATAATATCATTAACTTCAATAATGGTTATAACAACCTCTCAAATGTCTTAGTCAATAGTGGATTTACTTATAACCACTAGATCTGGATCAAAAATATAGTCACTACACCTTAAACACCTTGTACACTTTAGTGGACTTACAAAACCACAATCAGCCACTATACTTTAGATTTATCTTGAAATAACTTTACTATGTCAGTGGACTTACATATCATTAGCCGCTATACTTTACTTTAATAAACTGTAGGCGATTTACAATAATGTCAATATTTCACTTTCAATAAATAATGCCTCGTTTGACTTACAACTGGCCACTCAATCACTCTAATACCTCAAATAAAATATATCTCTGTGGACTTACAACTGGCCACTCAATCACTCTGATACCTCAAATAAAGTATATCTCTGTGGACAACTGGCCACTTGTAAATGAATGTTGAATGGTGTAACGTTGCAGAATGCGAATGTCGTGTAATGCTGGGTTCTTGCTTCCTGAAGTACTCTTGACACGTGACAAGACAAATACTATAAACTGACTGAAGTCTGTTTCAGCAGACAAATATAAAGTTTATTTTACAACACAATAATAATAATACTGCACTCTTTGTCAAGAAATAATAAACAATCCTATCCGCATGACAGCGGTATCAAATGTATCCAATATATGTTAGTTACAAATCAAGTCCGCATCTCAGCGGGTAACACTGTACAGAATAATCCTTAATAATAATACATATCTCAAACGGAGCACTGGCAACAAATGCCCACAAGTTATTCTCTAACTGAAATTACTACAGACTTTTTCTAAGTCGCTACTGTCCATCCCGGACCAAAATATACTTGACCACTCGGTCCAAAGAATACCACTTGACTTCTCTAACTTGATTTGACTGCTTGACTTGACTGACTGAACTCAAAGTCAACTTTATTCATTCTATTTCCTGTTTTCTACATCAGAAATTCCACGTGTCTTTTAAACTCTTAACATGACGTGAACTTTAGATCATGCAATGTCAACTAAGACTGTGACATTACGCCCTTTCCCTCAAAAAAGATTTTGAAAAAATCTTTCAAAATTTAAGTATCAATACAATTATATGTATAGGCACATTTTTTGAGAGAAAAAATAATTTTACAAATATGTACGATCTGTGCTATAATCTCTTGCACCTGTCTTATCATGCCATCAAAAGATTTGATGATACTAATATGTTGTCTCATTTGACTTTACAATATTTGAAAAAATATTTGTCTGTGTAGACAGCACTCATAGTTGTCAACATTATTTAAAAAGTAAGGGTTTCTTCTTTACACCAAAATTTCAAAGTAAATTCTCAATTTATCAATACAATGCTTTTAATATTAATTTTACAACAGAATGAGCAGCCATGAAAAATGCTTCTATAGAAATATACTTAGTTTATCCAATCAGGTTACATAATCAAATGAATAATATTGACAATGGTTACATGGTCAAATGAACAAATATTGACAATGTCCTTTTAAATAAATCAATGCAAGTGAAATATATCTATAATAAATATTAATGTTGTCTCAATGGCTTGTGTACGAAAATAATGATAATGTTTTGACAATGCAACTAAATCATGAAAGTCAAGGAAATATATTTCTCTATGATGATTTATGAGGAACATATTTAAATTATCAAAATCATAAGCATATTACTAATAAAGCATGAAGGTCATAATTCATTAGGCTCATGTGTCTTACTGTGAGCTCAAGTTGCTTTAACATAAGTATAAGTAACAATCTTCTTTCAAAAAAATGAATCAGCTTTTCACATCACATCAAGCCATTAATAGTGCTCCAATAGTCTTCAACAATCAAATGCAATGTTCTTTCAAAAATCAGTGCTTACATCACATATCATCAAATATATTGCTTTGAGCCATTAATAATGCTCCATTAGTTTTCACAAAACTACTACAATCTTCTCCTCAAAAAATCAGTGTTTACGACTCATATCATCAAATATATTGCTTCACGAGCCATCAATAATGCTCCAATAATTTTCTCATATTAAATACAATCTTCTCCTAAATAAATCAGTGTCTCCATCACACATCATCAAATATATCTTTGTAACATGTTATATGTGCAGTGAAAAATGAAAGAAAAAAAAATTTATAAGAGAATAAAGAGATAAATTAAAGGATAAATGACAAACACAAAAACAATATAGATAACGATACAGTCTGCTTTAAAAAAATCATTAAATAGAAGAATTTTGACAAGAGAATCACAAATTAGTAATCACAAGACTTACACAAACAAACAACATGAATACGAAGAGAAATTACACTTACGATTGTACAAACAAAACTATATTCTGCTAAACGAAAAAATCCTAAGTGATCTAGTAGTCCCTACCGAACAAGGCTGGTCTAGAAGTCCCTACCGAACAAGGCTTGTCTAGAAGTCCCTACCGAACAAGGCTGGTCTAGAAGTCCCTACCGAACAAGGCTGGTCTAGAAGTCCCTACCGAACAAGGCTGGTCTAGAAGTCCCTACCGAACAAGGCTGGTCTAGAAGTCCCTACCGAACAAGGCTGGTCTAGGAGTCCCTACCGAACAAGGCTGGTCTAGATGTCCCTACTGAACAAGGCTGGTCTAGATGTCCCTACTGAACAAGGCTGGTCTAGAAGTCCCTACTGAACAAGGCTGGTCTAGAAGTCCCTACCAACAAGGCTGGTCTAGAAGTCCCTACTGAACAAGGCTGGTCTAGAAGTCCCTACCAACAAGGCTGGTCTACTCGGACCTTATTAGGACTAGGAGAACAACAAGAAAATCCCTAAAGATTCCTATCAGATGAAGTGAAATGGAACGAGACAAATAAATTGTGCCGCTTCAGTCTCAAAACATAAGACAGACCCACGCCGACCGCTCTTGTTGACAATGAAATAAAATGAAAAGTTTTATTATAGTTTGTCCTTAATGACTTTCTTCAACAGTCAACTTCCGTTACTTTACCAACGTATTACTTATACGACAGAAAAAATTAAATGTCCTTTAATTTTTATACGACAGAAAAAATTAAATGTCCTTTAATACATAATAGATCCATAGGTTCAATTGTTAATTATAACTTACAGATTCTCTTGTGCAGTGTAGTCAGTCCAGTTCTCTCATGTAGATTTCTCAAGTACAAATATTTCTCAAGTAGTTCAATAATAATCCATAAACATGAGAACTTTAAATAATCCAAAGGAAAATGCACGCCAACAGAAGGATGTAGCTAGTAGTAAAGTAATCCAGTAATCCGATTCAACAGTATATCTCACCTTTGACGTTTACACATAACATAAGTCCAACAGGTAATCCAAAGTAATCCACAGTAATTGGGAAATTACTGACAAATAGATAATCCACAGTTACTGAAATAATTTAAATAGAAATAGGCATCAGAATAGAATAGGCATATGTAGCAGCTTCATCGGTGTTGAGCAGCTGAGAGTAGTCAGTTCTTAAGATCTTGCCATGGAAATTTAAATAAATACAGCTAAATGATAGCTTGAAATAATATAGTGGTATTATCTGCCAAAGTATACCACAATTTGTTACTGTTAAAGAGCAGTGAACAAATATATTGATAGGTGAGTCAAATGACGTACACCTCGCTGACCGACGACTTGTATGACATCAGAGTTGAACAAGCACAGACAAGGTTGCTGTACTTCTGGGGTTGCTCTTCTATTTTCACCCACGCAATGTAGTCTCAGGGTCGACTTCAGTTTCGGTTTCACTTCAGTTTCACCCACACAAATGTTTCGGGGTTGCCTTTGTAGATACTGATGCTAGATAATCTGCCCACAGATCTTAAATGTAGAGTGAAGCATTGACCTTACTGTACAGATGTTAAGTCCCAAAAATTGGTCAATGACAAAGTAAATTATTCAACAAATATGGTTGTAGAATAATGTTCAGTTTCTTGAATTTACTGCCTTGATAGCAACATAACTTCCGTGTCTAACAATCACAATGGTGTGTTCAGGTCAAAATGCAGGCTCTGGCTAGTGAATGGTTCAACAACCTTCAGTTGAATACTTGTAAACTTTACTTTTAGACTGACTGTTTACGATTTAAAATAGGCTTGAGTGGAAATGTTACTAGTCACCTTTATTAAGTTGTACTTGAAGAAAAAAAAATCTTGACAGACTTCAAGATTAAGATTACGATCTTACTTGTGAAAAATAGTTCATCCGTGTTTCTGAGTGCTTCAAGATGTCAGTGCGTCAAGGACACAACAATACTGGCCGCCAAAATGCAAATGAATGTTGAATGGTGTAACGTTGCAGAATGCGAATGTCGTGTAATGCTGGGTTCTTGCTTCCTGAAGTACTCTTGACACGTGACAAGACAAATACTATAAACTGATTGAAGTCTGTTTCAGCAGACAAATATAAAGTTTATTTTACAACACAATAATAATAATATGCACTCCTTGTTAGTGCTACAAGTCAAGAAATAATAAACAATCCTATCCGTATGACAACGGTATCAAATGTATCCAATATATGTTAGTTACAAATCACGTCCGCATCTCAGCGGGTAACACTGTACAGAATAATCCTTATTAATAATACATATCTCAAACGGAGCACTGGCAACAAATGCCCACAAGTTATTCTCTAACTGAAATTACTACAGACTTTTTCTAAGTCGCTACTGTCCATCCCGGACCAAAATATACTTGACCACTCGGTCCAAAGAATACCACTTGACTTCTCTAACTTGACTTGACTGCTTGACTTGACTGACTGAACTCAAAGTCAACTTTATTCATTCTATTTCCTGTTTTCTACATCAGAAATTCCACGTGTCTTTTAAACTCTTAACATGACGTGAACTTTAGATCATGCAATGTCAACTAAGACTGTGACACCACTCAATCACTCTGATACCTCAAATAAAATATATCTCTGTGAACTTGCAACTGGCCACTCAATCACTCTGATACCTAAAATAAAATGTACAAATATATAAATAAAATATATAAAAATAAATAAAATATAATAATATATACCGCCACTATTATCCTCACATTCCATCTAGATTGCACTGCTGTACGTTTTTGTTTTTTTTTGTCTTTCTTGGCAATGAGTTGTTTTTCTTCATTACAGTTTTCCTCTAAAAGTAAATAGTCATGTTCCAGTTTCGAATTCTTTCATTCTTCTCTTCCAGTTGTTTCAGTAGATAGGAAGTATCTTTGGATTTGCTCAACAATTCTCTGTTTTTTTGGTCTTTCTCTGTTATACAAATTTTTCATTTTTAAATACGCATCCTTTCCAGATAGTCTCTTGGCATTTTTAAAGTTCTTGTCTGAGTAGAGTAATTGTTGAGTTCTTCCTCTTTATAGATTGCTTCAACACTCTTAAATTTGGTAAATGCTTTACTTTGGCTTTATAGCCAGCAAGATTTTTTTTTGTATTGCTCTTTATCTTTAATCCTGAACTGCGACAAATAAGACATTCTTTTTTTTTTTAATTTCTTCTTTCTAGGAGTACATTCCTCTTGTCTCGGGTTATAATTCTGTTTATCATCAGTATCATAAATTAATTCAGATGACAGAACAAAAGAATCAGTAAAGAGCAATACAAAAAAAAATCTTGCTGGCTATAAAGCCAAAGTAAAGCATTTACCAAATTTAAGAGTGTTGAAGCAATCTATAAAGAGGAAGAACTCAACAATTACTCTACTCAGACAAGAACTTTAAAAATGCCAAGAGACTATCTGGAAAGGATGCGTATTTAAAAATGAAAAATTTGTATAACAGAGAAAGACCAAAAAAACAGAGAATTGTTGAGCAAATCCAAAGATACTTCATATCTACAGCTCATCAGGTTTGGCATCAGTTGAACATAATGATAAAGTAGAAGTTAATAGTGGTTCTGTAGCACATAGTTCAACAGCTTGTTTATTTGTTAGTGTTGGTTCAGGAACAGTTGCAGTTGGTACATGGGAAAATACTTTACTACATAGTTCTTTGAACTGAGGTAAATTCTTACCAATCTTTTTCTTCAATTTTTGCATTAAACCAATTAAATGGTCCACTTTTTGGGATTTTATTTGTAGTCCAAATCTGGAACTTACTGCTTCTAGAAGAACTATTTTGGAGAAAGATATATAACACATGACCATTTAGACATAATCTACTTGAATCAACCGATTCAGGATTAGGCAGATCATTGTACAACTCTAAGATGCTTATGGATAGTAGAATTTTTGTTTATTTTGGCTCGCGTGTGCTTAGGCATGTTTTACTTTCAGACTGAGTTATAATTAGATTTAGATAGTTTATTATATTTGTTACTAAGTTTGAGTCAACTAAGTAAAAAAATGTGATCATCATTATCATCATCACTCCTTTGAGTTCCTCATGGAACATAGGGCCTCGACAAAAACAAGCCACTCTCCACGGTCTCTTGTTAGTTTTTTGATGGTTTCCCAGCTCTTCCCGGTCTTCTTTGCTTCTTCAAGTACACTGCGTCGCCATTTTAAAAAATGCACAAAACCTACTTTTGAGCAAAAGTTAACCACTTATCCAGATGTAAATGCAAATGCAAATATTATGCAACATGCAAATATTATTGCAAATGATATGCATCGCCAGTAGAAATTTCATATCTTTTTGGCATGTTTCGTTTCCGTGGTAGCTTTGGTTCCTCTATTTCATATTCAGTTGACAATCGAATGACTTTCTCCCAAAATAAATAATACGAGCTTTCATCTCGCATTTTGTCTAAGGTAGTGGTAACCAAATCTGCGAGATGTTACCCTTCTGTTGCTGACACATTTTCAGATTGCAGGGAACGACTTAGATTATCCGTATGTAGGAAAATGATTTCTGCAATGAGCAATCCAAATAGAAAAGAGAAATTTTCCATATGTGATCTGACACCGTTTATTCTAGCTTTTACTTCTGAATCCAAGTTTCTTAAGTAGGACAGAATAATTTGTTTCAATGCTTTTGAGAGTTTCTCCTCTAACAGTACATCGGGTCGAACTCATAGCACGAATTCCAGAGTTGTCAAGTTTCATCTCTTGGCGTAATTTATGAAATGCGGTTTCTCGTTTAGGGGAGAATTTAATTAGTTTTGTTATTTCAAAAGATGTATTTAATGTATCTTGGAAAAAAGCAATATTTTTTAAAACATCGGATACAACTCCGCCACCCCACTACAGACTCGAGCATACTGATGCACGGGAGAACATTATAGTTTGAGACAGTGCTTTTTTTGTAACAAAATAGGTGCCGGTACTCAGTGATGGTTTGCCTAACTTTTAACTATACCAGTTCGCACATCGATGCACAAGTTAAATCACAACTGCAAAGATACTAAAATAATGTCTAAAACAATTTTATTTTATAATGAACCAACTTCAATTGTTGTATTATTACTTTATTAGTATACCGTAAACATTTGTTATGATTGTAAAAATTTAAGTAACAACTTATTCAAGTTATTCTTGATTTACTTTAAAAAAATTGTGTTAAGTTCTCTTGTGTTTTATAGGAAAGAACCCTGTTAAAAACTAAAATAAAATACAAATGTTGAATAAATTATTCATAATAAATTCCAAAGTTTGATCAAGTTCTTATCTGACGTATCCTCCCGACTGCGTTCTTTGCTGTTGGTATCTGTGGCTGAATGTCTGCCTCTAAGCAACCATGATTCAACGTATCTTGTTGGGTCAAAACGTACGAGTGGTGGTCCAACTAATCTGATAAATAACAGTGAAGATACAGTTGTTGTCATCAATGAACTTCTTGTCGGGGTGATGATAAGATTCATTTGCGAAAATCCTCTTTCGGCTTCACTTGAAGAAATTGGGATTGTACTGAGAGCAATTTGCAAAGGAAGTAGTTTATCCGGAATGTTTTTTTCGATGAGATATTCACGAAATCCGCGAATCATTATTCTTTCGTTTAATTGCAATCTTGTTGACAAGTTTCTCATTTCTGTTTCGCCAAATGTTAAGTGAGTACCAATGTTGTCCGGCCATTGCTTTGTATCGAGCACTCGAGCCCAATATGCCAACTCAGCATCTTCACTAGAAAGCAACCTTTGTTCAATTGATTCTTGTAGTTTTTTGTAAAAAGCTTTTACGTCAATTGGTGGATCACTGGTACAGTTTTTGGTGTGAAGTGAAACTCCTTTGAAAAGGTTACTATCTACAGCAGTGGCCGCAATTTTATAATAAGGGCCTGGAATAATTTGCCTTTCTTCAAAAATCTGTATAACAGCCTTGATTTTTTTATCTGCTTTGTAGATGTCTATGTTGCGCTCTTGCAAATCCAAACTTAACTCTGACAATTCTTGGAGCGCATCGCACATCAATCCGAGGTCTAGTACAAATTCAGTAGAAGTAATCTTTCGCTGCAAACCTTCATACATGCATTGATCTTTTTTGTCTCTGGTTGAGTCAAGTTTTGCTTCTTCAAAATGTTGTACCAAAACTTCATAATCTTCCCAAACTGCTAAAACAGAACGGAAGCTGGATGCCACCCATCGCGTGCTTAACATTCTTCCAATTTTTAACAACTCAGCCTCTAACAAACGAGCACATACTTGCAATTCTCTGCAATTTTTGGGTGAAGAATGATAAACTACATACAGTTTATCAATGAATGCCTTAAATCTGTTGATACCTGAAACTTGTTTTACGACATCACCAACGGAGAGTTCCAGTCGGTGATTTGCACAATGCCAAACCAGAACCGATGGAAACTTTTCTTTTAGCAATGCCTTGACGCCACTTTTGCTTCCCAACATCACAGCTGCTCCATCACATGCAAGAGAAACTAAGTTCCTTCTTAGAAAGTCTTCTGTTAACCCATAGAAATGAAGGCAGTGTAGTAAAGAAGCAAAAACTCCATTTGCAGTTACACTTTCGAGTTCTACCAAATCCAAGAATAAATTTACTGGTGAGGTCATTCCACTGTCTGCAAGACAAACCCGAATATACACAATTAAAGTCGATTTTTGGCTAAGCGTAGTTGATTCGTCGATGATCAATGAAATTTTATTGTTCGACCGTACAATTTCTTGGAACAATTTTTTTCTCATTTCACAACTAATGTGATTCACTACATTTATGCAAGCATTGGTTGAATGAAGAATACGGCCCATTTCAACTCCGTTTAGTTCTTGCAAATCTATTTCAGATTCGAAATTATGAAACGATTGGTTTTCTTTGGCTACTTTGTAAGCTGTACGAAAAATCTTTGCAGTTACGATTTTCTCACGAGTTAATGCCTTTAACAACACGTTCTCAATAGGTGCTGCCTCGGCTTCTGTTAGGATCTTAAGCGCAGCTTTGTGTGCCGCAGTTTCTTTATGATCGAATAATTTCTTTCTTAAAGACATAAGCTGTTGTTGTCGATCAGTACCGAAGTAAGTTATTTTATTGTCGGCCCATTCGTTCGATACCTTCATTCCCATCTTTGCCTCAACTCCGAGATTGCCAACTTTTCGGCAAGGGATACAACCAAGTTTTTTATTACGGATAGATAGCCAATCATATTTCACAAGGAAATAATTTCTTTGATCTAAAGTCCAGCAGGTAGGCCAGTCAACATCTGCAGACTGCAGTTGTTCAAAAGTAACAGAGGAACCACGAACGATATCTGACGGCTTTGGTTCCGATAGTTCCATTAGGGTTTCTTCTGTGACATTGGCTTCGGCCGTTATTTCGTCAGTTAGTCTGGTTTTCTTACTTACCGGCAAAGTCCCAGTCGGAACATCCACTGAATGCAAAAAGAAATCAGAAATTTTCTTCATTTCTAAAGTGGGCTAAGAAAATAATTATTTCTTAAATTATCAATTTCTAACCACACTCGTTTTAATTTCTTTAAGTCTTAATTATTACATTCAAATTTTGAAATTTTAAAGGCATTACGTCATAAAAACAAGCATGACCGGAAATGGGTTAATGACTAATGACGAGTGTGTATGGAAAGCAGTTTCGCATTTTATATTTTAATTCTTATTGCGCGCAATTTTAAAATAATTCAATTTTGACAAATTAATAATATAATAAATTAATAATAAACATTAAAATACAAGATAAGTAATAATTTTTTCCCACACTGAAAAAGGTGCCGGTACGCCGTACCGGTGCGTACCGGCACAAAAAAAGCACTGGTTTGAGAGATGGAGAGTCCATATTTAAAAAAACAGATTTTATTATCGCCGTTCTCGTATTGCGTATTCAAATGGAGATATAGCCCTACCAGTGGCGCATTTAGTTGGGGGGGGGGGGCATCAGCCCATGCCCCCCCCCCCTTTTCATTTAATGAGGGCCATGACCCAATGGACATTGCACTTAATGGCCCCTCCATCGTGCCTCCAACCCTTGAAGTGCCTCCAACCCTTGAAGTGCCTCCCTCCTCCCTTCAAGAAATTCTAAATAGAGCCCGCCATTCATCTTCATTTTTTAAATCTATTTCGGGAGTGTATAGTGAAGTCCACCACCGACCCCCCTTCTTTTGCGCCGGGCCTGATATACTTATTTTGTGATAAAACAATAGTAAATAGTATTAATTAAATTATAGATCATATATGTTAATATAATATTCAGAAAGTCTTGTGATTCTCACAACCAAAGTTTTTCGTGCCAAAAACTTTGATCATAGCCAATCAAAGTGTGACAAAAACTTTGATCATAGCCAATAAAAGTGTGACAAATAAGTCACGTGACCACGCTTTTGTCGGTAGCTTTTCAAAATGGCTACCCTAAAATTACGAGTGAATTGTCAAGGTTTCATTCATGGGCTAAAATATTTATTATAATCAAAGTGCACCATATAATAAAGAACCAAAACCACGGTAATTTAGCGCAAAAAATGCACTACAATTCTAAATTTTTAAAAACGCGTGGGAATCCCGACCTTTTTAAACCATACATATGCTGTGGTGTTTGAGTAATAAATGTTAAAATTCAATGTAGATTACTTGATATAATATAAACTATTAATCACTCACAGTCTGGATTGCGGTTCATTCACCAAACATATATTTAAGTCCCGAAATAACTTTATAACAATTCTTCAACATGAAAATATAATTTAATCCATAGAATGTAGGGGCACATTCCATATGTCAACAGTCCTAATAAGTTCACGTCTTGTTACGCCATAAGAGTGAGTCGTTACTTAACCGTCATCTTCCCATAATTCCTATTTCCGTCCAAAGAAAGTTCTATTTAATGTCACGTCGCTCAAAAGGAAATCCCCGATAAAACTAAACCTATAACATATTTCCTCCCCTCCCCCTTTTATCAAAACAAATATTGTCAATCAATTTTTTCAGTCCAGACTTTCCTACTGTCTAAGTCTATAAAATTTACACGGCTAAGGGGAAGACAATACAAACATATATCTTGTGCTGTGTGATGTACCAATTCCTCCATCCAAGTTTTCAGAGTAATACTTCATTAAAAGTTAATTCACACAATAAAATTTCATTTGTTTCGTCACATTGTTCATAATCCAATGGAAAGTTCATAATCAGTATTGTATTTAACATGAAGTTCCATGGCAGTAAGTCAAATAAGAGTCACTGCTCTGAGAACCGCCTGATGTTTGACTTCCATGAGTATAACTCAAACTATAAATCCCCTGATTTATAAAATAAACATTTACTGGATTATCTCCCTTTTTATCAAAATAACAATACTTCTTATTCATGCCCTTAACTAGTACATATATATATATATTATATATACATGCATAATAAAAGAAAATAAATATCTCAAATTGAGACAATGTTTCATATATATCTGAATATATACAGCTAATTTAGATTATAGTAACTCTTAATAACATATCAGCCCCAGTTGAGTTCTCCGTTTATATCTTCTATCCTAAGATTATATTCTTGAAGTATTAAAAACCATCTCTATAGTCTTCCATTCTTAACACTTTTTTCTTGCCTAAACTTCAAAGGTTTATGATCACGAAAAAAAAAACGAAACACTTTTTTGCAAAAAAAAGGGGCGTGTCGGCGGAAATTGTAACATCGCTACAGTTATTCCGTATGTTAGCAGATTTTGTATAGTCGCGCCGTAAAAAGTCTCAAGGATCTTCTTGTTTAAAGCTATTGAGTTTGTATAGAAAAATGAGACTAATAAAGACAATAATAACAATACTGCACCTTTTTGGCAGTTACATCAAGACTTCCGATATGAAACATAATTACATACGCATAACAGCGGTATTGAATATCCAAGATGATTGGTTACAGAATAAACCACAAGTAACGTCTGCATCACAGCGGGTAACAATAATACATCAATAATACATATCCAACTCTCAGTGTAGAGAAAAACTAATAGGAATATACATAGTGTTCGTTTGCTTCAACTGCCCAAAAGATACTACTTAACTCAGAGTTGCAACTCGACTCTCTAAGTCGCTTCTACTAAGAAATCTGGACTGCCTCGTCCAGAGGATAACACTGCAAGTCAATTTTATTCATTCTACTTCCTGTTTTGTACATCAGGAATTCACGAGACTTTTCAACGTTTTAACCCGAGGTGAACATTAAATCAGGCAATGTCAACTGAGACTGACACTTCCACAAACTCAGCACTAATCATTCTAGATATGGTCTAGACCAATTTATACCAAATAGGCAAATGTTCAATGACAAATCCAAATTAACTAACCTTCCAAAGGTCAAATGCAGCGACCGTTGGCAACCGGTTCAATGAGCAAATTGCTCCACAAGAATTTCTTAAAGGGTAAGACAGAGCAACTCAGTAAGCTAACGAACTTGTAGTACTCACAATAACTTCTGACAGCGGGCAAACTGTCCTTCTCAAAACTGATAAGGTAACTTGATATTTAACTAGTGAAAAGATGTGTTCAACACTGCCGAACAATAAATATAATGTTTAATCCAAGAAAAAGGTTAGTCTCTATCAATAAAAACACGTCATTACCCAAGAGAATCCTATCGCTAACTGATTTTCCAGTCTCTTACCCAAAATATCCCAAGCGTCACTAGTCCCGTTCTATATATGTCTTCTATGGTGCGTCTCTAACTAACTAATAATATAAACTAAGTGCCTAACACGTAGTAGATTTGCGTCCATGACTTCAAGATGGCAACTTGACACACTAGCAATGATGACACACAGGTTTGTGTAGCGACTGCTATGCCACGGTACACGATTTTACCAAGCACATCAATCCCTTGGGTTATGAGTATCACTCTGTCACTGTTTATCTAGATGCTTGTTGAAGGATAGTAAATAAATAAATAAAAAATTTACATTTAATTAACGTGATTTAAAGCTATCTACTGTCATGGCAAAAGTAGGGGTCGCGTGATGGCGCATTGTGCATCCTAGTTTCCCCTTAATGGTGTTACGACTCTTCCGCCGTGTCGAATATAAGCAATCAGTAATTCAGTAACACCGGAGAAAGGCGAAACAATCAATATAGGTAGTCGACGCTTGTGGTGAACAACAAACACTTAATACTCAACAAGGGAACCGTTGAATATCATCTATGGCCGTAAACTACTTCTTATTCCTACTGTCACGGTCAATATGATCTTGAGGGGATCTTTAATAATCTCTTAGCCTCATAATGATCTTGATTTTAAAGAGCTTGTCTATCAGTTTCTTTTGTTAGTTGATCTTTGTCTGGGGTGCTGAGATCTTATAACCGTGCTGTCGAGGATTTCGAAGATGTCAGCTGATGAGTTACTGTGACGTACTGTGTATTCTTTATAATGTTTAAATCTCTATATTAACTAGTAGATTCAATGAAGAAGATCCTTTTGATTCAAACACAGAAAATACGAACGTTATTCACAGCATTTACAAAGTGAACTGTATCAAGAATATGAAATATTTAAATAACTACTAGATTTAGTAGAAGTATAAAACTGATCTCCATTAATTCTAACTTAAGAACAGAAACGTCTTTTTTCTGGGAGGTTCAATCTACGACTCGCGATTTTTGAACCCACGTCTTTTTCTGTCCTCGTGATTGTACTTGACCTTCTACTAACATAATTAGAATAACCAATCAAACCACCTCTCCAACCAATCAAATACTTTTCTATCAAACGTTATATGCGTGATCACTGGATGTTTGCAACGTCATTGGAAAAACCCGGCAACCTTAAACAGAATTTTATTTAATTCATTATTTTAAATTACAACTTGGCTTTGATACGTGACACCTGCTAAAGATGAAAAGTGTCTTGTTTCTAGGGTCTCCTAGAATGTTCTTATTTTTAAAGCTATATCACGTCATCGTCGCTAAGTAAAAACTTTCCCCTTATTCCCGAAACAAATAACTATTTCCTAATCGTGTCATAACACTGGAATCTAGAGGGATTCTCGGAATGTAAACTGCCTTTCCTAAATGTTTGCTAGTTAGAACCTTGTTGTTGTTGCAAATTTAAGTGACAATAAGCCTTGTCCCATTGCACAGACCTTCTGATACATCCAAGTTCCTTAGCAACATGATAATTGTGTGTGTGTTTTTTTGTTGTTGTTGTTTTTTTTAGTTTGTAAATGCACGTTTTAAGACGTGGTGTTGATATTGTGTGACGTGTATTACTATTACACACCTGAGGGACTGGTCATATTACTGTGTCGCGAATGCGTAGAATGCTGGGTTCGTGCTTCCTGGAGTACTCTTGACACGTGACAAACATAGATACTACAGATTGACTTAAGTCCGTTTCAGCAGACCAAATATAAAGTTTATTTGATAACAATAATAATAATACTGCACTCCTTGTAAGTTACACAAGTCAAGAAACGATCCTATCCGCATAACAGCGGTATCAAATAATTCCAATACGTTAAACTCTCTAAAGTAGATTACAAATAACGTCCACATCTCAGCGGGTAACACCGTGCAGTATAATACAGAAAACTACAAGAAATACATGTCTCAAAAAGACCAATGGCATCAACTACCCAAAAGTTACTACCTAACTGAAATTACTACTCGACTTTCTAACTCGCTACTGTCCGTCTCGGACCAAAAATACTACTTGACTGCCCGGTCCAAAAAATACCACTTGACTGAACTAAAAGTCAACTTTATTCATTCTACTTCCTATTTTCTAAATCAGGAATTCCATGTGTCTTTTAAACGTCTTAACCCGAGGTGAACATTTAACAGGAAATGTGACAGTGAGGGAAATCAGCGATGTCAATAGAGTTTAAACATCATCTTCAAACTAATTCTTGATTGAGTCAAAGCTAAAATATACTTTTTCCTCTCCATATAATTTGTTTAAAATTTCATTATTCATCAAATTAACATCTTTGTTTAAGGGAGCCAGAATTGCCATGTCTTTCTTTTTTTTTTCATATTTTGATATGCCAAACAATCCCCATAAACTTCGTCAATAATGTTTGTTTTTGAGATGACATCTTGTGGCATAGCTATTTCACCCATATCATTTAATGTTGGTTGTTATTGGAGTCCACATACAACCGTTCCTCTTCCAGTATTGAGCCGTTGTTATGCACATCCACATCCATCTGATGTAAACATTCAATCGTAACGTAGATCTAGATCTACTGATCTAGACTCACTCCGTTTATGCACTATTCGCGAATCATGTCAGTGTTTCTGTAGCGAGATCTACACTTTCTTTTTTATTTGACACATTATATTTTATTTTAAAAAGTACACTTTAGAAGATTCAAATCAATGTAGAGTCTATATCTACCCTAGGTTTAGCTTTAGCTCTGACACAAAAACAAGCATTGAATTGTTTACAGTTACTCTACCGGAAGTACGATCTAAAAATAGCCCCACCAATCAGTGCTATCAATACAGTACTTATAAGCGCTAGAGGCTAATAGAATTGAAAGTTTATTCGCAAGATAGGTCAATACGAATTCCCCGATCTATAAATAGAAAATACGTCAGTAAATCAAAATAACTAGACAAAGTCTGATTTTTTTAAAATTTGTATTAAAATGAGCTATTCCATTGGCTGAACAAAAATTGATTAACCGTGTATGGAAACAAAATGGCTACACAACATTAACGCTGAGGATACGACCAATAACATTGATTTGGAGAAGCCTCTCAACACATTCATTCTGTCTTCCGATTCATTTTAAATGCTCGGGCATCTGCCAATAAAAGTTGTAAATAATTTCTTCATCCTTTTCAGAAAGACGGTTAGCTTCTTTTTGCTTCGTGATAGAATTGGATTCGAAATAAGACTCCAATGTTGAGCCCTTAACGCCAGTATCCGCCAGATCCTCCTGCACATTCACAATGTCTAACATTCGCTAGTGATCAGAAAGATGAATGTCAAGACGTTGTACTATGTCAGGGTTGTATTTCTGTGCTTGTGTTGACTTGCTCCTTATGGGTTTACTTGATTACTTACAAAATAATTGTTATTAATAAACTTCAACTCCATGAATAACAATACTTTCCATGAAATAACAATGATACTTTAATACTTAAATAATATCTAATAGAACACAAATAATGAATCAATTTCAATAAATATTTAATACACAAAACACCAGTCCAGGAAGCGAGTATCCAACCTTCCTGAACCGGGAGCAAGATCTCACTAACTTAACACACTCTCTCGCACATTCAAAGAAGACTAAATCATTCAGTTCATAACATGTGCAACTCTTTGCACTCATAACAAGGGGATATAACAATCATACCAAAATATCAAACTATCATTCATTCTCGCCATACCTGCCCCTGACAACTATATGGTTCTTCTTTTGGAGTTGATTTTCCAGATCAACGCCAGCAAGCTTCCGGTGGTGTGATGCATCGCCCTTCAATGTACGTGTCTGGTTCATCATAATTAATTCTTTTTTGCTCTTCCATAATTTTAATATAGGTACAGTCATGCCTTTTGTAAATATCTTTATATAAATATTTCAACGCTCTAATGCTTCCAAAAAAAATCAACGTTTATGTGGTAATTGAATAGTTTTATCAAGTATGCATTGTAAAGAGCCACTTGGCGGTTGTCTCTGGTTATCCTTTTACAACTTATCTTTTCGGTAGACAGCTAGCTCGTGTGAAAATTCAGGTCTCTGATGGTCCAGTCTGAAATCATAGCGACGTCTTAATTTTGATTTTTCTTCGTCAACTAGTGATGTTGTTTCTTGGAAAGGTTTGGGGAAATCAAAGGGGCATTGAACTTTCCATCGTGTTTGTTTTTTATGCATCCACAAGGGTAATGGATCATCTATTCAAAACCAGTTCTCGCAACTCAGAATCTGTGTTGTCTGGGATCTCAGTAGAAATTAAATCGTCTAGCTTATCAGGATTGTGTATTTTGTCTTCCGATATCATAATTCATAAAAGATTCATGTGAGGGAGACCACGCTTTTGAAACTCAATTGTATAAACATACGCTGCTACATTCCCAAATATTTGTATTTTGTATAATTCCTCAATAACGTTTTCAAACTCCAAATTGGCTACTCTTGCAACGAGATCAGGACGATCTTGAGCTCGCAAACCCTTCCTCGGTAACAATGCGGGCAGCTTGTTTTATTTCAGGCCATTCAGAATTGCGTGTCATCGTTATAAAGATGTCTGGTGAACCTCCAAGGCTGCTCCTCGTCTTGCG
Source organism: Biomphalaria pfeifferi (assembly GCA_030265305.1). Lineage (NCBI taxonomy): Eukaryota > Metazoa > Mollusca > Gastropoda > Planorbidae > Biomphalaria > Biomphalaria pfeifferi. The sequence continues at coordinate 2,595,294 of JASAOG010000038.1, forward strand.
TCACGCGTCTTTGTTCTTCCAAACGGTGGTCCTGTTTTATCTTCTTTTCTCCAGATAATCTTAATGTTGCCCGCTGTCGCATTTCTTTAAGACTCATATTGGGTTTTTCATGTGTTTCTTCGGATAATCTTAAGGCTGCCCACTGTCGCATTTGTTCAAGTCTCTTAATGTGTTGAGAAGTTGTTTTCAGTATTTGTTCGCTGTAAAGCACGCTTTTGCATGTCATCAAGTCGATGGGAATATTCTGTTGGAGACACAGTTTCCAGTCGCTGTGAAGCTTTTTGTCGCAAGTCGCAAATAAACTGCAATTCTTTGTGTACCTTAGCCTCTTTTCTTAACAGTCTTCTTTTTACAACTTGTTGTTTTTTAAAAGCTGCATTTTTCAAGCGTTTCTTAGGTCTCAATATTCCAAGTCGAAGGCTGCTTTTGCTTACCTGGTAGTTGAAAAAACGTGTTTCACTACCAAAAGAAAAGCCAAAATTGAATTGTCCTACTGCAGCTAAAACAGAAAAGTTAACTTTTTTTTAGTGAAGAAAATCTTGATTTGCTGTAAATATTCCAAATTTTTGATTGAAAAGACTCATTCGCATTTTGAGTTGAGCCTAGCAAACATCGCTGAAGAAGTTGGGGCTCCGACATCCTTTTGTATATAGGCGTTCTGCTAGCAAGTCATAATTGAGATGTATATTTTTCGCCACACAAGGCTTATAAAAACACCAAGAATCTGCACCTGAAGGACACAGATGATGCATCGGTCGAAAAATTGTGATACATGCTCGCAAGGATAGCATTTCTCATTTGCTTAGCATCATTGTGTTTTCGTATCGCTTTGGTGTAATACTTGGAAAGTTTTTTGATTGTTATTTGTGTAAGTGCTCCTACACCATTACCTCCAAGAGATATTCCTTTCTTGCTACAATCTGTAACCATATTACGGAGTGCAGTGCCCATCCTTTTTCCATATGATTATAACATTGTGGTGTATCGCAATTTGAACTTCTCAATGGATCTCCTCCACAAGATTTCGACAGCATGTGTTTCTGCATTCCTGACGATCCTGAAAAATATAAAACAAAAAGTTAATGGAAAGACAATGAACTGTATTGTATGCTGTTTTTAAATAATTAAAAAAATGCATGTCAGTATAAAAATTATTCTAGATTTTAAAACAATTGAAAAATATATCACACTATGATATCGCAATCAGGTTTGTGGGATTCAAACCATTCTTTGTAGAGTGCAGGAGATTGTGCTTTCAGTCTGCTACCAGTTGTGCTACAAGTTTGGCAAAAGCTTGACAGCACTTCAAAATCAATGACATAGCCTGTCAATACATCTATGACACAGCTAACACCTATCATTGATTTGTGTCCTCTGGTCATCCAAGTACCATCAATTGAAACGGCATTGTCCAAAATGTCATCGTCATTGAGAGTCGAATTACAATTTGTGCATGCTCCTTTCTTACAAGATGAATTGTTTTACTATGCAAAGCCTTATAAATAGACCTTGTTCTGCTTTATGGAATTTTTGGCTGATAGACCCGGTAGGTCTAAATGTTCATAAAAATTGTTGAAAGTTAATGGTGCTAGTCCACATAACGATGCGGCAACAATTGCAGAAGTGTTGAAGGCAATTTTTTTTTATCATTTAATGAGCATTCAGATGTAAAAACATCAATCACCACTGTGCCACAATTATCCCAGTAAAGTTTTAATACAAGTCCAAAGCGACTGTTGACATCTGACTGCAAAGTTAGACCATCAGCATTACAGAGTTGAAAGCACTTTTTCAATTTAACTTATGCCAATTATTGTTATATATGCTTGTTTAGATGACTGGTCATCAAATAGAGAGCTATAGTTTCCAATGTCCATAGCAAGAATATCAACATTTTTTTTAGAACTTGTTTGCGTAGACAACAACACTGACGAGTTAGTTGGATTTGAAGGTGCTGGTATTACATTGTCTAAATCTAGTTTATGATCTTTTCGACATAGGCCTACAGTGTCCTTCATCTTGGCAAGTTAGCGAGCCTCAAGAAGTTGTTTACTTCTTTTGTTTAATCTTGCCATGGATAGCACTAGAGCTAGATGTATGAATTATAAATAAGACTTGATCTAGTCAAGCTCAAATCAGAATGAACTTGAAGACAATCACTGAATCTGTCAGGGTTCACTTTTATATATATATGCTACTTGTCTCTTGTTCTTGTGTTTCTTAACAAATATTACTATATTCCTTCAATTCTTAAATATTACAACTAAGAACAAGTATACTTCAATACACATCAACTCCATCTCCAGATTTCCAAGAATATAACAATGATATTTTAATATCCAGTATAGCTCAAATAATGCACAATAAATATTATTATTATTAATAAACAAACACCAGTCCAGGAAGTAAGCGACCAACCTTCCTGGACCGGGAGCAAGACCTTACTGACTTAACACACTCTCTCGCACATTCAACGAAGGCTAAATCATTCAGTCCATAACACGTGCAACACTTCGCATTCATAACAAGGGGATATAACAATCATACTGTCACGTATTACGAATTGAATTCTATATCTATTCTAATTTTAATTGGCTTGCCTAGGGGATCGTGACAATAGAAAAAGCAGTTGTGTCACTTATTATAAGTCTGAATTTAACTGAAGACTTACAATGAATAACAAAAAAAAATATGACACAAGAAATCGGAAGGTAAAATATCAACTTAATGTTTAATAAAATATAAATCAAATAGTACTTTTAAATGAATCACATAAAGTTACAAGCAAGAAAAACAAACATTTTATCAATACAGAATTGTACCCTTTTACAAAAATGGCATGTAAAAATATTACAATTCAAGAGTTTTAAAATATAATTACCAATCCAAGCAAGGCCTTGGAAAAGAAAAAAAATCTTAACTTACACTATCAATAGGTATACCACGCAGGGGTCACGCAATGTCTCCGCTATTCTGTCTCACGGCTGTCTCCGTATGTCTTGTCTTTCTCAACGTTACACGGGCGGTCTTTTAATAAGTCTACCGCGCGTCGAGATCAAGACAAATATCATAGTTTTTAGACTACTACTCGAGAAAAGAGCAAGTGATCAACAAGACAGAGCTAGAACCCTCCCTTTTTAACCAGAGGTACACACATAGGTCAAGGACCGGTCACGCTGTCTGTGTTGCTTGACTCGCCGCCGCTAATAAAATAAAAATAAATAAAAAAAACTTATTACACAAAAGGGGCAGACAACCTCGGGAATTTTCTACCCGTCTCTCGACCGCAACAGGTCAAAAAAAAACAATAGTAAATAAGTAACAATGCCTAGATACGTAACACCTCCCTCCTAAAAATAAAAAGTTTACATTTCCACGAAATGGAAATCTTTTTAGAATAATTACAAAAATGAGAGTTACAGTACAGAATGTATTTATCATAAAAAAAAAATATATCAAAATACTTTTTACAATCTATATAAGGCATCGGCGATAACATTTTCGCTGCCTTTTATGTGTTTAAGATCTAGGTTGTACTATTGTAAAAATAAACTCCACCTGAGAAGTCGTTGGTTCTTGCCAGACATTTTGTGGATAAATGTAAGGGGATTGTGGTCAGTAAATATAACCAGTGGCCATCCGGACCCACTGATATAAAAATCAAAGTGTTGTATAGAAAGAATCAACCCAAGACATTCTTTTTCCACAGTAGAATAATTTCTTTGATGTCTATTAAATTTCTTGGAAAAGAAACAAATAGGGTGCTCTACTTGGAAATTATCTTCTTGGTAAAGGACTGACCCAACACCTGTGTCACTGGCGTCAATAGCTAACCTAAAAGGTTTTCCGAAGTCAGGAGCCATCAAAATGGGGGAGCTAGATAATATCTGCTTAATTTGTTTAAAGGCTTTCTGACATTCATCCGTCCAAGTAAATCGGACGTTCTTTCTCAGGAGGTTTGTTAAAGGACTGGCAATGACAGAAAAATTTTCGCAAAATTTTCTATAATATCCAGACATTCCCAAAAATCTTCGGAGTTGTTTCCGATCAGCAGGGATAGGGAAAGCTTGGATAGCTTCTACTTTGGCCATTACAAGTTTCACCTGGCCTTGTCCTACCATATGGCCTAAGTATTGGATGGAAGCCTGGCAAAAATCACTCTTACTCAGGTTTACAGTAATTTTTGCATGTAAAAGTTTAGTAAAAAGACAATGCAGTTGTTTACAATGGCTAGAAAAATCTTGGCTAAAAATTACTACATCGTCTAAGTATGCTTTGCAATTCTCCATGTCAGCAAGCATGGCATTTATCATTCTCTGGAAAGTGGCAGGAGCATTCTTCATGCCAAATGGCATCACTTTGTATTGGTACAGACCATCAGGGGTGACAAAGGCGGAGATTTCCTTTGCCCTATCAGTCAGGGGAACCTGCCAATAACCTGAAAGTAGGTCTATTTTGGTGATGTACTTAGCGTCACCAATACGATCTATGAGATCGTCTATCCTAGGGATAGGAAACGAATCGGTCTTTGTTACAGCATTTACCTTACGGTAGTCTGTACAAAAACGATAAGTCTTGTCCTGTTTAGGTATCAAGACACATGGGGAGCTCCAGCTACTGGAACTTGGTTCAATGAGGTCATTTTCAAGCATATACTTGATTTCTGACCTAAGTATGGCAAGTTTTTCAGGGTTGACCCTGTAAGGATGCTGCTTGACTGGAGTAGCCTCGCCAACATCTACATCATGCATTATAACATTAGTCTGTTTTGGTACATCAGAAAAAATGTCATTAAATTCATTAATGAGTTTCATGGTAACTGGCCTTTCTGTCGAAGACAGATGAGACAGTTTTACATCCAAATTTTGTAATACAAAAGAATTAGGTATTTTGTATTGTCCAAATTTCTCCTTTACAATATCATCATCAATAGGAGAAACATGGCTATTTGAACAACTTTTGACTGTATTTAAAACACAATTACTCTTATCTGAGTGATCTGGCCGAGATACATAAGGCTTCGGCATGTTTATGTGACATAGCTGAGTCTTTTTCCTACGGTCAGGAGTTTTGATTGTGTAATTGAGGTCACTAATTTTGGTCTCAATTTCATAGGGACCAAAATAACTGGCTTGCAAGGGTTGACCTGGTATGGGCAAAAATACAAGCACCTTATCCCCGGGAGAAAATTCTCTAACACGGGCCTTTCTATCATACCAGCGTTTCATGCTGGATGGGTGTTTTGTAAATTATTTTTGGCCAGAACACAAGCATCATAAAGTCTAGTTTTAAACTTAATTACATAGTCTAAAAGTCCTTCAGTGGCTGTTGGTGACAACAAAGTCTCTTTTATACATTTCAAGGGACCGCGCACCGAATGGCCAAAGACTAAGTCAAAAGGGCTGAATCCCAACGATTCCTGGACGGATTCACGGGTTGCAAACAGCAGCATGTGGATTCCTTCGTCCCAGTCTTTTTCGTGCTCAAAGCAATAGGTTCGGATCATGTTCTTGAGAGTCTGATGGAATCGCTCAAGAGCGCCTTGCGACTCGGCATGATACGCACTCGAGATGCAGTGTTTGATGCCCAACTGAGTCATGACTTGCTTGAAAAGATTGGCCGTGAAATTCGTTCCTTGGTCCGATTGGATGGACTTTGGTAGACCAAATAGAGTAAAGAACTTGATTAAGGCCTTCACAATGTTTGATGCTTTTATGTTCCTTAGAGGAATAGCCTCAGGAAAACGAGTTGAAGCACACATAATGGTCAACAGGCATTGGTTGCCAGCTTTTGTCCTTGGGAGAGGACCAACACAGTCAATAAGTACTCTGCTGAAAGGTTCTTCAAAGGCTGGAATCGGCTTCAGAGGAGCAACAGGGATCTTTTGATTTGGCTTGCCAACCATCTGACAGGCATGACAGGATCGGCAGTACTGGATGACATCTTTCTTCAAACGTGGCCAGAAGAAGTGTGACATAATCTTGTGGTATGTCTTGTGGATGCCGAGATGACCTGACATTGGTGTGTCATGAGCCAGATTCATGATGTACGCTCGGTATCTTTCTGGTAACACGATTTGATGGCATATTCTCCATTCTTCTTCTTTGGATGCGTCTGGAGGTTTCCATTTCCTGAAGAGCATATCATCTTGGATGTAGTAGCACGTTGATGCTAGCTCTGCCTCTTGTGATGTCATTGCGGTTTCTCGGAGTTTGGCGAGCTCTGGATCCTTCTTTTGGTCCTCAATCAACTGTTTTCGAGTTGATGCCGGCTTTTCAGAATTTGGTGTTGGTTCTTCTTCAAGAGAAGCAAAGAATGTGGTGCTCAAGTCCACATCATCGTGGTTACTGTTGGCTTTGATAACGTTCTCTTCTTGAGATGCTTTCAACCTCATTGCCCTTGTTACTGCACACGCTGGATATAACTCTAGGTCTTCCTCGGGTGTGGCAGATAAGTCGGGTGTTTGAGTGACGATGGGTTCGGCTATCACCTTTCCACCTGCTAAGTCATTGCCTAACAGCAACGAGTTTCCGTCCAATGGTAATGTTGGTCGGACACCTACAACAACCGGTCCAGTAATGATTTTTGACTTTATGTCGATTAGATGTAGAGGCACATCTATACATCCAAGCTCTACGCCTCGTAACAGGATGCTCTTCCCAGTCGATGATGATTTTAACAAGGGCAAGATACCCTCTAAAAGTAGCGATTGTGAGGCACCTGTGTCTCTCAAAATGGTGATAGGTCGTAGACTTGTAGAATGACCGGATAGTGATACGAATCCTTCCGAAATGAAAGGCTTAAAATCCTCTAAGGAAACATCAATTTTGGTTGATGCAGACTGGACTTGGGTCGAACTCTCGCTGGAGTCATTGGAACATCGGGGTGATGTCTTATGGGAACTCTTGATGGAGTCATGGGAACATCGGGGTGATGTATTATGGGAACTCTGGATAGAGTCATTGGAACATCGATGTGATGTATTAGGTAAACTCTTGTTTGAGGCATTGGAACATCGGCTTGATGTATTTGAAAAACTCTTGTTTGAGTCATTGGAACATCGTAAAGATGAATTTGAAGAACTCGCTGTTGAGTCATTTGAACATCGTGGAGACATTTTCGGAGAGTCTTGTACAGTCAATACATTTGAAACAGGTGGTGTCGAGGTATTCTTGATATGACTTGATGATGAGGGAGTAGACCTCGACGACCACTGTACTGTGCAAGAGCTGACTTTTGAAGGAGCTTTTTCGTTTCTCTTCCTCAATTTCCAGCAATCGTCAACTTTATGGCCTTCTCGTTTGCAGTAGGAACAAGTAGCTTTACTTGTAGTAGGTTTTCTGTCATTTGTACTGCTGTTCTTGATGGAGTTGCTAGCAGTGGACTCAGGCTGTTTGACTTGTTTTGGCTTGACATCCGTCGTATACTTGGCAAATTGATGGGATATTATATAATCGTCTGCCAACACTGCAGCCTTGTGCACATCTTCCTCGCCACGATCAGCTATATGCGTACGGACGTCCAGCCGCACACAACTCTTGAACTCTTCCATCAGCATTAGGTTCTTGAATTTGGCAAAGTCGGTGCCGATTTCCTTGGAAGTGAGCCATTTTTCAAAGCGTCGCTCCTTTTCCCGCAGGAATTCTACATGGGTTTGGCCATCCGATTTGCGACAATCCCTGAACTGCTTTCGGTAAGCTTCCGGAACAAGTTCATATGCCTTAAGAATTAAGGCCTTAACAACATTATAATCTTTTTGTTGTTCAATGGTCAAAGAACAAAATACCTCTGCAGCTCTACCAGTCAAAACTGTTTGCAGCAAAGTGGGCCACAAAGTTTCAGGTACATTAAAATTTTTCACAGAAAGTTCAAATTGTGGAAAATAATTGTCAATTGTGGCTTCATTAAAGCGTGGAATTATTTTCAAAAATTTTGTTGCTTCAGCAGTATGACTGTCAGGGGAAGAATCAGGTCTTTCATTAGCAGCTAACTCTAATTTCCTTAACTCTATTTGTAATTTCATTTCTATTTCTTTCTGCTCTCTAGCCGCTGCAAGCTCTAATTCTTTTTGTTTAATTTCCTTCTCTTTTAAAGCTAACTGGGCTTCTATTTCCATTTGTTTTAATTTTATCTGAAGTTCTAAATCTGATTTACCCTCATCGGGTCTAAGGGTTTCTAAAAGGTCTTCAGAAAACACTTCCTCGTCTACATAATGGACTACAATGTTATCTCTGATTTCTTGTTTAAGGGCATTTGATTTTATTTTTAATCCTAAATGCTTAGAAATAAGGACCAGTTCCTTCCTAGTAAAAGCATCAAGCTCTTCCACAGAGGGATTTGCAAGAAAAACCTGAATATCCATGGCTAACTAACAACTATTACAAGCAAAACAAAAACAAAAAATGTATACAATGTAAATATACAGTACAAAATCAGTACAACAAAAGACCTTAAGAGAGTTTGGTCAATACTCTTGATTTTTTTTTTTTTTTTTTTTTTTTTTTTTTTTTTTTTTTACTTCCGACTTTTTGAAAAAAAAAATTTTGTTAAAGTCAACTTCGCCTTTACAAAATTACTCAAGTAAGATGAAAATAGGTTCAGAAAAATATCCCGGACGAAGGCCCCCAAACTTCTTTTGTCACGTATTACGAATTGAATTCTATATCTATTCTAATTTTAATTGACTTGCCTAGGGGATCGTGACAATAGAAAAAGCAGTTGTGTCACTTATCTTAAGTCTGAATTTAACCGAAGACTTACAATGAATAACAAAAAAAAAATATGACACAAGAAATCGGAAGGTAAAATATCAACTTAATGTTTAATAAAATATAAATCAAATAGTACTTTTAAATGAATCACATAAAGTTACAAGCAAGAAAAACAAACATTTTATCAATACAGAATTGATGGGTTGACCAAACCGTTTTACAAAAATGGCATGTAAAAATATTACAATTCAAGAGTTTTAAAATATAATTACCAATCCAAGCAAGGCCTTGGAAAAGAAAAAAAATCTTAACTTACACTATCAATAGGTATACCACGCAGGGGTCACGCAATGTCTCCGCTATTCTGTCTCACGGCTGTCTCCGTATGTCTTGTCTTTCTCAACGTTACACGGGCGGTCTTTTAATAAGTCTACCGCGCGTCGAGATCAAGACAAATATCATAGTTTTTAGACTACTACTCGAGAAAAGAGCAAGTGATCAACAAGACAGAGCTAGAACCCTCCCTTTTTAACCAGAGGTACACACATAGGTCAAGGACCGGTCACGCTGTCTGTGTTGCTTGACTCGCCGCCGCTAATAAAATAAAAATAAATAAAAAAAACTTATTACACAAAAGGGGCAGACAACCTCGGGAATTTTCTACCCGTCTCTCGACCGCAACAGGTCAAAAAAAAACAATAGTAAATAAGTAACAATGCCTAGATACGTAACAATACTAAAATATTAGTAACATTCTCGCCATACCTCTCCATGACAGAATCAATCACAATCGTAGCGATTACTAAGAGTATAAACTTTAGATCTAGACAAGTTCTAGAATCAGAGCTACAACTACTTTAAAATGTTGATAACTCTACTTACCAGATGTAAGAAAAGCAAGCACAGAACATATAAAACATTTATTTTAAGATATTAAAACTGTTTATAAAGTAAATGTTAATATTTCACATCAGATCATTTCGACATGCTGTTGGCAGTTAAACCATTTAGTTTCGATAAGCTGAGATACACTAAAGGGAATCAAACACTTTAAGAAACAATAAAGTAACAAAGTGCTGATATACTTTCTCTAGACTTGAATTCTTTGTTCTTTTTTTTATTTTCCAAATAATAAAGGTATGTACAGTAGATATATAAAGTCGATGCAGGATACATTAATAGTGATCGTTAAAATGAGTAACTATTGACTTTTAAAACTAGCGACTTCTAAGTCGAACTTTCTAGCTCTCTCTCGTCTCAAGCTACTACTCCTCCTTTTATATCTTTCCTTAGAATAATCTAGAACCGTGACACCTCAATGCCCTTGACCCTTTGACATTTAATTTTCTTTGTCTGTTTGTTATTTAACCAACGTTAGCCTATATTTCCGCTGCTGCAGCCTTGAACTCAGAGTTGTTATCGGCCTACAGTGTGCCTAAACTCAAACTCCCTTGCATCTAAGTGTGATAACTCCGTGACATAATTTGAGCTAGGTGAACTGTCCTCATTTTATGAACAATGAAGTGTCCCCTGGGACATGGCAAATAGTAAGCCGACTGAATTAACCAGTAACAGCATACTTACTCTAATGGCCAAATGTTTCTGATTCACAAATAAAGAAATTTAACAGATCTAATTGACCTTTTCAATTAGTTTAACTATCATTTACTATTAGTGTTGGTCAAGATAATAATGTTACATTCTGAACAGTTACATGATATCAGACCAAATGAACCCTGTAGTCATGCACAAATTCTATTACATAGTTTATATATTACAATGATTAGTTCTTTCATGTGTTTGCATTGGAATTAAAATAAATAGAATAGTTTATATAATATTGATTATAGTTGAATATTTGTAGTTTTTCATTTGTTGCATTAAGAAACAACATGTTCGACATAATAGATGTTTTATTTCTTTATGTAGCATTAGAATTTAAAAAAAATATGTTTTCATTTATATTGTAATTGCCATATTAGTTTCTACCAATAAATAATTGTAATGATATCTGTGGTTGCTGAGTTTATTGGTTTGTTTTGTTGTTGCTTTTATCCCCAGTGACAAATCAGAGTTTTCATTAGAAAAAGAAATCTCCTTTTTTTCAGTGGACATGGTTCACATCTGTCCTGCTACGGGAGTTTTTCCTACTTCTGGAACACTAGATTCCTGTTTGAGAGGACAACCAAAGTAATACACATTCGTGCAATCAGTTTGACTTTCTTCCATTTACTCTACAATAAGAAATTAAAAAGGTGCATTAACATGTTACATACTTAAGTAGTAGACCGCTTATTACTCATTGCATTGTTATGTTATTCATACACAAATGTAAATATAAAAATCAAAATAATACTATTCTAATCTGTTGTCTTAACTGTCATGAGAGATAGAGATTCAGTTTATAAAGCAAAGACAAAAGTCTCATGCTTTGTTTCCATGCAAACTAAGTTTATTACGTATAAAGAATTAGATAGAATGATATGCAGCCATAAGCTGCTGCTCATACAAGTGGCTACAACAAAGGTATCCAAGTATGAACACTTGTTTCATCACCGTAGTTACGCAAAGTCCCAAAATGAATCAGATACCACACACACTTCCGCTCTCTAGCCGTACGTATAGTGTACAAAACAATGATCAATACACTGCGTTGAGGCGTGTTTCAGCAAAGTTTATTACGTATAAAGAATACAATATAATCATATTCATCCATAAGCTGCTGGTCATACAAGCTACAACGAAATAAAATCCAAGTATGAACACTGTTTCATCACTTTAATAGACCTCATTCACCAATCGTAAACAAACAACATTTAGCCACGTGATTCTCTTATCTTTTTTTATACAAATTACGATTTAAGTTTTAATACACAATGGCTATCACGTGACAGTTTTTTTTTCTTTGTTTTATCAATATAATCACTTGACTGACTACTGTGTTACACTTTTACCTATAACCTCACTGTACAGTACATCTTCATTGATACCAGGATATTAGAAGGAAGTACTTTAACACGAATAAGCTCAAAACCTTAGATCCTGTGAAAGTACTTGGTTTTTATCAGGGAAGTGAGATTGAGCTCTAGAATCTGAGTTAATTTGGAGGAAAAAGTATATATATAAAAATACGAGTAGATACCGGTGTGCTGCGCTACGGTTAAAAACCCTATTATAGAGTGCACAAACACAGTGATTCCCAAAATACGGCCCGTAGGCCACATCCGGCCGCGACGTGGTTTTGTCCGGCCCGCAAAAATGCCAGCATAAATTGTAGCGAATCTCCTTCCACTCCTTTTTTTTTTTTAAAGGTTGAAAAATGTATCTTTACCTACATTATGGCCTTCAATGTTCCTGTGATGGATTGGTGCATTTTCCTTTAACACATCTGCGTTTATAAAATTGGACTCTGAATGTAGAGTCTACCAAGAAAAGTGAACGGGTCTTTAACTTTTCGTTGACGACGATAATAATTTATCATATTTGTTTTATAAAAAAAGGGTGGCAGTCAAAAACAAAATATATATAACAAGTATGACGGCATTCTTCCTTTAAGCCGCGAACAAGAGATTGTTAAAATATGCTTAGAGATTGGAGTATTGGGGAATCGATGGGAATATTTACTAAAAAGAGACAAGCAAATGAGTCGGTAATGAAGCTAGATACAATGTTGCTCATATTTCAAGTAGAGAGACGAAGCAATTTTCTGACGCCTGAAAAAAAACACAAGATTAACTACTTTAAACATTCTTTTAATTAATGTAAGTACTAGATCCACGGGTTTCTAATCAAATAGTTTCAAGTAAATTTCATTTAGTTTTTACCTTTTCGTTCATCTGGCCCGCGATTCGAGTGTAGGATATTAAACTGGGCACGCAGGTCGAATTAGGTTGAGCATCACTGCACAAACACAATACACATACCAATTTAGAATGAGATTTTCTACCCCAACATCACTTTTTGGCCCTTTCTATATTTAGTGAAACAGCCAGCATTACTATAACATCTGCCTTTTTTTTTCATCCTCAAATAGGAAGCTCTCATTCCCAACCATAAATTTATAGGCCGCCATTTTGTTTTGTTTTTTGTATTCCTCAAATGAAAGACCAATAAAGCACAGTATTAAACAAATCATACATTTCTTTGAATCATATTTGCACCCGTAAATGATAGAATTTGGAGGCGTGGTGGCTGAGTGGTAAAGCACTTGGCTTCCGAACCGAAGGTCCAGGGATCAAATCCTGGTGAAGACGGTGATTTATTTTCTTTCTGGATCATTAGGGTGCCTCTGAGTAAACCCAGCTTTAATGGGTACCTGACATTAGTTTGAGAAATGTAAAAGCGGTTTGTTGATGTACTGGTCACATGACACCCTCGTAAACAGAAACATGACCTGCGCTTGCAAGGAAACAGTTTGGGAGAAGAAACATCACTATTCGCAACTTAGTCCACTTTTTACGTACGGTATTGTTTTTCATGTAGTTGTTAAGTCCTAGATCTAGAGATGCAACTTTTTTTTTTTTAGAATAACATATCTCTACAAACAGTATTATACATCCCCCTCCAAAAAAAAAAAATTACATTCACACACTTTTAATAGGTTTTATATTCACTGTAGGGGGAGATGCGGTGGCTGAGTGATTAAGCGCTTGTGTTCCGAATCTGGGGTCCTGGGTTCGAATCTCGTGAAGACTGGGATTTTGAATTTTGGGATTTTTAGGGCGCCCCTAAGTCCACCCAACTCTAACGAGTACCTGACTTTAGTTGTGGAAAGTAAAAGGTGGTTGGTCGTTGTGCTGGCCACATGACACCCTGCTCATTAACCTTTGCCATGGAAACAGATGACCGTAACATCATTTTGCAACATTGATCGCAAGGTCTGAAAGGGAAAACTTTACCTTTTTTTCTTATTATTTTACTTTACATTCACTGTGACAGTTTTAGCGTCCCCACATTTAGATTTCTTTGGTTTATCTGTCCGTCCTTCACGTTCAGATTGCAAACAGTAAGGTATTGAATTTAGACATTGTGATATTTTGGTGAAACAGCTTTTTTGTTTCTTCTATGAAAGAGAAACATTAATTTTTTTAAAATTAACAAGTTGTAGTTTTTTTTAAATAAAAATATATCATTTTTACAACTATCCACTAAAACAGTGCTTCCCAAACTTTTTTATCTCGTAGACCCCTTGCCATGTTTTCCAGTTTTCGGTAGACCCCCTTCTGTTTTTCATCAATTTCATATGTGCTTTTTCTCACTGATTTCTAGGCCATATATATTCATTGATGACATTAAAATAGAGCAAAATAAAATTTAATATACATTACATGAATTGACTAAACCAAAAAAATTAATTAACGCCTATGAAACAAGTCTGTTAAATAGACTATGTCCGATTTCCGCTTAATTTCTTTGTTTTTAAAATTGGATATTTAGCACCCAAGAATTAAGAAAAAATATTGTCAAATATAAGCCTTTCGACATTTATCATACTTCAGTGTGTGTCAAAGTTTCAGGTACCTGGCAGTTCTTTATGGATTTCTTGATTCATAACAAAACGAAAATATGATAATAATAACACTATATTATCAGGCATGGTTAACTAGTCAAGCTTTTTTTTTCTAGAAGTATGTCGTCTGCAAATAATAACATAAGAACCTTTCAATGTCATTTTACCATCACACATTTGAACAGTATTGTTACTTAGAGGAAATTTTATCGTGATATCAAATATAGGATTGTGTTAAATAGGTTTTAAATAAAAACTCTTCAATAGCTGGCAAAGTCAATTGTTTGCCTATAGTGTGCAGAGTTCCGGGGTGTTAGATATAGCCTACGTTCAATTATTGTAAGACGCCAGAAACATCTTCTGTTTTGTGATTTTTAATCAAATATTTTTTCTAAATTGGGTCTGAACTTAAAGTGTTCGAGTATATTTCTAATCTCAATGTATGATGGCTTCATAGTGACATAACTTCAAACTTTGTAGCATAAAAAACAAAAAAGCAATGACTTTTCAACAAGGACAGAATTTCTAACAAGCAACACTGTCTACAGTTCTTTTTAGACTAGGCCATGTACAATATTACTGTCATGTAGAAACAATTGTGCTATTTAAAATAGGATGTCAAAATTTTATAATACAAAAAATTCGACTAACAAGGTTAAAATTGAAAGGATTAATTAACGTACAAATTATTAATGGGAAATGAAATTTCAAATCTCGAAATGTCTAGAGATGTAAATGTCTAATCTGAATCTGTATAACTTGTACTGTTCAGCTAATAGGTTGCGTGATTCTGTACACGTCAAATTACTAGCGAGTTCTTGATTACAGACATGTAAACTCCACAATTAGAGTGAACAACCAACAAGCGTATCAGGTATAACTGTTGAATTCACAACGGGAGCAGTTTAATCTCAGTCACTATCACGTACGATGTTACCTCAATGAAAGCCTAGCTTAAACTGTCCGTTTAATCTAGCTACAATCTCGCTTTGGATTTTATGTCGTCATAATTGCGTTCAATATCAGTCACCTAAAGTGCGTCTCTACACATGCTTAAATGAGATCCACTATCGTAGACCACCATTTACAAGTCATAGACTCCCAGTATATTTTTTTCATTTTCGTAGACCCCTTGGAGGTCCTCTATATAGACCATGTTGGGAATCACTGCACTATAACTAGTATAAAAAAAAACACACTGGAGGCTATATGAGGCTTTGAATATTTTTGTTAGCTTCGGGCAGGAGGGGCTCGTTAGCCTATGAGAAGGAAAACTCTGAAATTCAAATCTCTGCTGCCTTGCAGCTATACCCAATCACGGGAAAGGCTTCGTGGGTCAACCTTGATGAAAACTTAGGCGACCCATAGGCAGTTTGCAGCACTCAGTGATATGATACACTCTGGTAGAGCCTGCCTAACCCTAAAACTGTATCGGCACTTGCCTATCCTTTTTATGCTTCATCCTCGTGGAGAGAGGGGGAACTGTATTAGCGACATTGACATTGGCCGACATAGCTCTTTATCCATGAGATTATCCAGACCACTTACGCAACAAATTAAAATGTTACTCTGTTTTTTTGTTTTTTTTTTAGGGGGGGGGGGTTCAAATTCCCTCAACTCAACAAATATTTAACATATCTACCGTAAGCTCAGAATTGGAACCAGCGAAATCTGCCCACGTGGAGTGTCACCAGAGAATGCTGACCATGTCCTCCAAAACTGCTCATTTTACCAAGAGGCCTTAACAAGACACTGGCCCCAAAACACCCCAATAAAAAGAAAACTATATGTAGAGCTCCCTGATTTGGAAACCACTACGCAGTTCATCTCATATATTATTCTAGTCATCTGAACGCTCCAACAGTTTATCTCACATACTGGTCTAGTCATCTGAACGCTCCAACAGTTTATCTCACATACTGGTCTAGTCATCTGAACGCTCCAACAGTTTATCTCACATACTGGTCTAGTCATCTGAACGCTCCAACAGTTTATCTCACAAACTGGTCTAGTCATCTGAACGCTCCAACAGTTTATCTCACAAACTGGTCTAGTCATCTGAACGCTCCAACAGTTTATCTCACATACTGGTCTAGTCATCTGAACGCTCCAACAGTTTATCTCACATACTGGTCTAGTCATCTGAACGCTCCAACAGTTTATCTCACAAACTGGTCTAGTCATCTGAACGCTCCAACAGTTTATCTCACAAACTGGTCTAGTCATCTGAACGCTCCAACAGTTTATCTCACAAACTGGTCTAGTCATCTGAACGCTCCAACAGTTAATCTCACAAACTGGTCTAGTCATCTGAACGCTCCAACAGTTTATCTCACATACTGGTCTAGTCATCTGAACGCTCCAACAGTTTATCTCACAAACTGGTCTAGTCATCTGAACGCTCCAACAGTTTATCTCACAAACTGGTCTAGTCATCTGAACGCTCCAACAGTTTATCTCACAAACTGGTCTAGTCATCTGAACGCTCCAACAGTTTATCTCACATACTGGTCTAGTCATCTGAACGCTCCAACAGTTTATCTCACAAACTGGTCTAGTCATCTGAACGCTCCAACAGTTAATCTCACAAACTGGTCTAGTCATCTGAACGCTCCAACAGTTTATCTCACAAACTGGTCTAGTCATCTGAACGCTCCAACAGTTTATCTCACAAACTGGTCTAGTCATCTGAACGCTCCAACAGTTTATCTCACAAACTGGTCTAGTCATCTGAACGCTCCAACAGTTTATCTCACAAACTGGTCTAGTCATCTGAACGCTCCAACAGTTTATCTCACATACTGGTCTAGTCATCTGAACGCTCCAACAGTTTATCTCACAAACTGGTCTAGTCATCTGAACGCTCCAACAGTTTATCTCACAAACTGGTCTAGTCATCTGAACGCTTCAACAGTTTATCGCACAAACTGGTCTAGTCATCTGAACGCTCCAACAGTTTATCTCACAAACTGGTCTAGTCATCTGAACGCTCCAACAGTTTATCTCACAAACTGGTCTAGTCATCTGAACGCTCCAACAGTTTATCTCACAAACTGGTCTAGTCATCTGAACGCTCCAACAGTTTATCTCACAAACTGGTCTAGTCATCTGAACGCTCCAACAGTTTATCTCACATACTGGTCTAGTCATCTGAACGCTCCAACAGTTTATCTCACATACTGGTCTAGTCATCTGAACGCTCCAACAGTTTATCTCACTTACTGGTCTAGTCATCTGAATGCTCCAACAGTTTATCTCACAAACTGGTCTAGTCATCTGAACGCTCCAACAGTTTATCTCACAAACTGGTCTAGTCATCTGAACGCTCCAACAGTTTATCTCACAAACTGGTCTAGTCATCTGAACGCTCCAACAGTTTATCTCACAAACTGGTCTAGTCATCTGAACGCTCCAACAGTTTATCTCACAAACTGGTCTAGTCATCTGAACGCTCCAACAGTTTATCTCACATACTGGTCTAGTCATCTGAACGCTCCAACAGTTTATCTCACATACTGGTCTAGTCATCTGAACGCTCCAACAGTTTATCTCACATACTGGTCTAGTCATCTGAACGCTCCAACAGTTTATCTCACAAACTGGTCTAGTCATCTGAACGCTCCAACAGTTTATCTCACAAACTGGTCTAGTCATCTGAACGCTCCAACAGTTTATCTCACAAACTGGTCTAGTCATCTGAACGCTCCAACAGTTTATCTCACAAACTGGTCTAGTCATCTGAACGCTCCAACAGTTTTTCTCACAAACTGGTCTAGTCATCTGAACGCTCCAACAGTTTATCTCACAAACTGGTCTAGTCATCTGAACGCTCCAACAGTTTATCTCACAAACTGGTCTAGTCATCTGAACGCTCCAACAGTTTATCTCACAAACTGGTCTAGTCATCTGAACGCCGCAACATAAAAATAAGAACGAGGAAGAAGAAGAAAACCAATATTTGGCCTGTGCAATATTTCAGTATTTCTGACCTCGTTATGAAAATGAGGCTGAGTTTGGGCACTTTCCTTTGAGGTGGAAGAAGGACATCACTTTTTTAAAATTAATAATTAATAAAGAAATTTGAAAAACTGAAATAAACGTGTTGAAATACTAAAATTAGGCTAGGTTTTTATCCTTAAGTCTGAACTAGTTTAATATTTGAATCATTCTTTATATTATTTGTCTTTTCTCATACATTTTATTTTTTTCCATCAATTCTATTCTGTGTTTTTTAGCGGCCCCCGAAAGGGGAAAAGACGCTATTAGTTTTGTGCGAAATGTCTGTCCGTCCCGTTAAGATCTCGTAAAGTAGAATAGATACTGAAAATCCGACATCATAATATTTTAGTGCATTCAAAGTTCTGATGCAACGGCTACTTTTTTTCTTTTCTAAAAGCGAAAAATCTAATTTTTTAAATCACTTATGCAAGCAGTTTTTTTCATAAATATACACCACTTTTACAACTATTCACTATTAATAGTAACATACAGTGGAGGCTCTTTAGTAGTGGAGATCACAGTACTCCATATTTTTAACACATTTATGCAAATGGTTTTAGACTTTTAGTTAAAAAAAAAATTATTTTTTTTTACATTTTTATTGCTACGTTATTGTATGTTATGTCCTACTAGCTACTACATTTACCCCAAAATAATGTTTACTTTTTTTAAAGAGAAAAAATCTATTTAGTATGCATTGCGTTGGACATAATTAACAACAATTAATAAGTAGATTTTCATATTATCGCATGAACTGCAGTGATGTGCTGCGGCCATAAAACATTTAACTAAAGGAATTTTTTAAATTTTTTTTTTAGGATTTGAATAAGAGATTGACCCTTTACAAAACAATTAGATCAATTAGATATTCATTATAAGACATCAGTTAGGCCAGGTTCGCATTTAAATTCACATTTGCTTTCACCTATCCTTTGGTCTGCTGGGGCACCACACAAGATCTGTCAACCTTCTTTCTCCAATTTTCTCTGTCATTTGTCTTTGATTGAATTTCATTCTGATGTTCTTTCTAAAAATATTGAAACCTGCCTTTTTACTTTTCTGGGTGGATCACTTCGGGGGCCGATTTTGAGTTTGTGTTTCCACACAAACTGTCTTTGTAACCTTGTTCTCATCCCTTTTATTACAACACCACAAGACCTCTTGTAGTCTTCGTGGAGAAACCGGGACCCCGATCTCAAAAATGGTTCTAACGATTTTTCTAGAAATGTAACACTTGATGTATATTTCTGAGAAAAGAATTACTAGATCTTTTGCCACACGATGAAAACTTTAGTTTGAATGTTATAATTGTTCAAAAAAAAATTAAATAAATTTAAATTTGGCTACAGATCTAGGTCTATAGCCAACATCGATTAGACGACATTTTTTTGTTTATTTTCAATTTGTCTTACATATTTGGAATGATCCTTCAGATAATTACACCCTAGCCCAAAACTCCACATGACGGCGGGGGGAAGTGGCAGCAGGTTTGGAACCATGGACATCGAGACCATCCGCACGACGAGGCAGCTATAATGATTTTGAGTTGGTCTGATTCCGTAATTAGTCGACTCTGGCTAGGTCCGACACATTTCAAGCAGGGCCGGTCTTTGGCCACTGCAACCTATGCGGCCGCAGTGGGCCCCGCACTTTCATAGGCTCCGCGCGGTGCGAATTCTAGGTGTAAATTATTAAATTAAACCACTTAACTTATGCTGTTGAAATTATAAAATATTAGAAAAGTCATGAAATTATTAAAATATTCTGAAAACTGGTGCAAATCTCCTTAAATCAGACAAAAATGTCATTTCTTGGTGTCATTCAATAGGGAAAATGCCAATCCTACTCATGATTAAATAAAACAAAAACAAACGGCATTGTCAGCTTTCATTTCATAAAAATGTAATAATAAGCCTAATTTTAACCAAAACAAGAAGTTCAAATATTTAATTTAGTTCTATAGTCACTGGCATACAAATATAGATCTAAATCTATCTTGACCTCTTCGAAAAAAAAAAGTGATATTTTGCTAGTTGTAGTAAATCTAAAAGGCAGTTTGGAATGTTTAGAGGCTTTTTGTTGGAAAACTACCTTTCTATTGTAGATGGTTCGTAAAGTTAATTTGACAGTGATTTTATATTTAGTAAAGTATAAATAAAATGCAAAGACGAATATATTTTGTAATACAAAATCTTAATTTTTACTAATTATTCTTATCACAACCCAAATTAGATCCGTTTCGCATAGGGCCCGCAACCTGTAGGACAGGCCCTGAATTTCAAGTACAGTTTGAGTTTTGATTTTAGGCACATCGGAACAATTTAGGCCATGTCGTGCCCGTACAAGCTAACGTTCCCCTCAAGCATTATGGATTTTCTTATTTAAAAATCTCGACATTCTCAACGAACCTGATGTGAGATCATTACAAGTATTGACTGGCACAAAATACAAGTGATCTATCTAGTTTAAAACTACAAGCTTATACAAAGAATGGATAAGTACAAGTTAGACACAAAGTATGGCGTCATTTTACAATAAATCTTTTACATCTAACTTGTAATGATTCGGTAAACCCGCATTTAGCCTGTAAATCGAAGACATTGACAAGTTGAAAGCCATCGACATTATTTTTATTAGGCTGAAGATTGAACGATTTGTTACTGTGTGACTCCAAGCCCTTTAGGTGTCGAACTCATTTTATTCACAGTAGAGACAAAAGAAAATTCATTCAAAGTGTTCACTAAATGTTATAGAGAAGACGATGACCACTCAGAATCCGACACATCACCCTCTCTGTGGGCTTCTATACCTCTAGTAATCATCTTGTACTTGATCCAAATACTCTCGTGAAACAGGTTGAAAGCCATCGACACCAAGGAAAGCCCAAGGACGAGATAGACGGCGCAGACTAGCTGCTTCCAAGGGTCGAGGCTGATCTCGTTGAATCCGAAGACGAAGTCCCCATGCCCGATGGTGCTGAGGGTGACAAAGCAGAAATAGGCGCTGTTGATGAAGTCCCACCGCTTCTCCAGCACTTGAAACAAGACCGCGCCAGCCGCCACATAAGATATTAACAGGATAAGCGTGACAAAGACTGGCACTCGCTTTGACGTGTCACTGTAACCTTCGGCGGGCCTAATCTTTCTGCAGCTGAATGCACATATTTTATTGTATGTTAATTTGAACACCTTGGCCATGATGGCGCCCATACTAGTAAGATACAGGAGCGTAAGAGGGATGCCTATAAGCGAATACCAGATCGTCATCACGCGGCCTTCGTCTGTAAGCGGAGCCAGATTACCATAACCTGAAAGAATACGAAAGAATATGAGAAAACAAATATTATATTATAAGTTCATTATATCAACAAGAAAAGCAAAATCAATACTTTAAAAAACACAAAAACAAGACAAAGCTTCTTTTCAGTTTAGTAGTAACAATTAGTTTGATTCTGTCATATCATTAAATTTCTCATAGGTCTACAGTAACGAATCTGTGCGATTACAAATATTTATATCAATTGTTTTTGCTTAGCGTAATTTCATGCTTTTAATTTTCTAAATGAGCGATGACCCTATCATGTGTCTGGACCAGTTGTAAAGCGAGGGGGAGAAAAGAATTGGGTATCTGGGTCGAAGGGGGCGCCAAAACCAGCCTATATTTCTATGTGATATTCATTGAAAAGGGGTGCGCCAATAATGTACCTTGCCTCATACGCACGTTTCGTCCATTACGCCTCTGATCTGGGGGATCCTCTTTTAAATGCATTTACTAAAAAAAAGGTGAACATGAATTAGTATCTATACTATAAAGTAGAATGTGAGGTGTATGTATGTGACTTATAGACATCAAAACCGCTTGACCAATCTTGATAAAACTTGGCAGGAATGTTTCTTGGGTACCAACTTAGACCTTAGTGTATGTATTGTAGCCCTAAAACAAACTTAAGACCCTAAAAAAAATAAAGTTGTCCGACTCTATTAAAGCTATAGTATTTTATGGATTTAGGCCATGTCTACAATGTTGACATGAGAAAAGATCGAAAGGGTTTAGACCTAGATCTAATTTTAAGAAATCCACTTTGCGCAGATAATGTTTTACTTTGACACATGAAAATACAAAAGAAGATCCATTGATTTCATTATATAATAAAATTAACCTTCAATTTTGTGTTTCAAAACCATTTTGTGCATTAATTAGTTCGTTATATCTGTGACTACAGATTTCCTGACGAACATTCTTTCATTAGACAATACCGTAATGAATCGCTTACTAAAAATTAATTCGTTTAATTGTTTACTTTATAATCCCATCCCTAGATCTAAAACTTTAATTCAACTCTAAGATGATAAAACTTCTCTTTGCACAAATAGTTTTATACTTTAACACATGAACATACTAATTATAGTCCATTCATTTCATATTTTGATTAAATAAACATTCAAATTTGGTTTTCTAAAGCATTTTTAATAGACTGCATTCGTTTACGAAAGCTGCGAAACCAGGTTGAGATAGGCCTATATTCATTCATGAATCGCGTACTAAAAATTATTTCGTTTAATTGTTTACTTTATAACCCCATTCATTTAACAAAGCTATCGCTCTTTTCGTTTTTAATAGATATGTATGTATTTTCGCAAAACTAATTTTATTTTCGTAGCGAAAGAGAAAAAACGTGAAAGGATCATTAGCTACGTTAAACAAACATTTAAGTTCAATCCACTAGATTAGTAAACACAAACTTAGACCCGCAGGCCGCGGGTAATGTCAGGCTAGTACTATATATATGTATATATATATATATATATATTTTATGGGTGTAGCCAGGATTTTTTTCGGGGGGGGGGGGGTTGGAGTTGATTTTTTTTCTCCCCGCCCCCCCCCCCCCCCCGCGAAAAAAATAGATTTATTTATGTATGTTTTTGTGTGTATATATAATCTTTATTACATGCTGACTCATCATTCTTTCGAAGACGCTTATTGTGCCCTAGAATACGTTCTTCCTGGAGTTAGTGGAAACATTGCAGACTCCTCGCAGTTGTCAGCAAGGGGGTCTGGAGGAGCGCTAGGAGCTCCCCAACGCGGGGCGGAGCCCCGCCGCCAAGCACTATGTCTGATATTGAAAGCCTACAAAATGCATATTCTGAGTATCTACAGTGCATTTTTCTGCTATTAAAAAGTTTTATTTCAAAAATCTTATGTGCTATTCTTACTGACTTAGACCGTCCCGCGCCGTTCGGCGCATTTTCCGTCAAGCTGTTTCCACAAAAATCTGTCACTTGTAATGTCTGAGGCCTCTTCACACCTGCTCTGAGGACCTCCATGAATGTGTGGCGCCAAATTGTACTAGGATGTCATGCAACTCTTCTTATGCGTAATTCATTTTGTCGGAGAACATGTTCCGCAAACCTCATACGACGCTCTGTCACAACCTTACTAAGGGGTTGACTCCCACTTCGGCATAGGATATCCTTGATTTAGACCCGATCTCTATAACTGACTCCTAAAATCCGTCTTAGCCATCTTTGTAGAGCCACATTTAATGCTTTTCAATTTCGGCAGACGACTATTCATTGCACTTTATTAATGTAGCCCAGCCACTGGTATACATGTGTAACTTCTCTTAACTACGATCTTGGAATTAGGTGACTATTTTGCTTAAGATATTATATCGAAAAGGGAAGTTTTATCGTCAAAATCACTTGTTGGGGGGTTTTAAACGAAAATATATCTGGAGTTGTTTTTTTTTTTTTTTATTCAAAACCACATTTAGCTACGGTCATAGAATTTGGTGAAGAGAGAAGCTTTCAACCTTAAAATGCTCTGTAGGGCGATTTTAAACTCAAAACTATCTTGAGGGGTTTTAAACTTTAAAAAAAGCCATCTGAAGGAGTCGGGTTGAAACTTAAAACTTCCAATTGGCTTGGTTACGCTCATAGCATTTTGATTGCGAAATTTTTTTTTTATTTTTTTTTTTTTGAAGAGTTATTTTTAGCTTCAAACCCCGCTGGCGGGGGTATAAACTGAAAACCCATTCGGCTACGCTCATACAATTTTGAGTGTGTAATTTGCTTTTTTATATTGAAGAGGGATTTATCGTAAATTTTGGAGAGGGGTTTAAAATCAAAATCTTCCTTAGATGTGCTCTTGGATTTTGAGTATTATCGTTTGCATTTTTTTGTTTTATAGAAGAGGGGGATTTAAATGCAAAACCCCCTGGTATGGGTTTTTAAACTCAAAACCCCTTGGTAGGGGGTTTCAAACTCAAAACCTCCTGGTAGGGGGTTGTCATTTATCAGTTTTAGAACCCCTGTAATATTTGGTGACTAGTAGTCACTGAACTATTCCGTACAGTTAGCACGAGATTTTTCCTGGTCGGGGACTGACCACGAGGTGGACACCTCAGTTGATCTTGGGCTCTCGTAGAGAGAGGAATATTATGGATATCTTGTCCAGTGTAGTAATGTATAGATATTAAGGTTGATTTTTGGACTCCTGAGGGCAAGGAGCATGTGTGATATCTAAAGTATTCCATTGGATTCTAATGTACTATGTTTTGTGTATATTTCTTGATGGCTGGACTTGCCAATATCTTTTATGAATTATTTTACATGTAATAAAACCTTGTCTGCTGACCCTGCGTCTATTTATAATTCTGAATGTTGTGGTCGTAGAGTTCAGCATGATAGTGTTCTTGCGCACCAGCAAATATAGTGCGTGTGAGAAGGTATTTAGTTAGTAAGGCAAAGAACTTTAAAGTGGTACCAGAAGAGGTAGCTACAACACACAAAGGCAGACCGGCTTAAGACCGTCCAGACCAGTAACGATAACCAGGCTGTGACATATGGTGGCCAGTGTGTCTTAAATGACAGAACGAACCTACACACTTTAACAAGTAAATCGTCGATCGTCTACATACAATCTGGCGTAGAAGTACAAGAACTATTTCTTCCATTATGGCGGCGAAAACAATTGAACAGAACCTAGAGGTCTAACAAACTTTTCTTCAACAACAAGAAATTAACTCAGGTGACCTTGCTCCAACATGATCTCAAATAGATTCCTAGATCTAAATACGCTATCTTAGATCTAAAATGTAACCATCTAGACTTATAATACAATATCAAGTCGAAGGTAAATAAATGGCTAGATTTGGACAGTCTACTAATCACATGACCTTATCAACCTTAATTGCCTAAGGAACTGAAAGTATGCCACTGAAGGCGTGTTTTTTAACAAGCAGAAACTTAAATGACTCTGTTGTAAACTTATAAGGACTTATGAACGCCCATCTAATATTTCGACAAGATATAAACTTCGATTTGATTACCTTAACAAGAAACTTCACCTTACAAAGAGCCATTTTGAGCCAAGATCTGATGCAGATTGATGATAAACACCAGGTCAAGGCCCATGCATCTTATTAAGTTTTAGAGATCTACTACTTTAACATCCTCATACACATAAACGTCTATTTAATTAGTGTGTATGAAACTGAATACAGTCATGCCTGATGAGCCACAATCTGGGTGAAAACATTTACTGAAGAAAAGCCGAAGTCGGAGTACAGCAATCTTTCTGTGCTACAACCTCAGAAGCTCAGCAGCCTGTCTGTACTAATCGAGTCCGACGTGATTCAAGTCGACTATTCATCGTGGTGTACGTCATTTGAGACTCACCTAATTATTTGTTCACTGTTCCAGTAACAAATTGTGGTACACTTGGGCACGTGATACCACCACATCGTCCTAACTGAATCTTCTCCATAACATCTTCTGTGAAGAACTTTTCCTGTCTTATATTGCCAATTGAGTCAGTCATTCACTATTGGATTATCTTCTAAAAGCTCAAGTACTTTGGAGTATATACATATATATACTATTTGTCATCCTAGTCATCGTTTCCCATATTATTTTTACTAAGCCTTTATTTGATTACTAGCTACCAGTGTAATTAATTCTGTTAGGATTATTGAGCTCATTATTGGATATATTACCTTATTTCACTGATTTATTTTATGATTGGATTATCACTGGACTATGGATCTACACTAAGAGGATTGAGCTTATCTACATCAGACTACACTAGAAAGCGCCTGTAAGTTTTGATTAATTATTGTATATATTTGTTATACATTGACATAATTTAAAGTATCCAATTAAGTGATGTTGACTATTGAAGATAGTCACTAGCGAGTAACCATTTACATATTTCATTTTTCTAAGTGTTTTCAAGGGTGGCTGGAGAGGGACTATTTTATGACTTATCATAAAAATAGGATCTTCTAGGGAATATCCTATCTGTTCTTTTACCTTCAATAAGACCCAACGCGTTTGAGGTCGTCCTTGTTGGTAGGGAGGTACTAAATCATATCAGGAATTATTTATTAGTTGTTTTAATCTTGTTTGTGTATTTTGTCAGAGTATTCTGTTTGTATCTATATTGTTGTTGGTCTAAAGACCTGTAACGATAACCAGGCTGTGACAGGGGTTTTAAACATAAAACCCCCTGGTAGGGAGTTTCAAACTTAAAACCCCCTGGTAGGGAATTTTCAAACTCAAAACCCCCTGGTAGGGGTTTTCAAACTCAAACCCCCTTGGTAGGGGTTTTAAACTAAAAAAAACCCTGGTAGGGGGTTTTAAACTTAAAACCTCCTTTGCTGTGCTAGGGCAAGTGATATTTTTGTATTAAAATCTAACCTAAACTAAACAAAATCAAAGAAAAATTCAGTCACTAAATTCCGATCCCCCCCTGGCTACGCCCATGATATATATACACACATATATATGCTAAGACAAATTTGCGCAAGTGCTATTAGAGCATGGCATGAGTTGCCTGAGCTAGCCAGGAAAACCAATAACTTAGCAGAGTTTTAGTCATTGGTTAACATGCATGACTAGATGAAGTAACGTCTATATCTTATAAGACAAAATAAGACCTTATTGAACAGATAGATATATCTTAAATACGAATGAAAACATGCGCAGCCCTAGCACACATGATGAATGTGCTCATGTCGTTAGATTTGGTGTTTGGTGCATTTCAATGACTGAAAAACTGAGGAGTCTCAAACTATTTACCGATGGTAGTAATTAAAGCAACGCTGAAGATAATGGACGACATCAAGTTCCATTCCTCAGTGTGAGACTTGAGACGTAGCGCCTCTTCCTTCACAACAAACTTCTGAAATTCCTCCAGTATCTTGTTGGCGTCTCTCGACCACTTGGATTTTGAGGTCATGTTGACATATGGAATGCTAGTGGTCACGCCTAGAAGCTGTCATAAATTGTACACTATATGAGGATTAAGTCAAAGGAGAATTTCATAACGATTGACACAGTTATCCCCTCTTTGTTTGCAAGTAAATTTTTAGGAGAGAAACAGATATCTCCTTATCTTATATAATACTTCAAAAAAGAAGATGATTACGTCCTACACGTCATGCATTTAGTCATGCATATTAACCAATGACTTAAATTCTGCCAAGTCAATGGTTTTCCTGGCTAGCTCATGCAACCCATCCCATGCTCTAATAGCACTAGGGAAGAAGGAGCTTTTGTACAAATTTGTCTTAGCATATGGGACGAGGAATGTGCCTTTATCTTTGTGTCTTTCAGAGTATTTTATTAAATTTTGTATTTGAAGATTATGGTTCAGTGTTTTATGTATAATTGCTTCTTTACTTTTGAGTCTTCTGTCCTGAAGGCTTTCTAAATTTAGTGATTTTACTAAGGGTGTTACTCTAGTCAAATGCGAATATTCATTTGTTTTGAATCTCACTGCTCTATTTTGTGTGTGTTCCAGTTTCTTAATGTGTTCTTGAGGGGTCCCAAACGGAGGATGCATATTCTAGTATTGGCCTAACCAAGGTTAAATAACATTTTAGTTTTATGTTCTTATTTGATTTATAGAAATTTCTTTTAATAAACCCTAATGCTTTGTTTGATTTTTTGATAGTTTTATCAATATGGGGATTCCTTGACAGTTTTTCATTTATTATAACACCTAGGTATTTTGCGTTTTTAGTCTGTGTTACTGGTTTGCCATGAATAAGATAAGTGGAATTAATTTGTTTTAGTTTTTTTGTCACTCTTAACAGCTGACATTTTTCTGGGTGTAAAGGCATGCTCCAATTTGATTCCCATTTCTGTAATTCATTTAATTCTCTTTGTAAAATATCTGTCCTGTCCTGTGTTGTTTTTATTGTTCTATATATTATACAATTGTCTGCAAATAATCTGACTTTTGTTCCTGAAGTAATGCAATTTGGATATGTTTGGATCACTGGCAGACCCAGAAATGTTTGGGGGGGGGGACGATATTTTTCCAAACCCTAACCCATCAACAGATGGTTAAACGCATTAAAATATCTAATTTTGAATAATGTTTTACTTGAAAAACATTCAAATAATTTACAGGTCCTTACTATATTACAAAAGAAACCATTTGTTCCTTGAAAAGATAAGATACCCCACAGATTTAGATTAAGGCTTTGAAAAAGGCCGCCGCAAAAAAGAATATTTTTGAAAAATAATCTTATAAAAAAAAACTCATTTGTTAGTAATAAATTTACATGACTCTGCATGTCTGTAACATCGTTTTGTTCCAGAAGTACAATTCAAAGCTCGGAACAAGAACACTGCGGAGGGGGGAGGCGAAATGAAGTGGACCAATAAGATTCTACTTGATTTTTTTTTCATTTTTAGGATTCAAGTATGAATTGTGAGTTATACTTCCAAAATAATTTATGTCAGATTGAGTAAAGGTTGGGAAAATTGTTACTCTTGTACTTAAACAATTCTTATCAATTCTAAATTTTCCAAAACAGTCTTTCTTTAAAAAAATAGGATTAATTCATATGCAATTACATAGAATCTGTCGCCATATTTAACTATTGATTTAAAGGTGACCGGTCATTTCATCCCCGGTCATTTCAAACCCAAATTAAATATTTTTCTTATTCATTGTTTAGTTGTGCTGTTACGGCTTTGACATTAAACTCTCATTTCATCTAATATATAAATAGGATTATGTAGAAGCTTTTTGATAGGTTTTGTTTCCTCTTCCACTTTGCATTCTTGATGAGAAATCTGATAATATATTGTACATCTGGGTGTGTACTTAGCTATAGCGCTTCTATTGAATGTGGGGGATATAATATTATCCTGCGTCTGACGTTATTATCAAAGGCCAAGGTTGGTGGAAGTAGTGGAAATCATTTGAGAGATGAGAACAATTAGAAAACATGCCGCTGATAACTTCTGACGACCATTTTTCACTTTATTTTATTTTTCAATCGCTCTTTCTTGAAAACGGGCGCGTCATTTTTAACCTTGAAATAAGGTTTTATTTTTTTCCTAATAGAATTGACTTCACCCATCCTCAGGATATCATGTCGTCTATATAAGTTTTGCTTTTATTTCTTTTAAACATTAAAGTTGTAAATTGTGTTATAGGCCACGAGAATTACAAAACCTTGTTAAGTAATTTGAATAAATGGAACGTCTTCTGTACCTATAATTAATAGCTTATCTTATCTTACCTATCTATCTTGTGTAGATAAACAAATAAACACCTTTTTTTACACGACCTCTATTTTTATAAATGTTAAATTTTTATTGTTTTTAATAGCATGTAATTTTATTATCTAATGTGTTACATTCTTTGTAAATAAAACATGAATATATTGCATATTGCTTATTTCATGATTTTTCAATGACTCTTTGTTAGATCAAATGATCAGATGACGAAAAGAACGGTGATAAAATGACCAGGGGATGAAATGAACAGGGGATGAAGTGACCAGGGGATGAAGTGACCGGGGATGAAATGACCAAGCATGAAGTGACCAGGGGATGAAGTGACCGGGGATAGAATGACCGGAAACCGTTTTAAAAGGTCATGTTTCCGTCTGAAAAGGGGAAGAGGCGGTAGAGTGAAAACCATTAATGGAGTAAGAGCCTCGCTCCTTTTTATAACTTCTGCTAATGAGTGCATCTGACATTTATAAATAGGGATTGGGGCGACTAATTTCTTACAAAAGAAAAAGCATTGGTTTGTCTCACAGGCGGAAGGGAGGGGGGAGGCTGGCGATTACATCTATCGCCCCTTCCACCTGGTACAACCCTCTTTCATTTTAAATTTAATTCTGATTTAATTTGAGATTGGAGTGTGGTGCGACCATAGACTATATATATACAGGACTGTCAACTGTGCGCACCACGCCTATATTATTCAATTAAATAAGTCCCGTACACCGAGGCGTCCGTGGTTGCAGTGTAGTGTAAGAAGAATGACTTCCGTGAAGTAGTTTACTATATAAAGAAACCATCACTAAAGATAAACACTACGTTCAAAATATTTCTTATTTTGGTAACAGTGCTATAGAAATTGCCAGATTTTTATAACAACAAAATCTAATTTACCAACTTCAAAAAAGAGCATTTACATAGATAGTGTTCTAACTAGTTTATATATATATAACAAAAACAAATTATAGTAGTGTGTATGGTCGTATATGTAGATATAGTTTATAGCCATAGGTCATTGTCTGGGTCAAAGTTTACATGTTTACTACGTGTGCAATTAATTTTTATTGAAGTAGGAACAATGATTCTAGAATTCTATTCGGTGAAGAAAAATTTGGAACAATCAATTTTTGTATGGCTTTTAGAATAATTGGATGTTATTTAGGATTTCATTAGTTTAAAAAATTAATAACTTGCAGAGCTGAAAGTTTTATGCATATTTTTCAATTAGTCATAAATACACTATTGCTTGTAATTTATATATATACATATAATGCATACTGCATGCTATATTAAAAAAAAACTACAAATAAATTTTTAAAAATATGTATAGAATCTAGATGTAAATAAAAGTTGGTAAAGATGTCAGTGTGTAGGCTAAGGGACTCACTATTGTTGTTTTTTTTAGACTGACTCACCCACAGACTTAACTTCTATCACCCATTATAGGCCTATAGGCTACCTAAGTAATAAATGACACTCTCAAACCTGTATTGACTCTTTCATTATTCGCTTTTTTTACTCATGTTAATAGTATACAATGTAACAAGAAATTGTCCAATGTGATGAAACGAGAAATATATTATCCAAGCTGGCATCATCATTCAAACATCGGGAATGTCATAAAATAAGTTTATACCGGAAGTACTTCGTCTCACATTTTGGAGTTGAACGAAACTTATGCTTAGTTACCCTTAGTGTTGGCAGTCCTGTATATATATAGTCTATGGGTGCGACATAATATACAAATGGGTTCAAATATCAATAAGTAGCTTACATGACATCGTGCCCTACCGCCCCTCCCCCTTGATGTGCCAGTGGTTCGGACAATGTCAAATAACCGAAAACAAAAACGTAAGACTATAGCATTGGAAGATTGATATGCATGAACCCAGCAATGTCAAGGACACACTAGTGAACTCTAACTGCAGCCAACTAAAGAATACAAACTATACTAGGCTATGAGAGAAAGACTTTGGACATTAGATTTTATACTTTGCGAAAGGAGCATTTTTAAAAATGCTTTTGTATAGCGCATGTTTCATGTTTAAAACAAATTGATAAACCAGCACATCAGCACTTCTTTACAACAAATAGATACATTTATTTATCCCTTATAGGAGAAAATCTTAAAATAACAAGTTACTTAAAGACACGCATTCAAATAATAGTCTTGAAACTGATACTTGAAACTGCCTACGTAGTCGATGAAAAGTTTTCAAGACAGCAGATGCCGAACTACTTCGAGACTTTTATTTATAGTATGCCTCAACACTAACTTGCGACGTCGCAACGAGCTATTGGGTCTAAACTGCCCATGGGCGTAGGAGGAGGGCTTTTGGGGTTCAACCCCCCCCCCCCCAGAAATGAAATCCCCCCCCCCCCCCCGCAGGGGAATGGGGTAATTTTGTGACTTTTTTTTTTGCTTTAATGTTGTTTATAGTAGGTGAGATTTTAATGTCAAGCCATCACTTGCCCTAGGGCAGCCAAAGGGGTTTTGAGATTAAAATCTCTCCTCCCGGGTTCGAATCCTGGTGAAGACTGGGATTTTTAATCTCGGGATTTTTTACCAGCTCTAATGGGTACCTGACAGTAGTTGGGGAAAAAGTAAAGGCGGTTGGTCGTCGTGTTGGCTACATGACATCCTCGTTGACCATGTGCCACAGAAACAGATGACCTAGAGATGGCAAGGTCTGAAAGGGGATCTTTACTTTTACTTAGCCAAGAGGGGGCTGAGTTTACCCCCATCCACCCCTGCAGAGTTGTTGTTTTTTGACGTTAATACCCCATTTTCAAACTAAAACTTAGGAGGTTGTCAAGAGGGTTTTAAGTTAACTTGTACTGCAGATCACTTGAATTTACCCCTTTCCTCCTTCACCCCCCTCCTTCACCCCCTCCAGAGGGATTTCAAGTTAAACCCCCTCTTCAATATAAAACTATAAAGAAAACTAGTCACGAAATTGTATGCACATTAAAAAATTTTTTTTCGTACTTCATCTTGACCTTTGAGTGGGTTAGTTAACATGTTAATATGTTATATTCCTTGACTACGTCACGCTAACCAGGCGTGTGTAGAGCGGTGCGGGGTATATCTCCAGAGGTAGAGATGAACAGCTCCCACCCCCCTTTTATTTGATTAGTTCATCACCATGAGTTCATAGATAGACAGGTGACCACAATGTCAGCACATTGACACTGTCAAGGGGTCATACCTTAAGAAGGAACTGAGTCTGTTTACTTGGTAGTTAATCTTAATTAGGGGGGCTGAACGTCAAGCCACACCTCTCTAAGGGTAACCGGCTAATGAGATTACCTTTTAATAGCACGGGGAGGAGGGCACTACTGCAGTGTTTCTCAAATAGGGTCTCGAGGCTCAGTGGGGAAACAACCAGAGAGGTTGCAGCATGTGGTCTCAGAGGCGCGTCTTTGAACTGGTCTGCAGCACTTGAAAGATTGGGGTGCAAGAGGAGAGGTATTTCTGACCATCGTCACGTGAGGGGAGGAGAAAGTCCCATTTTCGTGTGTCTGGGTGGGTCCCTTGAAGGGGAGGAGGGGCGGACATTAGCTAATGTTTACTTTTGTGACATTAATGTCGTTATTGTGGACCATTCAGGGACTAGAAAAATCTTTTCATTCATATGATCTTGTTCTTTTCAAAGATCTGAACTATTGTGTACGAAAAAGTGAAAACAAATCGCGGAAGCTCTTTGTCTCTTTCCTTCCTCACTTAGGTCTTGCTCAAACAGGTCGCGATGAGCTCAAAGCGTTACTCTCACATAAGATGTACACTATAAAAGTAAATGCTTACCCTTTGAACGTACTCTTCCCTTGTAATGTCCAGATAGTCCTGATGCACTCGCACTAGTCTAGACTCCAGTGAGAAGAACAGCACCCCGCCAAAAATGACGTAAGCTGAGACCAGAAACAGCAGCAGAAGATTCGTTATGGTGCTTAAGCAGAAAGTCTTGCAGGCACTCTTGCAGGTCTGGCAGGGAGTTGTGGTCTCTAGCTTCCCATCGGACTCATCCAAGGATTTTTTCCTTTCCGTGTGTTGGTGCATTTTAGATATGGACATAGCTTTCTTCTTCTGTGCTTCTTGCAGTTTCATATCAATGTCGTCCTCTTCAAGCATGTCATCGTAGTTGCTGGAACCACTGTGCAAGAAGCTGTCTTCAAAATCTTCAATATGAATGGGCTCCTCCAACGCCATAGGCTACGGTAATATACTTTGCCCCTAAAGATTGAAGGATTAAATATAATAGGTCAGCTTGCTTCTTTTCTTTTTTTTTTTTGGAGGACCTGTTCAATTCTAGGTCGACTTACAATTATTTTTGTTTATTAACACAGTTACAATATAAACAAGGAATAGAACCTTAAAAAAAATCACTTTTTAGTTTATGAAGCTGATGGTATTCTATCCCTTCTTATTCTAACAATACACTATTGCAATAAGTCTTTCAAGTGAGCTTTGCACAATCCACTCTGATCTAGTTGCAGTCATGCTCATGATGTTCCTAGGGAACATAAACTGTCAACAATGTTCATTTACGTAGCTAGTTATTTAACTCTTTACTCAATTGAAAGAAATGTGAGCCCGTGTTCAGAATGATAAAATGTAAATCAAACTTCAATTACAAACAATATGATGATCAAGTTGTAATTGTGTGGCAGTATGTGGGCTTTCCGAGCTCTAGACATGGTCCTGCTTCCACGTTGTATCAGACCTTTGCTGCAGTGTGTGGCATATCTGAGCTCTAGACATGGTCCTGCTTCCACGTTGTATCAGATATTTGTTGCAGTGATTGGGCTATCTGAGCTCTAGAGATGGTCCTGCTTCCACGTTGTATCAGACCTTTGTTGCAGTGTGTGGGCTATCCGAGCTCAAGACATGGTCCTGCTTCCACGTTGTATCAGACCTTTATTGCAGTGTGTGGGCTATCTGAGCTCTAGACATGGTCGTACTTCCACGTTGTATCAGACCTTTATTGCAGTGTGTGGGATATCCGAGCTCTAGAGATGGTCGTACTTCCACGTTGTATCAGACCTTTGTTGCAGTGTGTGGGCTATTTGAGCTCTAGACATGGTCCTGCTTCCACGTTGTATCAGACCTTTGTTGCAGTGTGTGGGCTATCTGAGCTCTAGACATGGTCGTGACGTTGTATCAGACCTTTGTTGCAGTGTGTGGGCTATCTGAGCTCTAGACATGGTCCTGCTTCCACGTTGTATCAGACCTTTGTTGCAGTGTGTGGGCTATCTGAGCTCTAGACATGGTCGTGACGTTGTATCAGACCTTTGTTGCAGTGTGTGGGCTATCTGAGCTCTAGACTTGGTCCTGCTTCCACGTTGTATCAGACCTTTGTTGCAGTGTGTGGGCTATCTGAGCTCTAGACATGGTCGTGACGTTGTATCAGACCTTTGTTGCAGTGTGTGGGCTATCCGAGCTCTAGACATGGTCGTGCTTCCACGTTGTGTCAGACCTTTATATGTGGGCCGCCGTCTCGCAACTACTTCACTTGTTGTGGGCCTCAGTTTGCATCGATCCTGCCACTCTCGGTAGGGGACAGAAGTTATACACTGTCTCCGGTCCAAGCAAGGTTCCTGACACTACTCATGGAGTGGCTCTCTTTGCCTCTCTGTATGCTATTTCTTTTCCCTATATATTCACTTAGGATAGGACCCAGATGAAGCTGACATCCTTATGTTTAAATGTTATTTTTCTGAAAGGTTTAAGCTTTTATGTACAAATTGGATTTCTGTGTTCGTTTCCCCTAAAGCTTGCAATGCAGATTAGGAATCAGAACATATCAGGAATGTTCTCCTGTCTGATGTTTTTACAGCCATAAGCGCAAGTGAGATGACATGTAACTTGGCGTGAAAATGAAACATCCATTTGGGGAGTCTAAAAGTGTATGTCCCAAGGCCGAATGAGACTTGAGGACATTTCAGGGTGGAGCTAGCGACCCCACCCTGTCAGCAGGATTCTGAAGAGTCAGATCATGTGCGGAGCAGAGCTTCGTTCTACGAAATACCATATAGAGCAATGTCTCGAGGTCCAACAACGTCTAACGATCAGTTTCGAAGACTTTAAGAAAGTAACTGATAGTGTCCATCAAGAATCACTATGGAAAATAGTTAAAGAATATAGCATCCCAGAAACATTCGTCCAAATTCTAAGACACTTATACAGTCAATCTAGTTGCTGCATTAAACAGAAGAAGGATCGAGACATGTGTGAGACATGGGTGGAACTTGTCTCTATTCTACTTTCTCCTAGCCATCAACTACATAATGAGGAGCGCAATGAGACTGCCTTCGGTATTCCGAAGTGAACAGAATTGAAAGACGGACTTGGACTTCACCGACGACGTTGCACTACTCGGGCCTAGAAATAAATGTATAAAGAAATGACGGAAAATTTAGATAGAAGGACACCCAGAATAGGTTTCCGCATAAACTTGGATCAAACTAAAATTGTGCGAGTGCGATACAAAGCAAATTTTGTCAAACTTGGCGAGTCAGAGTTTGAAGAGTTGGACAAGTTAACATTGCTAGGCAGCATCATAGCAAGCGATGAGGATTCCTACCATGACGTAGCGTGCCGAGTAGGAAAGGCAGAGAGCATTTTCAAAAAGCTGCGGACTATTTGGACAAGCCAAGTCATTGGAAGTGAGACAAAAATACAACTTCTTAACGCAATTGTCATTGCAACAGAAACAGATGCATGTGAGACATGAAAGTCATTTGCGTAACTTTCGAAAAGACTAAATGTGGCTAAAAAAAATGGCTAAGACGGATTTTAGGAGTCAGTTATATAGAACGGCTCTAAAATAAAGAAACCCTGTGCCGAACTGGGGCTTGACCACTAAATGAGGTGTATGACCGAACGACGCTTTAGACATTGCCAGTGACAGATTTTTATGGAGACAGCTTGCCTCTCAATGCGCCGAACAACGCGTGAGGATCTAAGTCTAAGCAAGTCTCTCTAGGTTCTGCACATTTTCCATTATGTAAGTAATGCATTCACTAAACTTCCGGCATGTTCACCTTTGTTGTTGGCCAACCGACGACACTACACAACAAGGTGTGAATTTTTTAGATTTATTTTTTTTTACATACCCTAATAAGAGCATACTCGATTTATATATAGATTAAATTAAAATTTTAATACAGTCAAGTGATTAATATTGTTAATTGTTACGTTACTTATTGGAATATTATGCCAGTACATAGCAAGTTAAATCCATGCTAAATAGCCATCACAAATTCAATATTTGATCGCTAAACTCACCATTGCGATGTTAATTTTAACCTAATAAATTAGCCAAAAGCTATGTAAATTATAAATTATTTAATATGAAAAAAATTTAGAATATTATTATATTATATAATATATATCTGGCTTTACTAGTGTCTCGTTACAATTAGGTGCAATAATTAAACATAATATTATCTTAGAAATGACAGATGTCCCTTAAAAAGAGAAGATAATTACGTCTTACTCGTAGCCATTTGTTATTCTAGTCTTGCATAGTAATTACAGACTTATAATCATTTTCCTGGCTGATACAGACCACCCGTTCCATGCAGTAGGAATGAAAGGAGCATGTGTAGGAATTTATTCTAGAATATGAAGTACGAAATGTGTCCTGACATTCAATGGATATGCACCATAGCAAACACTCTTCCAAAAAAAAAAAAGAAAAAAGATTATCTTATACCTTATACAAAAAAGGTAATCTTTCAGAATCAAAGACAAGCCTTATTATAATTATTATACCTTATAAAAGCACAAATAATATATGCCTTATAAAACACAAATATCTTATACATTACACAAACTCAGATGTCTTAAAAGAAAAAGAAATTGCTCTCCCCTAGCAAAAGAGTAGAGAACTCCGAAATCGAGGCTTGGTTATTAGAGGTTTTTAAAATGTGTATAAAGGTGAAGAGGCTTTTAAGATTCTTTTTTCTTGGTCCTATCCCGAGTTGGTGTTAACATTGACAAACTATTGTAAAATAGGAAAGGATGAAGTGAACTAGTAATGTTTTAGAAAGTAAAAAAGAAAGATGTATTATCTAGGGGAATCAAATAGTTCCCTAAGTCACGAACCTACTCAAATAAGAACGAAACAAATCAACGAACAAAATCTTAGGAAGAAATAAACGGACAAGGAAAAACAAAAATCTAAAAATTACGAAAAATAGTTTTTAGATGTCATTTAATTAATTAGATTATTGTAAAAATGTCATTACTAGTCTATTTCACTTCATTTAATCAAGCTTTTAGCTTTTTACCTGAGTGGCTCAGCAAAAAAAATTCACATTTCAAAGTGTGGAATCTGGTAAATCTAAAAATGACTTTATATTATTATATAATAGATCTCCATGTTTAAAAGTTTTTGCCACCTATAAATCTGCGTAGATCTAGATTCATACAAATAATTAAGATCGTGACTAGAGAATAGACATACAATAAAATTATTGAAAAAACATCAATGCTAAAAATTAGCTTGTTACAGCTACATCTAGCTGTATGATAAGATAAGATACATTACACTATCAATTATATTTTTTTTTTGCACAGTTCTGGACTTTTGAAATTCTGATAAAAAATCTGGTGCGCATTTTAACTATTTCGCTCCACAAGTTAACGTTGATGCCTTTTGCTGAATGTTTGAGCCTGAAGAGTGGATGTCTCGGTGAACTAAAACTGTTTTAAACATTGACACTTCTGTCACTTTCAAATTTATTTAGTCAATGAAGAGACTTATAGCCCCTGAGGCAAAGGAGATATTAATTTGTATGTCAATCCAATTAAGGGCCACTGTACCAATGAGCACATCTGGAGAGGAGCGGAGTACCGACAAAAAGGGCAACTTCAACTATTGGGATATTGTAAAGTAAAGAATTTTTTCAGACCTTGCAATCTATAGGGCAGAAAATGCTAAGACCATCTGGTTCTACGGCCGACGGTTGACGAGGGTGTCATGTGGCCAGCACAACGATCATCCGCCTTTACTTTCCCAAACTAAAGTCAGGTACCCATTAAAGTTGGGAGGACTCAGATCCTAAAAATCTTGAAATCCAAAATTCCAATCCTCAGCGAGATTTGAATCCGGACCTCTTGGTTTGGTAGTCAAGCGCTTACCACTCAGCCAGTACGTTCCATAATAGATATTAAGATAACCCATTTTGAATCTATACACCTTCAAACGCACTTGTACACATCTATACACAATACGAAAAGTTTTAAATAAATAAAGTGTACACACAAAACACTAGAAACAATCTTCAGCAAGTCATTCAGCTCTGACACTACGTTTGAAGTAAAACAAGTTCTATTAGGATTCTGAACAAATTAGACGGATGATATTTGCATTTTATTTAGTGGTGCCTTTGTAAGTACTGTATTCAACATTAGTTTAAACTTATGTCTCACAAACTCATCTGTAATCTTTAAACGTTCGTTTTTCTAGACACTCATTAACCTCACCAGTAAGTTCAAAACTAACTTCATTAAAGTGCCATAATAATTAGTACCAAGATATAGTTATTGTTTTTTTTCTAATTTGAACTGTCCAGTAGTGTCCATAAAATTTTCGACTTTATGATTAGTGTTCATAATTTCATCGCAGCAGATTGTATGTGTCCATCCCAGGTTCTACTTGAGACATTTCCCAAACTAAAGAGAGAAAGTTACGTTGCAGTACTCAATATGAAACGCTGATTCTGGTTTGAAGACCGCAATGTGATAACATGGGAACTTTTCCACCAGCAATATTCACAAATAAACAGAGTTAACTTTCATTTCGACATCACTGTGGAGATTTAAATGCAAAGATAATCACTTGACAGGGTAAGAATTTAGTCATCTATATAATAAATGCGTCTCAATGAAGTAGCAACGAAACCGGATAATTTGCGTGTTCACCTTGCCATTAGCGTTCACATCTACCTTCAACTTTTGGGTTGTGAAAGGTCACAAGTCTGGAGCTGGAACTAGCTTGAGACAGAAGATTTTTTTTAAAATTTGTATACGCTTTTTTTTATTTTTATTTCTAACAAACATTGAAAATATTTTGTTATCAATTGATTTGAAAAGATTTCTAAAAATGTTTTCAAACTTTTCGGATCACTTGTCTCTTCTTTTGCTATTGACTTGATAGAATCTCTTCCACGGTCTGTAGACACAGCGCTTTCTACTGATATCTTTCCTTCTATGATTTATTACTATCTGACAAGTTCAGCACCTGATACTACACATAAAGCAAGATATACCTCGAGGGCTTTATTCTATCAACATTTCTTTTCTGGCGGTAGTTAGACGTAGAGAGTACTAGACGTACAGAGTAGACTTGGCTGCATACTTGGGACAGGTAGTACAATAATTGAACTTCATTGTTTGCGGACTTGCTATTTTTTATTTGGTAAACTATTAAAGCGTGTTTAGGTTGTACATCATGTAGCTTCATAGGTAGCACACCACATGACTGTACAGATTGTACACCACGTAACTGAGGAGGTCGTACACTACATAATTGTAGAGGTTGCATATCACATGATTGTACAGATTGCACATGACATGATTGTAGAGGTTGCACACCACATAATTGTGAAAGTTGCGAGCCACATGATTTCATCTCTTTCAATCGATGCACTTTCCAAAAGTTTGAAATTTTTCGTTTGCTGGTCCGAATGTGAACAGAAATTATTTTCTTCAAACTACCAAGAGTTCTCGTTCTTTCCAAGGTCCTCGTTCCCAAGTGTAAGTCATCGTCTCGGTACATGGAGCAGTTGTTGCTGTTGGAATTGATGTTGTCGTTGATTTCGTAATCCCGAAGTTTTCTCTGAGCCTTCATTGGGGACATGTGTGAGTCCACGCAAGAGGTTCGACTATCGCTACCCCTAAAGCAGTTATTGTTCCCGCACTGTGGCCGAAACATTGAAAGGGCGCCGTTACAGGGACAGCTTTGCTCTGATTGTCTACTAGCTGTCATCATCAAAAGTTTGTGGCAACGGTCCACGACGAGCTTGAAACATTCAGCTTGATTCTTGGATTGAAAAGAGATCAGATATTCTTCAACAAAGGAACCCCTGCAAGAGAAACACTAGAGCCATTTAGTCTGCAACGTTGTACGGAGAGGGAAAAGGAAAGTGGATTTTTGTCTGAGAGGTCAAGGGTTAGAAGTTCATTTAAAAAATTTTAAAAAAAGACAGGGGAACGCTCTCTTGTCAAATGAATGCTTCAGTTTGTTATGAAACATCGTTAAAGTTCAACAATAAGTTGTTCCGTAAGGTCAAGGATGGTGTTGGAAAGCACCAGTAAATAAATTGTTTCTATTGAAATAAATGCTTGGAAGTTATCACCCCCTAGTGTATACTAATCGCCCTTCACAGGACCCAGGGATGTCTTAATAACATCAGTGGGATCTGAGAACTCTTGGTTCCTAATAATTTGAGCTTACCCTTCAGCCAACATTCCGACATTAAGGAGTGAAACAGAGGATGCTCAAGAGCCTTGAAATTAATATTGCGGGAAATGCTTTTGATGTCAAGAATTTATCGATACTTTGGAAAAAAAAAACGATTTTTTTCATCCATTTGCAGTTTATGAGCTCCTCGATGACCACAAAACAATAATTGTACGCATGACTTGTGTCACCACTTTGCATATATCCACTTTAATGCTCACACAAACACACACTCACAAACACACACTCACAAAATAGATCACTGTGACATACTGGGGAACTAGCTATTTTCGATTACTTGTATAGTTAGGATTGATTCCCCTTAGGAAGTTAATATAAGGCCTTGCCAACTGTGTTTAGTTGCCACTTGCTCCTGAGTTACCAGCTTGACCACTTGACCTGTGTTGTGAATAGTATTTTTCTGTTAGTGGTCGTGTGTCATGGGGTACTCAGGAGAAGTGTGTCTTGGGGTACTGGGAGAAGTGTGCCCTGCTCTGGAGATACTTGGGCTGAGTATAGCTTTAGTCATTATTGTATTTTATGTAATGTATTTATTTGTAGATATAGCCTCAAATGATTTCCAGGCAGTATATCTTTACCCTAATGTTCTGCATCCTGGGGTAGTACCGTACTCCCAAACGTGACATATTTTTGTAACCTTTCTCTGAGGGATTCAACCTGTATTGAATCATCAGATAGGCTTTACCAAACGGATGTCTATAGGTGGGATTCTATGAAGCGTGTAGGCTCATAGGTTTCCCTGAAGCCTATAGTTCTTCCTGAGCCTTTTGGTTTTTTTTTCGGCTAAAAGTGGCCAGTGTCAGCCTGAAACCCCAGAATGGTCAAAAGTGGTAATGTGTTGACCTGAGGCCTGTGACCTTTATTTTTCTTCACTGATGTGTGATCTCCAGAATGTGACGATAATGTAACCTATGACAAGGTCTGTGTGTCATACTATTTTTGAGTATCTTTTGTTTACTTTTTGTTGTGTCGGCCTGTGAGTTGATGGCCATTTATTGACACATTTATTTTTCTCATGTAAATAAACTTTGTATATATGTTTATCTGAGATTTTGTAAAGTCTTTTGTTGCATACATTAGTTGAATTGTATACCTGGAGGTTATACCTAATAACCTAGGCAGTACAAGAGGGGACCAATACACCTTTGGACGAACGTGCCAGCACACTATTCACACTGATCTGTTGATCTAAATACCTAAATCTAGCTATAATTCTAATTAAATATTTTTATCTATACCCGCTAATAAATAAATTAATTGATCAAAATTTTTGTTATATTGAGTAAGGTGCTCTTTTAGAATCAATTCCCATTAATATGTAACATGGGGTACTCTTACAAGCAACCTCATTTCATTTGTAACAGTCACCATGATTTTGTTCGTACTCATCCCTAGCTCTAAACGTAAATGTTATAAGACGATGCTTAAGGAAGAATAGAACAGAACCCAGAGTGTATACAGTCTGTAGAATGTAGTTAAATATAGAACCCAGAGTGTATACAGTCTGTAGAATGTAGTTAAATATAGAACCCAGAGTGTATACAGTCTGTAGAAGGCAGTTAAATATAGAACCCAGAGTGTATACAGTCTGTAGAATGTAGTTAAATATAGAACCCAGAGTGTATACAGTCTGTAGAAGGCAGTTAAATATAGAACCCAGAGTGTATACAGTCTGTAGAATGTAGTTAAATATAGAACCCAGAGTGTATACAGTCTGTTGAATGTAGTTAAATATAGAACCCAGAGTGTATACAGTCTGTAGAATGCAGTTAAATATAGAACCCAGAGTGTATACAGTCTGTAGAAGGCAGTTAAATATAGAACCCAGAGTGTATACAGTCTGTAGAATGTAGTTAAATATAGAACCCAGAGTGTATACAGTCTGTAGAAGGCAGTTAAATATAGAACCCAGAGTGTATACAGTCTGTAGAATGTAGTTAAATATAGAACCCAGAGTGTATACAGTCTGTTGAATGTAGTTAAATATAGAACCCAGAGTGTATACAGTCTGTAGAATGCAGTTAAATATAGAACCCAGAGTGTATACAGTCTGTAGAATGCAGTTAAATATAGAACCCAGAGTGTATACAGTCTGTAGAATGTAGTTAAATATAGAACCCAGAGTGTATACAGTCTGTAGAATGTAGTTAAATATAGAACCCAGAGTGTATACAGTCTGTAGAATGTAGTTAAATATAGAACCCATAGTGTATACAGTCTGTAGAATGTAGTTAAATATAGAACCCAGAGTGTATACAGTCTGTAGAATGTAGTTAAATATAGAACCCAGAGTGTATACAGTCTGTAGAATGTAGTTAAATATAGAACCCAGAGTGTATACAGTCTGTAGAATGCAGTTAAATATAGAACCCAGAGTGTATACAGTCTGTAGAATGCAGTTAAATATAGAACCCAGAGTGTTTACTGGAATATATATAGTTTGTCCATCGTGGTTCGATGATGACCACTTTTGTCAGCCAGGGAGAGTAGCGCTTTGCACTAAGGTAGTTAAATATATAGAACACCATGAAAGGTAAACTATACACCGCTGCAGTCACACATCAATAACATCCTTCAGTTAAATCTGTAAAGAGAAGCGTTGGTTGGAAATAAGTCTCGTTCGACATAGTGAAACACTTCAATTCAGCTTTGATTTTGCTCATCTACAAAGTACATACGCCTCGCAAAAATTGTCCAAAGTTGTTTATGAATGATAAGGGCGTTTGATATTGGATTAAATAATGCTTTATACTTTATAAATGGCAACGCAGCTTTTTAGAAGAGCTAAAATCCGTTGTCACTAGTTTGTAAGATGTTGTGGAAGTGTCCTATAAGTCATTTTGAGGAGACAGCTTGCTGCCCTGTGCACCGATGCGCGCAGAGGGACTTAAGTAGTGCAATATAAACCCGTTTTAAATGTTTCATTCATGGAAATTTGAATTGCCGAATGTCTAAAAAATACTTGCATTGATTTATTTTAAAAAATAAAATTTTATTTCATAATATGATTTTTTTTTCCTCATCAATAGCTCAGAGTTAAGTATCTTACTAAAATACGTGTTCAAATTGGGCACTATTTTAAAACCTATTTACTTTGAGCCTTTTAATTTAGAATTGGGCCTTTCGAAAATGTCTTTAATATTAATATTAAAGAACTATTCAAGCAGGTCATCGCCGTTCGTTGAGAAAGTCGCTGAGCCCAGTGAAGAGCTCCACCTCCATGTCTCTACTTACTTGTCTCCACAGAAGATCGTGTTGTAGATGAAACCGTGTTGAGTGCGTGGCGCCCTTTCAAAAACGGTGTCTCGGCGAATGTAGTGGCTAACCGCTCCGCACTTTGCAGCGCCCTCAAATGTCAGAGTAAAGCCCATTCCGTTGGCACACTGTTTGATAGTGACTGTGCCTTGCTGCATCTCTATCCAGGTCTGTGAAAGTAAGTAGACAAACACATCTATTAGTTTAGCTGACAGTCTACTTTCTTATCTTTAATAATGCGTATGTTTTGATAATATGTTTGTAAGTTTCACACTGTTAACGA
This sequence comes from Biomphalaria pfeifferi, assembly GCA_030265305.1. Classification (NCBI taxonomy): domain Eukaryota; kingdom Metazoa; phylum Mollusca; class Gastropoda; family Planorbidae; genus Biomphalaria; species Biomphalaria pfeifferi. Next base: position 2,640,071 of record JASAOG010000038.1, read on the forward strand.
GGATGTTATGTGGCCAGCACAACAACTCACCATCTTTACTTTTCCCAAAACAATGCCAGGTACCCATTTGAGCTGGATGGATCGAAGGTGCCGTAAAGAACTCGTAATGAAAAAAAAATTCTAGTTTTCCCCAGGATTCCAACCCGGGACCCAGTTAGGAAGCTAAGCGCTTTACCACTCAACCACCTGCGGTTTTTAAGGTGCTAAAAATATTTTCATTGCATTTGACTCTCGTCATTCTCTGAGTTGTACTATTTGTACATGTATTCAAGAATGTTGTGGTGTATATCTTATGGCAATGAATAACGTATATGTAAATACTGAAGGATTAATTTCCCTTGTTGATATTAAACATACAAATTGATAACCAGTTATTGACTAATTGATTAATTTCTTTATTGATTCATGTCTTGTCTATGCCAATAAATAATAGCTCAAAGTTTAAACAACACACTTATTTAAAAAGAACATTTCTGAGCAATCTTTATCAAAACAAGGTTACAAAGAAAGTGTGTGTGGACACAAACTTAAAATCGGACACCGAAGTGGTCCACCTAGAAACAAACGGACAGATCTAGACATTTTTAGAGGATAGAACATATGAAGCTGTAAAAATATATTTAAAAAATATCCAAAAAATGCATATCTATTTTACAGGATGTGACTCACACACAAAAATTAGAAAAATTTATTAACTAAAATTAAAAAAAAAAATTATCTGGGTATCGAACCCAGAACCCACTGCATGTTGGGCAGATGTGATACCCACAACACTACGGAAACACATATTAAAACCAACAATATATTTGAAATCTTTTCTTATACTTTCAGTTTCATACAAACTAGACATAGATCTAGCTAGATCTAGAACTAGTTGTAGATCTAACTCTAGATTCAAGATATAAGCCTAGATCTAGACATAGATCTAAGTCTAAAGTCTAGATCTAGAGTTAGATCTAAATCTTCTAAGTCTAAGAGTAAGACTAAGTCATTCTGAGTCTCTTAAGTCTAAGTTTTATCTAACTACAAGGCCTGGATATGGGGCTCTTCACCCCTGTCTTGTCTAGTTCGATCCTAGACTCTAAGTCTATTCTATATCTAAATCTAGAATCTTGATATAGAATCTACTATATCTAGACTAGAACTCGTATTATTAATATAGATCTATGTAGATCTGGCCTCTATTTATTGTAATTTAGATTCAGATTGTTGCCAAGTGTATAGCCTAATGAAGATGTGTGAAAACTGCGCGGCAAAAGAAGTTGTTTTTTTTCTTTAACCTTGTATTTCAAATAAAGTTCGTATATAAAATTCGTTTTTAAATATTATATTTGAATAAGTATTCTATTGAATGAGTTAGATAATTAATGGAAAATATATTTTATAATGTTCCATTGACACTTTTACCATTGTGACCTTAGATGCAAATGTTTTATACCAATGCGCGAATCTATGAATGAAGTTGTTTTATCAATGAAAAAGCTTGTGAACGTTTTAATAAGACTTACTTCCCCTGAAGTTTTTCATTGAAAAGTGGGGTAATTTTTTTGAAAAATCTGCTTGCATATAATTGTAAAAATTAGATGGTTCACTTTTGGAAAAGAAAAAAGTAGCCGTTGCATCAGAACTTTGAATGATCTAAAATATTACGATGTCCGATTCTCATTTTCTCTTCTAGTTTCTGAGATCTAAACGGGACAGACGGACAGACAGGCCACACAAAACTAATAGCGCCTTTTCCCCATTTGGGGACCGCTAAAAATAGTGTTCTGGGTGACATCAGCTAGTGTTGAGATACATACCTGATCCTTAATCAGCTAGTGTTGAGATCGTACCTTATCCTTAATCAGCTAGTGTTGAGAGCCGTACCTTATCGTTAATCAGCTAGTCTTGATAGCCGTTCCTTATCCTTAATCAGCTAGTGTTTTAGAGCCGTACCTTATTCTCAATCAGCTAGTGTTGAGAACCGTATCTTATCCTTAATCAGCTATTGTTGAGATACATACCTGATCCTTAGCCAGCTTCACCAAGCAAGCCACTGAGCAGAAAAGAACCTTCTCCATGCAATGTTCGTATGAATACGGATCGTAGATGTCCTCCGGGCCTAAATTCCGCTGGTTCTCAGCCCCGTTGCTCGCTCCCATCATTCCTTGAGGGGAGGGCTCAAACTGGCTATTGCCCCATGAAACCGGGCAGGGAGAGCTCATGCTAGTGACAGTGGGGGCGCCATCGCAGCTCTTGGACGGACAGGGTACGAAGCCTGCTGCAGACATTGGAATAAACCCGGGAGAAACGCAAGGCTGGTTGTACACGTTGGAACTGCAAGGGTCGACGATAGCGGTAGGAACCATCGGCGGGCCTGGAGGGCAGCCATGCTTATGACACGTGACCAGGATGCACTCATTGTCAGTGAAGGCGCACTGCAACGTCTCTACAACAATGCGAAACCTGTGTGCTTGGTAAGGATCGCAGAAGACGATTTGTACCACGTCCACTTTTGAAACATTTCCTGAGGAACACAATTGTAACAGTTCAGCAGCAACTCAGGGGGAAGTAATACAGAATAAGAGGACGAGGAGAAAATACACAGCTGTACAGGAACTCTTGTACACATTCTTGAAAACGGCTCTAACAATTTTCTTAAGGTGTATGTAAATGTATGAGAAAAATTGGCCACAACAAAAAACACAATTTGTTCATTTCTATTAATTTTAAGATATTTATTTATTTTAAAATTTAATTTGGCGCCTTAAAAAATATACTTCGTTTATGACAATGATGTCTTTTCACTTACATCAAATATTTCATTATAAACATAAGCGCGTATCAATAAATTTCAATTTATAGGCCTACCTGCACATTTGCATCTTCCTATCATCTATGGAACATATTTCCTCATAATGTTAAGGGAGCAAATCTTTTATATAAAGATACATCAACATTGTATTTTGAAAACGGTTATAACAATTTTCTTAAAAATTTCAAGATAAAGGTGTAAATAATTAGAAAAAAAAGTCACTTCGCGTAACTTGAAATTGACCGTTATATAAATTTAAATATGTTTCATTATCGTAAAATTAATGTTGGATTTCAATATCTAAAAAGGGAATTCCCTATCTCGGCCATAGAGACACACGGACATTTCCGAAATAAACAAAGGGAATATTTTATTCAACCGAGCTAGAACAAATCGTACAGGTGCTCCTTCTTGCCTAGAGCCATTAGAGGATGGAATGGATTGCCTGAATCAGCCAGGAAAACCAACGACTTAGCAGAATTCGATTAACAAGCATTTCAAGATTGACACATGAAATGCGTAGGACGTAATTATCTTCTTTTTTGAAGTAACCTCTGTAATGTATAAAATAAATAAGCAATTCCTGAAGCCAAATTTACATCCAATATCTTAGACTCCCTAAACAATTCATTGAGCCAAATGTACACCCAATATCTCAGACTCCCTAAACAATTCATTGAGCCAAATGTACACCCAATATCTTAGACTCCCTAAACAATTCATTGAGCCAAATGTACACCCAATATCTTAGACTTCCTAAACAATTCCTTGAGTCACATTATGGCTTGTGTTCTACTTCTGTGACTACAAAATAAACTATTTTTTGTTTTAAAGCATCTCGATTCCACTGCCTGAATCTTCATCTGTAGTTCTGCAGTCATCGTTCAAGGTTCGCATATGAGAAAGTGTCCATGTCCAGGGAGCGCATCAGTCTAATTGTAGAGTCGAGGCTATGCTTTGGTCTTTCCAGGCTGTTTTCAATTTTACAAGTCCTGCTATGGACTGTGCAATAATTAACTAAATATTTGTTTGTAAGACAGAAAGTATTGTTAGGTAACAACTTGCACACGATTGTAAAAACACGATTTAATGCTTAGTTTTGTGTGTTATTTCTTACTAGTGCATCAAAGCATAACAAAATACAAACAAATCCTTCAAACACTTCACCAATGGGAACGAACACAAAACAAAACAAATTTACAAGATTACAAAGAGAGTTTGTGCTCTCCGAGGCGGCCCCCGTCGGAGTCGGATCCCTGTCGGATCTGCCTATTCGCAAGGAACATTCAAGAGGTGATTTTGTTTTGATTGTCAAAAGTAATAATGTTTCAAAGATTTATGTGGCGTTGTAAAACATGTTTTTTTTTTCTGAAAAATGTTTTACATGTTTTGGATGTTCCTTCAAAGTTAAAGATAATTTACCTTCCTTGTCCAAATCTCCCGCTGGACGACGGGGGATGGCAGCGAGCAAGGTATGAAACCGGGACCGTCGAGATAATCAGTCCAGCGCGCTAACCGCAAGACCAGGCATTGTTGCTAACTTCATAAAAAAATCTAATAGCCTATTATTGATAAAGAGATATATTACACATTACGGCATGACAACTACCGGATATGTACAATATGTCAGACGAGAGAGTTTAGATCATCTTTTGGTATTGGTTTGTTATTGACAAAAAAAAAAAAAAGAAAAGAACACGACATCGAGCTTGTAGTTAGGCAATCGTCTGCTCGCTGTCCCAGATAGATCTTGATGTAGTGTAAATCCTGGCTGCATTAGGTGTACCATAAATAGCCTTGTGGAGAGATTTTCAAACCAAATTTTGGTGTTAGGAAGTTGTATTCCTTAAATATCGGAATATAATATTGTTACATTCTTCTCTATCAGGCCTTCTGCAAACACTGCTAAACACAACAGCACATCTAACACACGAAATTGACAACAAGAGCTTCAATAAACAAGGTGGTGTTTACTTACAATTACATGAAAAGTCAATACAACACAATTTGCCACATCAAATTCGAATGCTTTCTTGTACAATAGATCTGCCTACTAAACACTACAAGTCTTTCTCTGTCTACTTCTATACTCGTACAGATACAATTTCAAGGACTCACTTTGTAGCACACAGTCCTTACGGCTTGCCGTCCTGGTCTCTAATGTCTATTGTTACACACTGTCGCTAGTTCGGGTAGGCTTTTGATCACATGACCACAACATGGGTCATATTTGCGTATAAGTCAGTATAGAGATTTTCATTTAGCATTTATATACTATTTAGTTTAAAAAACCGGAACAACATATTAATGATCATGTGTTTTGCAACGTTTAAACATGGAAATTAAATGTAATTATAATTTAAAAGAGCAAACATACATTTCACAAACAATCTATTATAGGTGCTTAAGGCTATTGCAATATTCCTGAAGGAACATTAAAGGTTAAATCGGATTTTCATTAGCCTTTAGTGTTGTTGTTTTTTTAAAATCTAAACTTGACGGACAGACCAACCAACAGACAAAACGCACAAAATAAGCGTCTTTTATTCTGATGGGGGCACAAAACAAAAAATAAATAAAATATGATTATTAATAAATTTTGAGGGGTGAGTCACTACTTGTCATGATACTGCATGAAATTCTCTAACCCTGACCAGAAAAAAAACACCTTCAACTAATATTTATATTTGTTGTGAACATTTCTTGTACACTTTATTCATATATTTGACTTAGTGATACTGAAAATACACAAAAATTTGTCTTTGTTAACATATTGTAACATTACCTTCCTTACATTTATGTAATTGTTTTAGTATTGGTGTATTATTATGAAAAAATCGGTTGCATAATTAATTTTATAAACTAAACGGTTTGTTTCTAGAAAACCTAAAGTTGACGTTACACCTAAACTTTGCAAGCCCCATCGCAAGGTGAAATAATATTTTTCATTTTTCTTCTAGTTTCGAGATCTGAGAGTGACAGACAAACAGACGGACATTTTGCACAAACTTAATAGCGGCTTTTCCCCTTACGGGGGCCGCTAAAAAATAGGTCACGATTAGTTACACTTTTGCAAGCTAGAAAATAAAGATTCGTACCTTCCGGACAGTCCTCTGACTGATCTTCGGGTTTTCCTTTCTTGCTGGACTTACTGCTCTATGAAAAAAAATATAGAAGCCAATATTGTGTTATATGTCTAGAACAGGGTCCAACATTAATGTAATGTAAAATTTTGACATCTTGTTAGTAAGACAAATTTCCTTACAAATAGTACAAATAATTATTATTATTATATTTCAGTGACAAAACAATCACAAATCTCAAATATTTGTAGGTATGACATTTTCAAAAAGTGTTTTCAAATTTTCATTTTATTTTAAGTTTACATTTTAAATAGACAGGCCATACAACTTATATAATCTGGTTATACTGCTTAAAGTCTGATAATACTACTTACATAGTCTGATAATACTACTTAAATAGTCTGATAATACTAATTAAATAGCCTGATAATACTACTTAAATAGTCTGATAATACTACTTAAATAGTCTGATAATACTACTTAAATAGTCTGATAATACTACTTAAATAGTCTGATAATACTAATTAAATAGTCTGATAATACTTCTTACTACAGATGACCTGTCTCTAGAAGAGGAGATAAAAAACGCATAGGAAAGGCTGCCTCGACATTCGCTAGACTCAGGTCAAGAGTTTGGGAAAACCATAAGCTAACTACGGTGATCAAAATGGAAGTCTACAAGGCATGCGTTATGAGTACACTGCTGTATGGCTGTGAATAATGGACACCTACGCAAAGCAAGAGAGAAAACTGAACTCATCCCATTTGAGATGTCTCCGTAGGATCTTGAATGTCACATGGAAAGAAAAAGTGTGCAATACTGAGATCCTTGCGCGATCAGGTATTCCCAGCATCTTTACAGCCCTCAGACAACGCCGTTTGTGCTGGTTTGGACATGTTCGCCGGATGGAGGAAAAGCGTATCCCGAAAGTCATCCTCTATGGTCAACTCGCGACTGGCTCAAGAAAAACTGGTCGCCCCCACCTAGTTATATTAATGTAATAAAACGTGACCTCAAATCAGTGAACATCAATACAGACAATTGGGAAGACATAGCTCTAGACCGCACCAGATGGAGAGAGACAGTGACCAAGAAAGCTATGGACAGTGAAAGTACATGGGTCTCAGCTGAGGAAGAAAAACGCACAATCCGTAAAACAGCCAGCTCCTCTACCACCGAAGCAAAAGCCACCTGCGCCTTCTGTGGACGGGAGTGTCTCTTCAAAATAGGGCTCCACAGCCACATGAGGAAGTGTGCTCTGAGATGAACCATAGTCGTTCTACGATTGAAAGAGGTCAATGATGACTACTTAAATAGTCTGATAATACTACTTACATAGACAATGTTAATTATCTAAGAATTTCACCGTTTTTTTATCTTATAAATTATAAAAGATACAAAATCGCTTGTTACATCAAAGTTGCACTACACATATAGCCGCCTGTCATTTAGATGTGCACTAGACATATAGCCGCCTGTCATTTAGATGTGCGCTAGATATATAGCCGCCTGTCATTTAGATGTGCACTAGATATATAGCCGCCTGTTATTTAGATGTGCACTAAACATATAGCCACCTGTCATTTAGATGTGCACTAGATATATAGCCGCCTGTCATTTAGATGTGCACTAGATATATAGCCGCCTGTCATTTTAGATGTGCACTAGATATATAGCCGCCTGTCATTTAGATGTGCACTACACATATAGCCGCCTGTCAGCTCAAAGTTGCACTAGACATATAGCCGCCTGTCAGCTCAAAGTTGTACTAGACATATAGCCGCATGTCATTTAGATGTGCACTACACATATAGCCGCCTGTCATTGAGATATGCACTAAACATATAGCCGCCTGTCATTTAGATGTGCACTACACATATAGCCTCCTGTCATTTAGATGTGCACTAGATATTTACCCGCCTGTCATTTAGATGTGCACTAGACATATAGCCGCGTGTCATTTAGATGTGCACTAGACAATAGCCGCCTGTCATTTGGATGTGCACTAGACATATAGTTGCCTGTCATTTAGATGTGCACTAGATATATGGCAGCCTGTCATTTAGATGTGCACTAGACAATAGCCGCCTGTCATTTAGATGTTCACTAGACAATAGCTGCCTGTCATTTAGATGCGCACTAGACATATGGCCGCCTATCATGTAGATGTGCACTAGACAATAGCCGCCTGTCATTTAGATCTGCACTAGACTTATAGCCGCCTGTCATTTAGATGTGCACTACATATATATCCGCCTGTCATTTAGATGTGCACTAGACATATAGCCGCCTGTCAGCTCTAAATTGCTCTAGACATATAGCCACCTATCAGCTCAAAGTTGCACTAGACATATAGTCGCCTGTTATTTGGATGTGCACTAGACATATGGCCGCCTGTCATTTAGATGTGCACTAGATATATATCCGCCTGTCATTTAGATGTGCACTAGACATATAGTCGACTGTCATTTAGATGTGCACTAAACATATAGCCGTCTGTCATTTGGATGTGCACTAGACATATAGCCGCCTGTCATTTAGATGTGCACTAGACATATCGCCGCCTGTCATTTGGATATGCACTAGACATATAGCCACCTATAAGCTCAAAGTTGCACTAGACATATAGCTGCCTGTCATTTAAATGTGTACTAGACATATGGCCGCCTGTCATTTAGATGTGCACTAGACATATAGCCACCTGTCAGCTCTAAGTTGCTCTAGACATATAACCACCTATCAGCTCAAAGTTGCACTAGACATATAGCCACCTATAAGCTCAAAGTTGCACTAGACATATAGCTGCCTGTCATTTAGATGTGCACTAAACATATAGCCGTCTGTCATTTGGATGTGCACTAGACATATAGCCGTCTATCAGCTCAAAGTTACACTAGACATATAGTCGCCTGTCATTTAGATGTGCACTAGACATATAGCCGCCTGTCATTTAGATGTGCACTAGACATATAGTCGCCTGTCATTTAGATGTGCACTAGACATATAGTCGCCTGTCATTTAGATGTGCACTAGACATATGGCCGCCTGTCATTTAGATGTGTACTAGACATAAAGCCGCCTATCAGCTCAAAGTTGTACTAGAAATATAATTACTTGTCATCATAAAGACCTATACCTGCTTGTCACCACAATGCTGTGGAGGCTTTTATTTGAACACAAATCAAACAGTGTTGACTCTCATCATTTTAAAATCTCTAATCCTTACTCTCACTAGACAACTTTAATGAACGTTTTGGAGATATTCAATCGACCTTCGCCGTTTTATTTAGTAGCTACTTGCACTCTTTTTTTAAATTAAAGTGTATCCATTAAAGTCAAAAGTTAAAACAGTTCTAGAATTAAAATAGTATATGCTACTACTAACCTGGCTTTCATTCTTTGTCGGTGGCTTATAGGCTATTCCACTCCAGGCAACACCTGCTGCCGATGAAGCATTTATATAATTCATAGAACTGATATAGTGTGTCAGTAGAATCTGTGAACATTGAAGTAAAAATGATGTATACTGATATCTGTCTCAATGAAACCTGAGAAGTAATATACGAAATGAATGTGTGTCTTTGACAGCTTAGGGTGTAATCTTTTAGAGGGAAATACCTTTTGTAGTTCCGAGGGATACATAGAAAGTCTCCAAGAAGCATGAAGCGTTTGTATGTTATCGACACAGCCAGAAGCAAGTCAGACATTTGATAATAAAAAAATAAAGTAGACAGAGGAGCGTTTAATAGCTAAATAGCTCATGAGACATTTTGTTTAGTTTTGCGTTGAATGTTCCAGCTGAGATCTCACGCGCCTAGTTATTTCCCCTTAATCCCATCTTGTTTTAGTAACAACATAGACCTACGTTTCAGTGTCCCTACTTTTCCGGCCATCTTGACTGATTACATGATTTGTTTATCAGCCATTGATATAACCAGATAAAGCGGCGCGTGGTTTCCATCCCCGCGATTTGTTTGTCTCTTTATGTATGTTTGATCTCCGAAGCATCAACGCAATTCTCACTTATATCTTATAAAATACAGACGTTTCTTTAAAAAAAGATGATTGCGTCCTACGGGTGTTCCTAAGACATAATTATATATCATACGCTTGTCCTGTTCCAAAACTCAAATCTGTTCTGGTCTTTGGTTCACCGGTATGGCCCCCCCCCCCCAGACCTAACAGCGCCAGAAAATGTATCATTATTTATTGGAAAGTAGAATTGACGTTAAGAGCAGCCAGCATCAAGCTAGACCACAGGCTCCGGACTGCCAAATGAGAACTTAAATGAGCCGTTGGTGGAAAGCGGCTTTTATGTATTGTGAAGTTAAGATTCACAATCAACGTGAGCCAAATGGGACGAGTTGAAGATATTCCCAATGGAACGTGATTTTAATCTCACGGAAAGTTTAGCCACCACACAGAATGTTCAAACCAATAAGAAGACAACATTTAATATTAGAGACCAAGGATGATCCCCACAGCCAGTAACAGTTGAAGGGAAACTCCAGGAGTAAAGCCTTCCCTTGTTTGTTTGTGTCTGCAACATACAGGAGAAATTGAAGTAAGGTGATTTACCAATCAATGCAAACAAGGATTCCTTCTAGATTTATAGAAGTGGATTTTCAAATGAAACATGAGAAGAAAGGTCAACAAATAGACAATAAGTTCTGGTATTGATGATCTTCCATGCACTGAAAGTAAAATACGAACGTTCGCTCTATAAATTATTGAATAGAATCGATTTCAGTTGATTGAACCACCTGTACATCTGACCAGTTCCTTATTCAACAGCTACAATAGAATGTTCAAACTACTTTATCCTATATTGAATGATGCTTATTGCTAATGATGTAGTAATATGATTGTGAAGGTTCACTACGACATTTTAAAATAGCCCTACCTTTAGTAGGCTTCTAAATTGTTTTGTAAATGGTATTTGTAATTATCATTTTAAAAAAAGTTGTTAGTTTTGTTTTATGTCGTACAAAAAGAAACTCTGGTAGAACAACAAGTGAAGAAATATTGTAACCGCGGTGGTTGTCTTTATCAGTTCCCATACTCTATCTATGGCCATACGCGTACAGGGAAAATGATAATTATGAAGCTCCCGTGATTAATGTTTGTTCAGGAGAACACTTCTGTGTAAAAATACCTCATTCAGTGGTGATATAAGTTGAAGGTAGCCAATCCTGCATGAGGCGTCCAGAAGTACCCTTACACCCACGCAAACTCTGATGCCATTGAAGCATGCGTAACGTAGAGCGTTCTGATAGACTACAGTACCCTTAGGGAATTTATCTATACACAAATAAAACACAAGAACAATAAGGATTCGATACCAAAGTATATTTCATCATTTCAAACTAAAAATACGTATTTAAAAATCATCGAGCTAAAGTATGTATTTATGCATATTTATGTATATTATTTAATAACAATATATAATAATAAAATATAGTCTATACACACGAGAAATTAATCAACATTACGTTGTTTTTTTTATTTGTTTAGTTTATATAAACGGAGCTTTCGAAATAACCTTTGATGTAGGACAATAAATATATGAACTGTAGTTGTGTGGCTATTACTCAGTAGTTATACAGCAATTGTTCAATAAATTGTGTATTTTTTTAGTGGTTGGAATGGTGTACAGTTGTTGAAAAAAATAAAAATCCCAAATTGCGTAAAATATTTAAAGTTTTACAAATGTCAATATCCCAAAATCCTTAAACATCCAAATGGAAAAAGTATGCAATATTCTTAACGATTTTATCTCATCGTCGTATGACTACTAGACTAGTTGTACATTCAGCTCTGCTTATCATACGACTAGTTATACATCTAACTTTGCTAGTCATATGACTGGTTGACAATATCAGTGGTTCTCAACCTCTATTTAGTTATGCGACATATTGTTCTCGTACTGATAGTGTTATTCGTTTTATTCTAGTGGTATTCCACTCTCCTGTTAGGATTCAACTTTAATACACTTTTTGGTTTGTTATCAGTAAATGTTATATTTGGTATTGAATTATAGGAGAATGCATGCTCTTTTTACACAACACAAATTAATTTTTTAAAATCCAAAAACCATTTTAGTTTAATGGGAGTCAAATCAACGTTGGCATCGTCAATTCGGAGAGAAAGATATTAAAAATTTCCTAACTATGTTGCGAGCCCCAACCGTAAATTTATTCTCGTTCACAAACTTAATTAACTGTGATTTTGAAGATATTAAAAAACCTTAATCATAATGTAAATATCTCATACATTCTACATGTTGTATTTTCTTTTAAGAAACTGAACACAGCCAAATCGTTATCTTTATTTACTAAATCAAGAATCTTTTGGACATCTATAGTAAAAGCACAACGGATGTCTGAACTGCATAATTTCCGATTCTGTCTTTAGCTTTAAAAACTAACAGCCTGGTAAATTTTCTTTCGCAAAGATGCTGTTGGAAATGAAAGCGCATTCTCAGGCCGACTGCAAACATTTGATTCAGAATTGTGTAACAGACATTTAAAAGAAATCATTTTTAGTTTCATCGCTATAAGTGACTTCATGAAGTCTTCCTATGATCTCTCCGGGACAACCTGACTGTGACTGGGCTTCTGGCCAATACAAACTGTAAGTCAGGAAGTTTTGGAAAGCCTAATGAAATGTCGTACGAAGGCAGCGCAAATGTTCCTAAACAAAAGCTCGTTATGAGGAGCCGTTTGATAAACAGTAATTTAAACAGTTACAAATATTTATAGTGCGACAATTACAATGTTTGAAATCCTATGCCCCATTGACTTGTTTAGAATTTACTTTTGCTTCTTCTATGATTAGTTGGTAAAAATACACCATGTCCTACATACACCATGTCCTACATACACCATGTCCTACATACACCATGTCCTACATACACCATGTCCTACATACACCATGTCCTACATACACCATGTCCTACATACACCATGTCCTACATACACCATGTCCTACAAAGGAAAGAGTACTATCATCTCTCTTTTCTGTTTCATTCTTAAACGATGCTGAGTGTTTGGCCCAACTTCTGTCTAAGATCAAATCAAGTACGATCTACTCTACCCCTTCTCCCCTGCCCCACTTCTCTCTAGCACTTTATTTTACTTTTATTCTCTTTTGCATTGCCCCCCCGCTCTCTGTTGGTTTACTGTTTTCCCATTGTTTTCTGTTTCGCACTCCCCCACCCCATCTCTCTCTTTCTTATACTCATGCTCAATGCGCTGCTTTCTCTTTTCTTCTCTCTTTTATTGTCGTTGCTTTCTCTTTCATTGTCTTTCCTTTTATCTTTCATTGTCTTTGCTTTCTTTTTCGTTGTCTTTGTTTTCTCTATCATATTGTCAGTCTTTCTCGCTCTCTCTCATTTTCTCTTCCTCTTTCTTTGCCCTCCTGCCTTCCTCTTTTTTTTCGCCACCTCGCTATGTATGACTTGCTATGTCGTCTCTCCATTTTTCTCTTCCACAATTTTTTTTCTCTCTCTCTCTTTCTCTCTCTCTCTCTTTCTCTCTCTCTCTTTCTCTCTCTCTCTCTCTCTCTCTCTTTCTCTCCCTCTCTCCCTTGTCTAATGTTTGAAACTTTTTTTTAAATAAGTAAAAATCTTTCAATGCAACACGAAAAAGGCACTGGATGGAATATGTAAGTATATTTTTACAAAACTTAATATAGACTCACACTGTCTGGTCAAATGTTTGTACACTTTCTTTCACCCACACCCAATCTCGGATTAAATTGAAATTATGAATAATTATTTCTTTTACCCAACAAAACAACAATCAATTTTAAAAAATAACCAATTAGTTAATTTAACAATTGGTAATTTACTATTTAGTTTGGTACAAAAACAAATGAAGTGGTATAAGTTCAAGTAGTCCCCTTTATACTTTGCAGAAAAAATAGACGGCCGTTCGAAGCTTACAATAGATAACTATAAAACCTTCTATATTATAATGCACTTCTCTGGCACAGTGGTTAGTGTATTCGCTTCAGGAAGATTGCGACGTCGTGTTAGAGTTTTTTTTGTGTGTAAATGCATTTAAAAAGAGATCACGGTATTATCACCCAAATACCCCCATTTTTATCTCCATCTCTTCCCAATAGAATCATAGCGCATTGGGAAAGCTAAAATCATAAAATTGCGCTCAACAAAACAGTTGGCAAAAATATGTCTAATCGCGCAGATTATTATTGCTAGTACAGATATAATAAAAAATTGAATTACATGACTGCTCCAAACTAATTGATACAAACTACAATTGATATAAGCTTTCTTTTAAAACGTATTTGTTTATCTAGTTTAATTTAGCTTTGATCAGTAAGAGTGATAATAGCCATGGTCCTTTAATTATCTACCTCTTGTAAAGAGCTCGGTGTGTTCTCTAGGGATAATAATTTTTTCGAAGAGTAGCTACATGAACGAAACACGTTAAGTTCTAGAGACAAGATCTAAACTACTCTGACGTTGATCATACCCGACTGGTAGAAGGAATTATTATTGGAAGGTTGTTTCACTGCAGTCGGGGAGACCTGCATTTCCGGTACCTTTCTGGCGATTGGTGATGAACACTGTGGCCTTGAGTAGGTGATCGGGGGGCAGCCGTCGCTCTTGTGGAACGTAGCAGGTGTAGAGTATTTCGAGTACTTGGAGGGTACTGAATCATAGGACAGTGGACTACCGAAGTTACTTCTCATCGTGGACGTGGTGGGGGGACACGGGGTGTATTTCGACGGATATTTCTCATAAGGAAGTTTCGGGTAATCACCGTACAGCTTTTCATCGTACAGCTTCTCATCGTACTGCTTCTCATCGTACAGCTTTGATGGAGGGGAAACGTCCTATTTAAGAAAACAGCAGAGAATAATATGTTATATACATCCAATTGATTGATGTTTTTAGCGGCCATCGAAAAGGGATAAGACGCTATTAGTTTTGTGTGGCCTGTTCGTCCGTCCCGTTTAGATCTCGTAAACTAGAAAATATAGTGAAAATACGACATCATAGTATTTTAGACCATTCAAAGTTCTGATGCAATGGCAAATTTTTTTCTTTTATGAAAGCGAAAAATCTAATTTTTAAAATAATTTATGCAAGCAGTTTTTTCATAAAAATACATCACTTTTACAACTATTCACTATTAATAGTAACAGATACGGGAGGCTCTTTAGTAGGGAATTTCCATATACACCATATTTTTAACACATTTATGTAAACGGTTGTAGATTTTTTTTCAAATTTATTTTTTTTTACATTTGTATTGTTAAGTTATTTAGGTTCTGTTATACTAAATACTATATTTACACACACAAAAATGTTTACTATTTTTTTAAAAAGAAAAAATTTATTAAGTATGCATTTAAGTTGGATATATTATAAAACAACAATTAATAAGTAGTTTTTCATATTATCGCTGAACTGCCGTGTTTCTCTAGGCTTGTAGAACACTTAATCAAAGAAATTTTTTTTTTTAAGAAATGTTTTTTTCTTGAGGAATAAGAGATTGACCCTTTACAAAACAATTAGATCAATTAGATATTTATTATAAGAAATCAGTTAGGCCAGGTTCACATCTAACTTCACATTCTCTTTTACCTATCCTGTGGCCTGCTGGACCGCTGGGGCACCACGCAAGATCTGTTAACCTTTTTCTCCATTCTTCTCTGTGATTTGTCTTTGATAGAATTTTATTCTGATTATATTGTAACCTGCCTTTTTACCTGCCGGGGTGGACCTCTTCGGGGGCCGATTTTTAGTTTGTGTTTCCACACAAACTGTCTTTGTAACTTTGTTTTTTATGGTAAGATGATGACCGAAAATTCGATTATTCTGACACATCTGTAATAATATATTACAATACCTCAAAGTAAAGTTACCTATATTCAATATATTGACCAAACTCCATATGTGTGATCTTGGTTAAGAATCAATACAAGTTAGACAAGGTAACAAAGACAGTTGGTATGGAAACGCAAGTCAATATCGGCCCACGAAGGGATCCACTCAGGCAGGTGAAAAGGCCAGTTTTTAATATTTCCAGAAAGAAAACCCTGAAACACTGGACTCCTAACTCTCGACCCACTACAGCCCCGCGTATCTCCGTGGATAGAAATAGAAGAGACGTGATCAAGTTGAAAGTGTTGCCGACACTGTCGCAGTGTTAGTTCGACCTGATCACAAAACATACGGAGATTTAGTTATTTTTATTACATTGTTAACAGTCATTTGTATTCAATGAGCTGATAATTATGAATGCATAGTTAAATGTAACATGGGCGTAGCCAGGATTTTTTTCAAGGGGTGGGGGGGTTGGGGGGAATTTTTTCTCCCCCCTCCCCGTTAAAAATAATATATATATATAAGTTTCTGTGTGTGTGTGTATAATTAATCTTTATTACATTCTGACCCTTCATTCTTTCGGAAGTTGTTTATTGTACCCAAGAATAAGTTAGTGGAAAAATTGTAGACTCCACGTTGCCAGCAAAAAGGTCTGTGGGAGCGCTGCGAGCTTCCCCAGCGGTTCGCCCCGCCGCCAAGCACTATTTCCGGTACTGAAAACTAACGAAATGCATATTTTGAGGTACTTACAGTGCATTATCCTGATATTAAAAAGTTTTATTTCAAAAACCTAATCTGCTATTCTTACTTAGATCCTCCCGCGCTGTTCGGCGCATTGGGCACCAAGCTACCTCCCCAAAAATCTGTCATTAGCAATGTCTGAAGCCTTTTCCAACCTGCTTTGAAGACCTCAATGAAAGTGTGGAGCCAAATTGTACTAGGATGTCCCTGTTTGCGCTTTTCTCGTAATGGCCTCTATGTCATCGCAACTCTTATTATGCGTAATTCATTTTGTCGGTGACGTCCCAAAAACCTCATGAGGCGCCATGTCACAACATTACTAAGTGGTCGACTTCCAGTTTGGCACTACACTTTAGTAATGGAGACCAGCCACTGGTAGAGATTTGTAACCGCTCTTGGAATGAAGTGGCTGTAGTTTGCTTTAAATTTTAAATTTAAAAGGGAAATTTTATCGTCGAAATTATCTGTTGTGGGGTTTTAAACGTAAAAATCTCTGGAGTTTTTTTTAACAAATTCAAAGCCCCTTAGCTACGCTCATAGGATTTAGTGACTGTATCTTGCTTTACTTCTCCTAGATGGGTAGCCAACCAAGGCTAACGAGACCCTCCTGCCCGAAGCTTACTGGTTTAGGCGCCAGTTGCTCGCTTTTGCCCCTTCTTCTGTCTGTGGTAACGGTTCCGCCAGGCTCAGTATCTGAACAACTCGTGAAGGCCAGCAGTTGGACTGGTTGTCAGAGGCTATTTGAGACTCATGCAATTGGAAGCGTTTTATAGGTAATGATGGGCTTAAGACCATTACCACTTCCGGCGTTACCAACTTTGCGGAACCTCTATGGGCAACTCGCAACTGGCTCAAGAAAAACTAGTCGCCCTCACCTCCGTTACATAGATGTAATAAAACGGGACCTCAAATCAGTGAACATCAATACTGACCATTAGGAAGACAAAGCTCTAGACCGCACCAGATGGAGAGAGACAGTGACCAAGAAAGCTATGGATAGCGAAAGAAAATGGGCATCAACCCTGGAAGAAAAACGGACAATGCGAAAAATGGCCAGCTCCTCTACCACCGAAGCAAAAGCCACCTTCACCTGCGATATTTGTGGACGGGAGTGTCTCTCCAAAATGGGGTCCACAGCCACAAGAGGAAGTGTGCTCTGAGATGAACCATAGTCGTTCTACGACTGAAGGAGGCCAACGATGAAGGATTTTCTTTAGAATAATTTTGAAGAGAGAGGTTTTCAACCTCAAAACTATATGTAGGGTGATTTTAAACTTAAAACAATTTGGAGGGGTTTTTCGAACTTTAAAGAAAGCCCTCTGGAGGAAAAGGGTATAAACTCATAGAATTTTTAGTATGCAATTTGCTTTTTTTTATATAGGAGAGGTGTTTTTTTTTTAGTAGGGGAGGGGTTAAACTCAAAACACCGTTTGCTAACACTGATGTATTTTCAGTGTGTCATTTCCTTTTTTTTAATATTGAAGAGGTATTTTTTGGCTTGAAACCTTACTGAAGGGGGGTTTAAACTCAAAACCCTCTTTGGCTAAGCTCATAGCATTTTGAGTGCGTAATTTGCTTTTTTAGCTGCCCCGAAAGGGTAAAAGACGCTATTAGTTTTGTGTGAAATGTCTGTCTGTCTGTCCGTCCGTCCCGTTTAGATCTCGTAAACTAAAAAAGATATTGAAAATCCGACATCACAATATTTTACATCATTAAAAGTTCTGATGCAACGGTTACTTTTTTTTTTCTGAAAGCGAAAAATCTAATTTTTAAAATCAGTTATCCAATCAGTTTTTTAAAGAGAAAAAGCTAATTAGTATGCATTATAAGTTAGACCTAATTTAAAACGAATAGTAATCTTGTAAACTTCATTTTCTTCTTTTATTTAAAGGTAGCACGTCCCACAATGGAGGATCTTCAAAACAATTACATCAATTATAACACTTCAGTTAGGCCAGGAGGCGCGGTTGCTGAGCGGTAAAGCGCTTGGCTTCCGAACCTGGGGTCCCGGCTTCGAATCCCGGTGAAGACTGGGATTTTCAACTTCGGAATCCTTGGGCGCCTCCGAGTCCACCCAGCTCTTAATGGGTACCTGCAGGGCCGCCTAGAGGGTTGCGTGCGAAATTAAAATATGCCCCCTCCCCTTTTTATAGAAAAAAAATTCATTAAGACTGAGCTGGACACTATACCTAAAGCGCTCTTTAATTTAAATATATTTTTGTAGACGATTCCTTTTTCTTTCATAGATAACATCATTGTCGTATCCCCATGTCCTCTAAGTTGTTTTGTTTTTAATTTTAACTGCATTTTTTTTAAAGAATGAAAAAGAAAAGAAACTTAGCGTTAATTATAACACTATATTTAGGTTTTATTTTTAAATTTATATTTTTAACACCAAGTATCGAATCCAAATTTAGGTAATGAAATTTTACCAAAAGGAGTCAGTTTCACAGGTCTATATATAATTGATTTATGGTCAGTTTTTTGTCCGAAATAGTGTTGCCAACATTAATTTTCAGCGTTGTAAAAATTTCTTCATGGAAATTGAAGATGTGGCAGGTTTTCGCTAAAGTCGGCAAGGGGTTTGATACCGAACCGGGACTCGGCGCTATGCGTATTCTGGCCTTTTTCTCTGATTAAGAAGAGAGAATTTAAAAAAAAAAGGCTAATATTTATGTTTTTTCTTTCAGAACGCACTATTCATCCAATAAAAAATAAAAAGTCAATGGCCATTTTAAATCTAATAATAAAGAGGCACCCTTGGCTAATAGTATTATGCGAGGGAGATTCTAGGTAGGCCTACATACATACGTCTGTAATGGGAGTGATCTTTTTAAAAATATTCTTCGTGTTAAGTAAGACGTCTCTGTCGCGGACGGTTTATTTTTCACATAAAAGTCGTCACTATAATAAAGTGCAATAAATGGAATAAATTCGACTATTCTGAGACAAAAAAAAATCTAGAAGAATCACACCAGCGGAGACATTTTAAAATGTTTTCTTCAAATGTCTTGACCCATACTGTTGCAAAAAACGGTCTACATTTAACAAGGTCCTATTAGAAGATATGAGACGTGGCAGCTGAGCGATAAAGCGCTTGGCTTCTGAACCGGAGGTCCCGGGTTCGAATCCTGGTGAAGACTGGGAGTTCACCCAGCTCTAAAGGGTATCTGACAGTTGGGGAATAGTAAAGGCGGTTGGTCGTTGTGCAGGCCAGGACACCCTCGTTAACCGTAGGCCAAAGAAAGAGATTACTTTTGATCATCTGCACTATAGACCACAAGGTCTGAAAGGGAAACTTTACTTTTTTAAAATTTTAATTTTTAAACATGTAATGTTACTAATATTTAGATAAATTACATACACTGAAAAAAATTTTTCGCCGCCACCTCTCCTTGTTGATGTTGGCTTATCGCTACAAACAGCTACAAGAACTGAACCAATGATAAGCCGTTTCGTATTTTTACTAAATAAACATTAAATAACTTTTTTTGTGAACATAATATCTAATATTAATGAAATATACTGATATTTAAACGAAATCTAGCTCACCACAAAAGAACGTTTTTACTCTTTCATGTCTCAAGATTGTCTGCCGTTTCACATTTGTAGTACGCTAATTTCATCCTTCTCAATGCATAACCAATCAATCGCTTAACCTCTTCTTACCGCCGCCTAAGAAACACACACACACTGTATAACACCCCTTTTTGTCAGAAAGTTGAGCCCCCCCCCCCCCCCCCAAATTCGAGGTACTCGCCACCACCCCTAGGGGGGGACCCAAAGTTTGAGAAACGCTGCATTAAAAATACTGATGATCAATTATGCAAAACAGAATAATAGTAATAATAATCCAATACTAAATACTTGCACATTTTTAAAAATAAAACACTAGAAAGAAATATAGGCCTAACTACCGTTATATAAAATTAAATATTAAGTGGTTCTAATATTAAATATTTATAAAAACAGATTCCGTTTTTACTACGAAAAGAAGATAGTTCAAATTTATTTTAAACTAGAACACAAATGAACATATTGTAGATTTATATCTACACTTTATAATCGGTCAAAAATATTCTACTCTCAACTAACAGCCATTTCAAATTAAAGTGACAATGTTTTAAAATTGACTTTCTAATTGCTAGAGCTACTTACAGGGAGGGCTATTCGACTTGAAAAAAATATTACAAACAACCCATGAAAATTCAAGGCCATGGGGGGGTCGGCGCTCATGGAAAAACTCATGGGGATCCCTCGCGCGCCAGTTTCCAAAATAACTTCTTATTGTACGAATATCGTCTCCCCCCCCCCCCCCCCCTAATATTCAAAGAATAATAGAATCATTAGAATTTAAATAAAATATTTAAGTAATTTTTTAAATTATTAAACCAAAAATTTAAAAAAAGGAATCTTGCTGTAATGATTCGGCCGCCTGCGTGCGATGCACACATTGCACAATAGGTAGCGGCGGCCCTGGGTACCTGACATTAGTTGGGGAAAAGTAAAGGCTGTTGGTCGTTGTGATGGCCACATGACACCCTCGTTAACCGTAGGCCACAAAAACATGAACTTTACATTATCTGCCCTATAGACCACAAGGTCTGAAAAGGGGGGGGGGGGGACAGTTAGTCCAGGTTCACATCTAACTTTTCATTCACGTGCACCTATCCTATGATCTGCTGGACCGTTGGGGCACTACACAAGAAGCCTGTCGACCTTCTTTCTCAATTCTTATCTCTCATTTGTCTTTGATATAATTTCATTCGGATGTTCTTTCTGAAAATATTGAAACCTGCCTGGGTCGACCACTTCGGGGCAGATTTTTTTTTTAGATTCAAACTAGGCTGAAGGGGGGTTTTCACTAAAAAAAACTTTGGCCACGCTCATAGAATTTGTTTTTTCGCTTTTTTCGAGGTATTTTTTTTTTATCTTTGAACCCCACTGAACTCAAACCCCTTTTGGCTACGCATAGCATTTTGAGCGTGTAATTTGCTTTTAATTATATTGAAGGGGTATTTGTTAGCTTCAAACCCCGCTGATAGAGGGTTTTAACTCAAAACCCCTTTGGCTACGCTCATAACATTTTGAGTGCGTTGTTTCCTTTTTTATATTAAAGAGGTATTTTCTAGCTTCAAACCCCGCTGAAGGGGGGTTTAAACTCAAAACCTTTTTGGCTACGCTCATAGCATTTTGATGCGTAATTTGCTTTTTTATATTGAAAGGTTGTTTTTAGCTGCAAACCCATCTGGAGGAAGATTTTAAACACAAAGCCCCTCTTGGCTACGCTTATAGAATATGGTGACTGATGAATGAATAGTCAGTCATATATTGAAGAGGGGGTTTTATCATTAATTACGTAGGGGGTCTAAAAATAAAAAACTATGCTCTTGGAATTTGGGGATTGTCGTTTGCATTATTTTTATATTGTTTCATAGAAGAGGGGAATTTAACTGCAAAACCCCTGGTAGGGGGTTTTAAACTCAAAACCCCATTGGCTACGCTGGGGCAAGTAATGCCGAATGAAATGAAATCCTGTCCTAACTGATGTTATTGAATTAGATAATCAAAGCCTCAACATTAGTCTAGGAACTGATGTCATTCGATCACCACTGATCCTCAAATGTACATTACAAAATACTTCCTATTTAGTGTTGTTTTAAATAATATAATAAGGCTTGTCTTCGAGTCCGAAGATCAGTGAGGAATGCAGTATTTCCGGTGGCTGCGCAGCCCCAACTGTGAGCTACATGATTTGCCTCACCAAAGGCAATCATAACCATTGTCGCAGGTGATCGATTAAGATTTTCTTTTCGCCGTGTTCGTCTGTCCTCGGCAGCGGATTTTCTTTTGGTCTCAAATGTGTATCCTTTTAGCTCACCAAAAAATTGCCTTTGGCATACTTTCGTCCCCCATACGGGATACATGCCCTGCCCAGCGTAACTGTTGGACCATAAAGAAGTCCTTCTATACTGCCCATACCGGCGTTTGCAAGGACATCGCTATTTGTAGTGCGGTCTTGCCACTGTATGTCCATGATGGAGCGCAAGCACCTTTGGTGAAAGTGCTCAAGTAGTCTTAGTTGTTTTCTGTATAGTGTCGATGTCTCAGATCCATATAAAAGGGTTAAGAGAACCACCGCCTGGTAGAAATTGATTTTTGTAGGCAGGCGGAGCGATTTATTCCGCCAAACTCTCGCCTGAATGCGTCTAAAAGCGCCACTTGCCCTGGCCAGATGGTTATCAACTTCCCTTGAAAGTGAGGCGTCATTTGATACCATACTACCACTAAGGGGCTGTCTGTTTACGGTGATCTTGGGGCTGAGTATGTTTTATTGAGTGGCTTCTGGAACATGACTTCTGTTTTCCCGAGGTTAATAGATAAACCTAAAGAGTCAGCAGCGCATGCAAATTCGTTGACCGCGTTCTGGAGATCATATTCATTGAGAGCTAGCAAGGCGCAATCATCGGCATACAGAAGCTTCGTTATGACCATCTCCTTTGTTTTTGTAGGGGATAGTAGAAGTCGAAGATTTTAACACATTGCCGTCTGAACGAAACCTGATGTAGATGCCTTCGTGCAATCGCTGTCTCATTTGACCCAGCATTACGCCAAAGAAGATTGCGAATAGAGTAGGAGCAAGTACACAGTCCTGTTTCACGCCATTTTCTATTGGGAAGTGATCAGAAAGGGCATCATTGTGTCTGATCTGGCCTCTTTGTCCCACGTGCAACTGCTTGAGAATGGATAGGAACGTAGGTGGACATCCCAGCTGGCCAAAATCCTCCACAAACCATCGCGACTGACCGTGTCGAAAGCCTTGGTGAGGTCCATAAAGGCAGCGTATAGGTTTAAGTTCTGCTCTTTGCATTTTTCTTGTAATTGTCGCAGAACAAATATCATGTCAGATGTACCTCTACCGGCTCTGAAACCACATTGGCTTTCAGATAAGACCTCGTCCACTAAAGAGTGGGTTAGTCGGTCGAGCAACACTCGAGCAAAGATCTTTCCTGCTACTGACAGAAGTGTAATGCCTCGATAGTTGGAGCAGTTAGACTTGTCACCCTTTTTGTATAGGGATATGATTACGGAATCTCGAAGTTCAGGTGGGACCACGCACTTCTCCCAGCATAAAGCGTATATAATAATAATAATAATAATAATAATAATAGATTTTTGTCTCTTTTAAAAAGT
The DNA here is from genome assembly GCA_030265305.1 of Biomphalaria pfeifferi. Classification (NCBI taxonomy): domain Eukaryota; kingdom Metazoa; phylum Mollusca; class Gastropoda; family Planorbidae; genus Biomphalaria; species Biomphalaria pfeifferi. The sequence goes on from JASAOG010000038.1 coordinate 2,663,746, forward strand.
AAAAAAAAAATGTTGGTAAACGTTGTTGTCGGTATGACAAAAAATATTTCATTCACTAATACAATTAACAGAATTTTTTCTTTAAAAAATCTAGAACCGTGCGCATAAATGTGTTAAAAAGAAGCTAGTCATCTTCTATAGTGAATAGCCTCCTATGTATTTTTTTTTAAACTATTAATAGTGAATAGTTGTATAAACGGTGTATTTGTATAAAAAAAACTGCTTGCATGGTTGAGTTGAATCGATTGGACCCCACGATGCCCTGCTAACTCGATGGTTATATTACAAGGTCTTCGGGGTTTGCAAAAACCTTTCTTCAGGGAACAGTATCAGGAAAAGGAAGAAGCAGAGAAAGCGACAGGCCCGTCATTGAAGAGGTTGTATTCAAGGAAAAAGACAGAGACGAATGGAGATAGATGGGTGACAAATCCTATGTGGCGCCCCAACGGTGAAACAGATTAAAGGATAGGTGAAGGTGACTCGCCTTTGCCGGTTGTCCTGTTAGTGTAAACAGCTCCGGCGGACACAATTTATGAACCGCACGAGAAGGCCAGGAGTTGGATTCGTTGTTAAAAGCTATGTAAGACGCATGCTAATGGTAGGATTTATACCTAGTGTAATGCTTCATTTTCTTTACAATTTCCGACAATAAAAACCTAATGAAACAGTTGCCAACTTGGAAACAAAAATGCTGTGTGTGTCTCTGCTTCTGAACCTCTCTTCTGATGGAGCTGAAAGGATAATGCTAAGGATAACATGAAACATGAAAGAAATAAAAACTTACAAGGTTTTTGCTTGTCTTTTTTTCCGTCTTTGACAAAGGTGGTGATTCTGTGTTGGGCGCAAAACTGGTAGAAAATGATTTACCGATTTTCGTTGTATCCTCCTCCCCTTTCATGTCCATTTCACTTTTACTGCTTTTCCTACCCAGGGATTCGCCTTTATCTTTTTCTATGCCAACCTTGACACTATGTTTCGAGACGGGACGTTCGAATGAGATTTCAGATACTGGCCTACGTACAGGGTCACTCGCAGGTTCCAGGTCTTTATCTTTTCCTTTTTTGCTTTTGTCTTTCTTTTCTTTAGTGGAGGATTTGGCCTCGTCACTGGGGTCTTTTCTCTTGGCGTCGGAGCTCTTTTCTTTATCTTTGTCTTTCTTCTTTGCTGCGTAGACTTCAAAGGCTGTTTCTCCACGCAATCGTTTCCGACAGATGTCATGGTGTCTGTAATTACATGACTGTGGCTCACTTTGACATGAGTCATTCAAACGTCTTGATTGACACTCATAATATGAATCAGGGCTGTTGCTTGCCGTTCGAGAGACGGAGCAACACTTTGGTGACAAAGGTCGCTGATTGTCTGAATAACTGGAAGTGCTGTACATATCGATATCCGAGGCGCAACTAGCGCGGCTTAACGAATGCCTAGCGGACCTTGACTGCGCACACTCCTCTTCTGAGAGGTCACGTTGTTTTCTCAAGGAGTAGGATTTTGGGATATACTTAGCGCTTTGGTCTTCTCTTCCAGTTGGTTGCAGCAACGTAGTGTATGATCTTTGAAAACCTACTTTGTCAACGAGTTTAGATCTGTCTCTTTGATAGGGCGAGGTAGAAGACGTTCTGTAGGACGAGTAGCAGCTCTTGCTGCTGTAGTAGTCCTCGTCTGTCAAGGAACCATCGAGATCATCCCTTGTTTTAAACGCTGGTCTACCTCGACTACTCCTGCTGACTGGAAATCCGTTGTCTGATCGTCCACTTGCAACTGCGTCCACTCTGCTGCCACTGTCTTTGGAAAACTTACGACTTCGTGAAACTTCGTGTGCAGAATCTGCAGGATAATCTTGCCTGATGTGCTGAGATCCGCTCGGTGGAGACAAACACACGCTTCTTCCGTGATCATCTCTCCAGGTTACCTCTTTCATAGCACTGTTCAATTCTTGAGGTATTTTATCCGAGTAATTCTTGCAGTCGCGGCAGAGAAGGTGGCTTTCATCCGAAAGATATGAACAATTTCCTCTTCTACTTTTAGCTTTTTGTTTCCTTAAAAATGTTTCATTTCTTTCCAAACAACACTCATTTTTCTTTGCGCAGTCTTTTTTCAATGAAGATGCACCATCAAGAGAAGAGACATCTTCTACCAGAGTAGAACGCTTACTTTTTGCCATCTGATCCTCGAGATCTCTTTGACATCTCACATCTCTGTCCTTGCTTTGATACATTTCAGAACGAAGAGTGTCGTAATAAGAAGAGGCTGTACCCATACCTTCTCCTGGCTTTTTGATCACCTCTAAATCTTTCGATCTTTTACTGTTTTTCCATCGGCTAAATGGATCAAGATTATCTTCTGGATCACTGCTCGTTCCATGAACTGCAAGGGTGGCACTTTTTGAGTTCACCCTTTTCTTTGTGTCAGAGACGCAGCCACTAAAAATTGATTGGAAGAGAGGCTGAAATAATGGAGAGGGTTGTATACTCACTTTCTTCATGTCAGACGTAAGTCGCCTAGGGAGGCGCAAGCCACCAACTTGTGTGGAAGAATTAGCTTTCAGGCTGTTGATTGTTTTGGCCAACGAGAAATTTGTAGAAGTTTTTCTATCTAAGGCTTTTTTGTCCTCAATTTCATCTACAGAAAATGTTCTTCTGGCGGCACCTTGTTCAATACATTGTACGCACTTTTCCATGCAATCTCTTCGAGGTTGGTTGGTGGGGGAAACGTCCGAATTCTTTCTAGATAAAGGCTGATCAAAGAGACTTTTGGTGTTAAGCATGGGAGGTTTGCTAAAAGTATCATGGCTTGTCCTTGCTGAACGGATACCACAAGGGGTAACTTCTGTAGAAGTCTTCTCTGAATTCTTATAAAGGGAATGTTTCTCTTTGCCTCCGCTATAACTTTCAGATATCGCATCTTTTGTTGTCTTGTCGGCCGAAGAGGAAACAAACTGGGCATTTAACTCCCTTACTTGGGCATCGTACGATTTCCAAGTACGCTGCAAACATTTTGGGTTCTTGTGGTACCGGAAAGGAGGAGAACTTCGTCTTGAATTTTCAGGAGATTCGTGGAAGAAGATCCCAGAATATTTTCTTTTTGAACCAGATCGTACTGGGCTAATCCACTGAGGGGAATCTGTTTGGTCCACATCACTCTTCATACTCAAAGATGTTGGAGACGCTGGTTCCTTTTTCATCATTTTGGTTTTTGAGAGACTCGCATTCTCTTTTAATGTCTTCCTGTATACGTGGATATTGCCTACTCCGGACTCACTGACGGATTCATATTGCACGTTTTCATGTAAACCATTTTGCTTACTCAAAGCTCTTGCCTGAGACGACTTGGCCGATAGTGGAGTTTGAATTGCAGTTCTGCTCTGTGGTGACCTTATTGGACTTTTAATGATTCCAACGGCTGTAATAGAAACAGCTGATCCAATTTCTTTGCTTGTTCTAGTTTTCGATTCTTTAATATTCAAATAATAATTCTGACTGTTCGGCGTATTTGCTCTGAGATTGTCAGTTGAAAGTCTATCGTGAGATTCCTTGTAATTTTGTAGTTCAAGTAACGAATTGGCAGGATTCTCAACTTCTCTTGTTATAAACCATTTACCATCAAGAGGAGCTAAGGAAGAGCTGTATTGTATGTTATCACGAGACTTATTCACAGGTCTACTGCTTATTGCTTGCTCTTGTTCCGACTGTTGATAATGACGGTTCTCTACTAAACATTCTTGTGTGTCCAGCTTGACCAATGCTTTATAGTCAACGTTGCAGCTGTCCTTCTTGTCCAGCCTAATGTCTGCTGAACTTACGTTGGAAGTATTTGCTAACATCTTCTGGGAGTCCTCTCTTTGCAAAACAATTTTAGAGGATTGACCTCTAAAGCGATATTCTGAATTCTCTAAGCGTTCGTTGTCGTGCTGCGTGGGTATCTGTGTTTTAGCATGAGAAGATGGCGACATTGGCATTGCGATTTGTGAACTTCTATTGCTTGGTAACCTATCAAGAGCATTTACAAACTGTTGCTCACTTGATTTAAAACGATTTGATGGCATTTCGGGCAAGTTTGTGCTAGCTTTTGTGGAGATTTCTATTGTATTTCTGTTAGAGCAAAAATAACAGGGACGATTGTCAGGATTCTGATCACATGTGCACCGTAAATACTCTATAGTTTCCGTATTCCTTCTACTGGCTGCTTGACTCGCTGCCTTACTTCTCATGTTGTCTGCATTACTTGGAACTGCTCTTATTTCTGTTCGAGACTCTTTGAAGTCAGAATAATTCAGTTTGGATTTGTCCTGTGATAAAGGCGTTGCTGTTTTAGTTTTAGGGCTGCTTGGTGAAGATTTGTGTGCAACAATCATAGAAGTGACTATAGATGGTCTTTGTGTGGATACGATAGTATGTCTGCTATCTCTTTCCGATTCTGTCAAGCTTTTTCGTATACTTTCTATCGCTTCTGTATTATTAACACTGGTTTTTTTGTCTGCTGCAAACACCTCTGATTCTCTTCTAAAGGCTGTTCCGGATCTCATTGGCACAAAATGGCTCGTTGAAGTTTTAAAATTTGGTTGAGATTCCTGATTTCCACTTTCTTCTATTAAGGTGCTCCTTTTGTTGATACTGGCTCGCCTGCTCTCTATTGGCTCTCTTGCAGCAGTATTGCTAACGCTGAATCTTCTCTCTGCATTAGTATCTGCCAACGCGTCTCTGGAACCATGTTCTGATTTACGATGAGCAAATTGACTCGAAACTTTTTGAACTTCCTGGTGAGATTCCGGCTTTCTAAATTCGTCTTCCCGAGAGCTTTTACGTGCGAGAGTTCTGTGCATACTTTCTAACTTATCCACTCCTGTCGGATTGTCGGTGCTAAGTCTTTTCCCTGCATCCATTGCCACCGAAATCCTACCGGATCCAGTTACAGACAACAATCTATCCAAATGACTAGTTGAGTTTTTTAAAATTCCTGATGGTTGCATTCTTAACTCTGAGACTACGTGAGATTGGCCACCACTCTTGGCAGACTCTGCTTCTTGAATCGTAGAAAGATTGATCTTGGGCTGAAGGTACGTTTGATGGGTTAAATGTGAATCTTGAGAAGATCTCTGCTTTGGATCGACTACTTTGCTAGACGACTGTAGAAGGACACTGTTCGATTTCAGGAACAGACGATTCTCTGAATCTTTTGGCCCATTCACTGTACTTTCATGCGTAACAATTACATCCGTTTGAATGCTTGTACGAGGGAGGTCGATGGGAACATCTTTTATATCTACAAGTGAAACACTTTCCGAAACCGTTTGAGACACTACATTTTGATCATCACCAGCCTCACTAACGATATCCTGAAAAACAAGAAATACATAATAAAATAACTTCAAGAGTGCTACTTTTTAATTGTAAGTCTTTATAGCTCGCCCAAAAATAACTACGATTAGATATAAAATGTTAATGGAATATAGATTGAGTCTCATACAAATGACATATATAAGATATAAGCTTTATATAAAAAAAAATCATGAGTAAAATACCATTCTTATCGAGTGATTCCGAGGTATGTTTTATATATTAAATTATTTGAAAATGTTTTTATGTACCTGCCTACTGTGTGTGATTTTTGTCAAATAAAACGCGTCAAATTAAGTATAAAAAAAAGATAAAGCTGTTCCAGGTTGATAAGGAAATGAATAAAAGAATAAATAATATCAATTTAAAATATGATATCTTCGGTATACTCTTATGCAGGGCTTTTTTTTGTGACGGTACGCACCAGTACGAGGTACTTGCACCTTTTTGAAAAAATTATTACTTTTCTTGTATTTTAACGTATATTATTAATTTTAGTAGTTAAAAATTAGGCAATCAACTACTGAGTACCGGCACCTAATCACTGAGTACCGGGACCTATTTTTTTTTACAAAAAAAAGCACTGCTCTTAGGTATCAAACACCATTCCATTGTCAAGGCACTGTGTGGGAAGTATTGAGATCACATTGTACAACACAAAACGTCTAGATTTATTGATTCTCGTGACCCATATTATTTTATATCCAGAGTCTTCGAGAATTCCATGCATGGAACCTAGTTTTTAAAAAAGCACGATTTTTTGCTTTATGTATCTTGTGAACAGAAGACGAAGGTCTTGATAAACGATGCATTATTAACACACCAATACAAGATTTGTGCAATGTTTGACGCCTTACAATTTCATGTCTAAGTTCCATCGCTTGAAGCAGAAAGTGTTTTTCATTTTACTTAGGTGACAGCTGTGATCATACAGTGTATCATTCAGGGGTTTAGAAAGTTTTTTCCCGAATGAAAAGTTACGTTGCCTTATACGACTTGTGTTGTGTGCAATACTATTTAAGCTTAAGGCCAGGTGTTCATCCAATTATTTAATTGTAATTGTTAATAAACTATTTGTATATATGTTTACCTGGCACTTTGTTAAGTCTTATTATTTGCACACATAAATGTAATTATATACCTAGAGGTTATACTTAATAACCTAGGAGATATAAGTAGGGACCTATATACCACTGCACGAACGTGCCAGCACACCTCAAACACTGATCGGTTGATATTAATAACTTAATTCTAGCTATAGGTCAAATGAGAAACCGTTATTAACAATAAAGTCATATTTTTGGATTCTTACTGAGATACATCTTATTGATAATTTTAGCAATACTCGCTTCTAGGTAGCATTAATATATCACATTTGTTCATAATATAGGTGCAACCCTATCATTATGTAACAGTCTGGGTTTTTTTTTTTTTTGGATAGTATTTTCTTTGTTTACTGTTTGGGAGTTTAAACAAATTGAAAGAATAAAACAAAATTTGCTTGGGGGGGGGGGGGGGTAAAAAAATTTACTTTTTGTAATGTTTCCACTATGTCTTCTTTCTCTTTCCTTTTTCTCTCTAGGAATTCTCTGCGATCTAATCTCTTGGCTTCTTCACTTGTGCTGGCTTCTTGGCTCCTACGCATCACCTTCAGTCGACGTTGCAGTGCTAGAGATTTTCTATTTTCCATTTCTTCGATTTGACTCGGACTATTGACTGGGCGCCTGTTCTCTTTGGGAGCTTTACCGGTTACTAGTTTTGTTGGCGGCGCTTTTCTTGCTGCAAGGGAACTTCCATACAAAGGATGTGCTCCTAGCTGCTGGAAACAAAAGGAACATGGTTCAATTCCTTGAAAAGCTGATATAATTAGAAGGCATGATTCTTGCTAAATTGCATATACCAATTAAGTTTGTTAAAATTTCAATTAAACCAGATTATTATTTGTTAGAGAGATGAGACTAGGTCTTTTGATAAACTTGGCCAATGATAAAGCATTCTAGGCAAATGATAAGGCTTCCCTGCACTGTTGGATACTCTTAGTCAATGATAAGGCTTCCCTGCACTGTTGGATACTCTTGGTCAATGATAAGGCTTCCCTACACTGTTGGATACTCTAGGCCAATGATAAGGCTTCCCTGCACTGCTGGATACTCTTGGTCAATGATAAGGCTTCCCTATACTGATGGATACTCTATACCATTATTAAGTCTTCCTCACACTGTTGGATACTGATTTTATGCTTTAAAGTAGTATCTTCGGCATCATGATATTGTTATTAGAATACAGAAATTGTCTATGGGGAGGGATATACAAGATTATAACATCAGAAACGCATTATCTGATCAATACAATTTCATCGTGGCATCAAGACATCGTTGTTATCTGGCACTCCAAACACATGCTCACACCTGACTCAAACGTATAGTATCAATGTAGTAATTTTTTGTATCTTATCTTATATAGTATAGACGTTACTTCAAAAAAGAAGAGGATTACATCATACGCGTCATGCATTCAGTCATGCATATTAACCAATGACCTAAATTTGATTTTAATAAAGGTGTTATTCTAGTCAAATGTGAATATTAGTTTGTTATGAATCTCTCTGCTCTATTTTGTGTCTGTCCCAGTTTCTTAATGTTTTCTTGAGTTGAGGGGTCCCAAACAGAGGATGCATATTCTATTATTGGCCTATCCAAAGTTAAATAACATTTTAGTTTTATGTTCTTATTCGATGTATAGAAATTTTTTAAAATAAACTCTAACGCTTTGTTTGATTTTTTTTTATAGTTTCATCAATATGGGGATTCCATACTCATTATCTGTACTCTCCTAATGGATGGCAGATACATATTTTGAGAGAAAAAAATACATATTGAACTGAGATCGAAAAAAAATATGTAGAAAGTCAATGCAAAGATTATGTAAACAATCAACAGCCATACATTCAACATTCAATACAATCAACAGCTATACATTCAACAGCCATACATTCAACAGCCATACATTCTTAGACAATACAAAGAGAATGAAAACGTGAGTCTAGACAATACATACAGAAAGAGATGTCTAGTTGAGCTACAGTTTGGTAACGAAGGCTAGTTCAAGTAACACTTTTATAATAGTGAAAATATTTAGAGATATAATAATTTTATAGGAAGGTTTATTACTTCTTCAGACCAATGTGAAACCGATTGGTGACACTTCAAAATAAAAGACATATCTGAGCACCTCTAAGTTTGGTCTATAATAAGTGAAGAACTAAGAAAAAACCTATTTTGTCCTCATTGGCCAAAGTCTTTCAGTGAATGTAGCTCCATCAATTGTATTTTTAAAGCGCTGACGGATTTATTTTGTTGGGATTTGATTTGATGAGTCTGTGCCAGAAAGTGTTGATTCAAACATGGCAGTAGATTGGAAAAGAGTGGGGTCTCATAAACAGAGGTATTACAAACTTTCCAATTAACTCTTTCTCTCCGTAAATTATTTCCCATGATTCGACGGAATTCTTCTTTTTTTTAAAAAAATTTACAGTTCACTTCTCTGTTAGGATCAAATTTATATTATTTTGTTATCAGGAAATATTTATTTGGTATGGGGAATACATGATCTTGTTATATAACACAAATTAATGTTTATAAAAACAAAACATAATTTAATGGGGTGAAATCAGCGATGGTAATATCAAAGAGGAGAGAAAGAGTATATTTAAAAAAAATATTTTCTTCTATCACCTTGAAACCTAATGTCATCTGTTGCTATGTATCATAAAGATTTACCTGCCAACAAAGAAGACAAACACAAATAATATTTGCAATTACTCCTTCAAAAAACACTCACACAGCAACTATTTTGTTCTAAATAACTAATGAATGTTAGATTTAAAAATAAAAGGAATGTGCTACCAGAATAGAGGCATTGTAAAATGGTTGACAAAGGTCAAATACAATGTGTCTATTGAACAGACGACATTTTCTCTTGGGCTTGACATAATGGTAGTATGAACAAGGTTGTCATTGCCGGAAGTAGTAATGGATATAACACTCCTCTACCTATAAAATTCTTTCTAACTGCATGCGTCTCAAATAGAACCATTCCAACTCCTGGCCTTGAGGTCTAGCTCAGATATGAAGTCCAGCAGAACTGGTTTCACAAACAGATAACAGGAGAAGGCGAAGGCATATATCAGTAAGCTTCGGACAGGAGGGGCTCGTTAGCCATAGCTGGCTACCCACCCAGGAGAAGCAAAACAGCTATACCTAATCATGAGGCTTTGGGAGCCAAAAACTGAGGAAAAATCAGGAGCCGGCAACCCTAAGGCAGTTTGCAACACAAACCGCTACACCTTGGCAGAACCTGCAGACTCCAAACTGTAACGGCATCTGTCGCTCCTTTTGATATATTTGCTGCGTGGGAAAGGGGGAAATTGATGCGTTGGCGACTTTGTTCAGACCACAGCTAATGCACATATATTCATGTCATTTTTATGAGATGATCTGGAGTCGTTTTGCTACTGAGGAGGCCATATTATTATAAATTGTAAACTATTTTATATTCAAGTATTAAACAGAAATGTAGAAGTCCGTGAAATAAAGAAATTGTATGAGAATCAATTTACCTTTTCTCTTTTGGGCACTCTGTATCTTTGACTGCTAGTTGTAATGTTGTGATCAGGAAACTGCACAAACAGATACATTTATTTAGAGAGAGTTGTGATCAGGAATTCTGGGTAAGCGAATGTAGAGATCTACACTTAATAATATTCCAATGATAGGCTTTTAGATCGAGACTTAGAAGACTATGCGCAAAATTTTGTTGAACATGAATTTATTCAACTCTTCAATGAATGCGGAAATACCCGAAGACGTCTAGTCAAGGTCAAGATCAATATGTTCTCGTTCTCCCTAGCCAAATTTAAATTTACTTCTTCTCTTTGGCCTTGAAAATTATAATGGTCAAACTAGAGTTCCCCCAGGTGACAGACGAGCTAGTCATTCTTTTTACTTCGATGTACAGCATCTGTCGAATTTCTAGGAAAATCGTTAGAGCCGTTTTCAAGAAACGTACCTAGGTTCCACCCAGAAGGTTCTAGGACGTTTTTACGAAGTGACGAGTTGAATAGAGCTACTACACAAAGAAATATCAATGTAATTGTTACCTATTTTTGTCAATTCGAGGATAAACTAGAACCTTAGGTACATGAAATAACTTACGCATTTCAGTTCTGCATATCTGACGCGTCGAGATCGTCTAGACATTCGTGCCTTATCCGACAACTGAAAGATAAATAAAAAAATAAATATATATTACAAACTTATTTACGCAGTCCATGAAATTGAATCAAGATAAGAAACTTTAAGGAGAACTAAGGGTTTTAAAAAATCCTCACTAATTTTTCCAGAGTTGCTAATTAACAGATTCATGTTTTCTCTAGAGCTGGGTATTAGCAAAGTAGATATAAAACATTAACCTTCATTAAGTTTCAATCATTTTCCAAAGACAACACTTTTATCGCCTAACAAACTCTGGTACAACAGAGACGAATCAGTCATTTACAATGTATTTTTCTCAATAACCTATCTACCACTATATTTATATCGCTATTCTAATATGCCTTTATATCACCATATTACCATATGACCATTCCATTAAGTGTTTGTACTATCAACATGACTAGTCCATTGTCCGTAGTGATGGACACAATTTAACTACAAAGTTAGAAGAAAATAAATTGAGGTCAAAGTTTATTTAAGAAAAAAAAACGTCAGTGTTAAAATGGAAGTTGAGTTAGAAACTAAAATAAAGCTAAACAAAAAATAAATGTGTAAACTTTTTAACGTGTGGCACACTCCTAATCTCTGATCACGTGATATCAACAACTTTGATTTCAAAAAATGATACAATTAATAACTATTTGGTCACTGTCTGCAATTGAAGATGGACTGGTAGAGATGCCGGCACAAGTTACGGAGCCACTACCTGCACTGGAACGTAGCAGCGTTAGAAACTTTGCTCAACATTTACTGCTAAAAGCTATACAGTCAAACTTCTCGGCAATGTCATGAATGTGATTGTTCTGTATCTTCCAGGTCAAGTTGTGATGTTTAATTTCGGAAAGGTTTCAGGGAGAATCCAAAACATTCTAGGTCGATACTTAGTGTTTTTCATTAAGTACATTAGCTGCAAATGATAATTTATTCTGTCTATGACTTTCCAGCTGTCCGCGCATAGATTTAATTTTAATAAGATGCATTTTTGTTGTCTCTCTATTTGATAATAACAATATATTAATTATTTGTTGTTTTTTTTTGTGTGCATTTTTTGCAAAGAAAAAAAAAGGCAATAGGCAATTGGCAATACAATTTACAAGGAGATAATTTGTACAAAATGCTGTTGAAAACAAAAATAATGATTTGATTTAAATTTAAACTTCCTATTTTTTGCTTTCAAAAATTTCAAACTAGAAGTTTTAATTTTTTTAAAAATATTTTTATTATATTTAAAAAAAAGAAAGGATTACTAACTTAATAAAAAAAAAATCTAGCCGCTTTTGTAATCACGACAAAAGGGTTAGCAAATGAGAGGATAACCACAACAGATTCCTACGAACTCGTGTCACGTGATCTGTGAGACACCACACAGCTCTACAAACAAGTCGTGACACTTATCTTAAAAATGATAATACAAAGTCTGTTACAGGAAGACAATGACTTCCAGCAATGGTTCTCAATCTAGACTCGACGTTTCATCAGCCACCTCTTAGTCGTTGTACTCAACAAGGGATTGGGATAAATACTTCATCATGGCACCTCTTAGTCGTTGTACTCAACAAGGGATTGGGATAAATACTTCATCATGGCACCTCTTAGTCGTTGTACTCAACAAGGGATTGGGATAAATACTTCATCATGGCACCTCTTAGTCGTTGTACTCAACAAGGGATTGGGATAAATACTTCATCATGGCACCTCTTAGTCGTTGTACTCAACAAGGGATTGGGATAAATACTTCATCATGGCACCTCTTAGTCGTTGTACTCAACAAGGGATTGGGATAAATACTTCATCATGGCACCTCTTAGTCGTTGTACTCAACAAGGGATTGGGATAAATACTTCATCATGGCACCTCTTAGTCGTTGTACTCAACAAGGGATTGGGATAAATACTTCATCATGGCACCTCTTAGTCGTTGTACTCAACAAGGGATTGGGATAAATACTTCATCATGGCACATCTTTACGCTGTTAAAACATCCTCGAACTTCGAGTAGATCGAGACACTTATCAGAACCTATCAGAACTTATAGGAACTTATAAGGACATATCAAGACTTATCAGGGCTTATCAGAACTGATTAAGAGACAATAAAATGAACTCATACTTACCACATTACAAGGAATGTAGTTATCCGTCACTGGACTATGCCACCGTAGCGCATTCTGACCTCTGTAAGATCAATGACGTCTTAGTAAGGGTAATAAATTCATTTGGTCAACAGACTTAATAAATGACATGATCATTTTCCAAACGCACAGATTTGGATATAGAACAGCAACAACAACAAAAACAAAGCTTATACGAAGTGTAATTGTATTGGATCAGTCATGTAACTAAATTTGCAATAGATCTGCGAGCCATTTTGATTTCCTATAGGTCTACTTGTGTCGCGGGCCATAACACCGAAAAGTGCAAAAAACGAAATTAAATTGACCTCAAACTATTTTATTAAACCCGTGGATCTAGTACTTACATTTATAAATGGGATATTTGAGGTTTACTTCATTTTTTACGAACCTGAAAGTTTCTTCATTTCTATGTTTAAAATGTGCGCAAAATTGTAGCTGGCTTTTCCAGCGACTCGTTTTCGTGTCTCTTTTTGGTAACTATTCTCTCGATCGTCCAATCTCTAGGCATAGTTTATCAACCTTTTAGTCGTGGCTTAAATCAAGAATGCCGCCATATTTGTTTCATAATGTCGTTTTAAGTTGTTGTAATTGTTTTTTTTTTTAAATAGTCAAACTTGAAGAAACAAATATGGCGGCTGTTCACTTTTCCTAGTAGACATTTACAGTCCTAGTTCATAAAAGACACAAAGGCCCACATAGTAACCAATCCATCAGTGAGGTCCCTAACGTAAGGAAACATATATTTTAATTTTTTTTTTGAAATGGGATTTCTCTACACAGTTATTTTGGGCTGCAACACGTCATACAACAACAACAACAACGCGATGCACGAGGCGCCATGACATTTCAAAGCTCGAGCAATGTAGGACCGTAAAGAATTTCGTACGCAGGTTTCTAATCTATCGTGACTCTTACACTAATACGTAAGGTTGATATTGCATGTCAAATGAAATGTATCTTTTTAAAAAAAAATAAAAAACAACCTCGTCCAACGATAGGCTTCAATGTACCTTGCACAACTGTCTGCCATTTATATGTAACTAATTTCTATATAATGACGTTGTGAAATTTATGAAACGTAACTTTCTTGACGAGTTTTAATTGAATAAAAATAACAACAGCTTGAAATCTCAAAAGCAAACTTTTGCTATATTATTTGTAATTTCTTATTTTAAATTCAAGTTTTGTTAGACAAGTCAGCATTTCAGGATGAGGGATATATCGTCTGATGCTTATAGATAAACATTTATCTGATACCTAACTACTAACTAATACACACTGTACAAGTTTGATGAATACAACTTTTGAGCCTCTAGATCTCCATACTGATGAATACAAATATTCTCACGCTAGATTCTTAGTTCCTTGAAAATAGCAATAGTTACCTAATCTTATGAACCCAGATGGCTCTATGAATTAATACTGCAAAAAGTTTTCTTTGGAGAAAAGAAACTTAATCACCGCTGTTCTATACAGGAAGCTGTGGTGATTGAACAATGCAAGTCAATACCACATTGTGGACAAAATTAAAAGGTCTATAATGTGCGCGATGTGCGGCTAAAGATGCTTCAATAACTTGGCTACCTCGAGATGTGTTAGCTTGGCTACCTCGAGATGTGTTAGCTTGGCTACCTCGAGATGTGTGGTTAAAGATGCTTCTATATCTTGGCTACCTCGACTCGAGATGTGTGGCTAAAGATGCTTCAATAGCTTGGCTACCTCGAGATGTGTGGCTAAAGATGCTTCAATAGCTTGGCTACCTCGAGATGTGTTAGCTGAGCGCCTAAGCGTAGCACGGAAACCTTCCGCACTGGTCAACAAAAGACATTGGAACATGGCGCTCTGGGCATACTATAAGCATAAAAGTAGCGCTATACAACTATACAAAAACCACTAAAAAATCTCGTTGATTAGACTAACTTAATTTCCTTATTGAATAACCCTACTAAAATGGTTAGCTGAATGACCTCATTCAATTAGGTCATTGAAAGTTCTCATTAAACGACCTCACTGAATGAACTCACTGGATGACCTCATTGAGTGACCTCATGGAATGACCATCTTTAGATGACCTCATTGAATGAACTCATGGAATGACCTCATGGAATGACCTCACGGATTGACCTCATTGAATGACCTCACTAATAGACTTTCATTTAAGCTTACCTGTAAGTTAATGAGTCTGCATTTTCTGCACCTACAGCGTTGCTTGTGCTGTCGTCCACCTCCTGGTATCTGTGTTTATCCCTGGCGGCTGTAATATTCATATCAGGCATCTCAACGATGGCATCCTGATACTTTTCTAAGGCGCACGATTTTGCCAAGCCACGCTTCAGGTTGACAGTTTTTCCGTTGCAGAATTTCTGTAGGCTGGTATCATCAATGCTGGTCATATTACCTACAACCAAAGTTGAGCTGATTGCTGTGTTGTTGGCCGAGTCGTTGGTGTTGCTGGATAAATTAGAAGACTTAACAGAGATCGACGGATACTTGCTGTAAGCTTCCTTTCCGGTGAGTAGGACAACCTTTTTCTTGGACTTAGGACTGCTGGACAAATGGCCTCTATTTTTTCCTGAAAGTTCCTTTGTGACATGGTGCCCGCCAGGTTCTAATTGATAATGAACTTGTTTCTCCTGGCCAGTTTCTTGGCATTGTTTTACATTCCATCCCTTCAGGTGTCGCGGGGATTCTTGACCAACAGTGCCAGTGGTTTTCACTGTCTTATTTCTGTGTCTGTGTTGGGCCTCAGCTCCTCTTTCTTTTATTAAGGGCTAGAGAAAAAATGAAAATATTTTAAGGGACTTCATTTTGTTAATCTTTAAAGCAGTGTTTCTCAAAATTTTACCAGCGGCGTCCCCTTAACAGACACACTTTTGTTCGCGCCCCATTTAGCCAGGTGCCAGGAAGAACGCTGTAGGCTATAATGCCAACGCTGTGGTCTCTAATAATGTAATCGGTAAGGAAAGAAACTGAAGACATAAACATAGAGCGCTACTTGGCAACTATAAAACAAAGGACTAAGATAGCTCGTTGATTAGGCTAACTTAATTAACTTATTGAATAACCTCACTAAATTGGTTCGCTAAATGACCTTATTCAATTAGGTCATTGAAAGTTCTCAATAAATGACCTCACTGAATGAACTCACTGGATGATCTCACTGATTGATCTCACTGATTGACCTCATTGATTGACCTCATTGATTGATCTCACTGAATGACTTAATTAAATAACCTCATTGGATGACCTAACTGAATTATCTCAATGAATGAACTCAGTGAATGACCTCACTGGATGACCTCATTGAATGACCTAACTGAATGACCACATATACGATTTTCTAGTTTAAATTTGCATTAATATGTTTAGAATTCAAATCTTTGTGATTAATTCTTCTTGAAGCTAAACAATTTAGTCTTTTTATTTTTGTAGAAAATAGTGTTTAACAGATAATTATCAAGGGTTTGGTACACACACAAATATTTCTTGATAATAGTATTGGAGATGCCGCAGTTTCTCACTTCATCTAGCAAGGGAGTCTAAGGGTGCGAATTAGGTTCCCCCCCCCCCCCCCCGCAGGGAGAAGTTTTTATGCCCCTCGAGCTTCAGAAATTCTTTCTCCAGGCTTAACAACGCCCTTTTTCTTGAAGTCAAAACAGAGAATCTTAAAGAGATTAAAAGAAAAAAGAATCTGAAAGGGCAAAAATTAAAGTGTTTTCTTGTAATCAGAGCACACTATTCATTCTAGAAAAAAAAAAGGTCAGATTAAGTCTAATATAAAAGGAGGAAGCGCTGGCCAGTACTATTATACCAGGACCATACAAAGTACATATATCGTACCAACGCTTGTAATGGGGGGTCTGTTTGTCGTGAGATCATCTTCGTGTTAAATAATTCTTCTTGCCGCGGACTTTTTACATTTTTGTCCCCCAGTCGTAAAGATAAAAATGTACGACAGCCGCGACAATGTCGACCATTCTGTCACAAGAACGTCGTCAAGAATCACGTTAGCGGAGACGTTCTGTAACGTCTTTTTTAAAACAATCAGAGTCAATATTATTACAGACAATGTATTAATATTATATTAATATTATACCATTATTTTTTTAAGCTAAATCAACTCCTGACAGATACCAAATACTTCGTGCCCCTGGTATTGACATGTGACAACTAATTAGTCTCCAGTTGAATGCTTGTATGGCTTGAGCTACTCGGAAATGTTGATCAATTCTAAGCAAAGGTTGTAGAGTCCAAGAAAGCTTAAGGAAACAAATGTATGAACACTGATACATACTGTAAGTCTCACTACTAGAGAAAATGAGCCTCACTAATTAAGATTGTAAGCCTAACTAATAGACATTGTAAGCCTCACTGATAGAGACTGTAAGCCCCACTACTAGAGAGAGTAAACTTCACTAATATAGATTTTAACCCTCACTACTAGAGACAGTTAGCCTCAGTAATAAAGATTGTAAGCCTCACTAATAGAGAGTTAGCCTCAGTAAAAGAGATTGTAAGCCTCACTACTTAAGACAGTTAACCCCAATAAAAGAGATTGTAAGCCACTAAAAGAGACAGTTACTCTCAGTAATAGAGATTGTAAGCCTCACTACTAGAGAGTTAGCCTCAGTAAAAGAGATTGTAAGCCTCACTACTAAAGACAGCCTCACTAAAATAGATTTTAATTCACTAATATAGAAAGCTAGTCTCAGTAAAAGAGATTGTAAGCTTTACTAATAGTGATTGTAAGCTTTACTAATAGAGATTGTAAGCTTTACTACTATAGACAGCCTCAGTAAAAGAGATTGTAAGCCACTAATAGAAAATGTAATGTAAGAGCTTCTCTAGACGAAATTTTTTTTTACCCAGAGCCATTCGGTCATTGTTATTGGGTACACAACTAGATAAGTGCAGGTAATGGCTAATCGGTCACCAATAATTAAATGTAAATGTCCTTTTCTTTTAATGATTTCTTGCAGTAACAATCAAGGAATCTCTAAACAGCGAGTTGAACTCGAGCAGAAATATTTGTTTACCTGGATCTTTAAAATATATAACTTGATGCTTTTATTCTTTACAGTCAAATCTTTTATGATGTAAATTAACAAAGTAATGTGTATGTTTTCTATTTTATAATATTTCAAACTTAAAAATCATACAAGTATATTACTGACATCAAATGAGAGAAATATTTATTTATCGAAATGGTGCTAAGATTGGTTGTATAATGATCATAGGTATAGAACATGATCCATTGATTCTTATTGCGGTACAATCTCTCAAAGATATCCACTACTTCCACCACAACTTGGCCTTCGATTATAACATCCTGTGTAGGTATATCCTACCCACTTGCCTCCCCTATTTCACCTTAGTGAGAACAATAAAGTTTGATGTCCCCTATATTGAATAGAATTAATATAAATGAAAAAAAACTCTCAGCTTTACAATATACCTAGCATTTTACTATGTGTTTACACATACGGTTACATTTCTCCTCACAGCTACACATGTTATTGCTTTGCAACAAACTTTAAACCCACCCTCACCCCAATTATATTTTTTTCTCTGCCTTGTTTTGATAGCTGCTCTCTTTGTATTCTAGCCCCATCCTCAATGCACTCGACTTTAGAATGAAGATGGGAGAGAAAACACAATGTCAAAACTATCAAGAAGCTGTAGATATAGGCCTATATGTTGAATTGAGTGCTTAAAGTCAAAGCCAAGTCAAAGAATATATTTAATTGGAGAATGAAATGAAAACAAAAAACAGTGAATTAATATATTTTATTTATTTCATAGCTATTACAAATATTCAGCTCAAAGATTTAACAACAATATGACCTAACAATTCTATAATAAAATAACCTATAAAGTATACATTGTTCCTTTAATTATATTACGGATATAATGATAGAAGTTTAATAAATTGTAAAGATTTATCAATATCAAACCAATTTTATTTTATAGCTATTTTCTATTATCTTCTTTTAAATTAATCACTTTAAAAAAAAATTAAACATTTAACTGAATAGGATTTGACCTAACACAGTCGACTGGGAATAAGGTTTTGACCTAATTTGACCCTGTTGACTGTGAATAGGGTTTTGACCTTATTTGACCCATCCATCCGGTTGGGAATAGGGTTGAAGCCTATTCACAACTGGTTGGGAATAAGGTCCGCTTTTCTTAAATATTTGGAAAAATCCACGAGTTACTAGTGTTTATGTCACATTTTTAAATGGCTTTATCTTGTTATAAGAATATGAGAGTGTTTTAATCAAAAAGTTTTCTCCCCCACAAGAATACAGTTTTTATAAATACATCTGTTGAGGTCACACATTCGGAAAGGGTACAATCAGGACTAGGGATACGGTTCTCGATAATCTTAAAATTTAACAGTTGAAATTGGTCACACGAGGAAAACTCTAGTTTGACCTTTGTAATTGTTTAAAGCATACAAAAAATCAAAATAAAATTTCGATAGAGACCTAGAAAATATTTAACTTGCACAGACTACGTATTTCCGCATTCCTTCAAGAATGTAATAAATCAATGTTCAGGAACATTTTGTTTAGATCTATTGGCATGCCGGTTTAATAATAAATTAGAAGTACCGTAAATTTAAACATTCGCTTAACAGGGATTTGTTATCGAGGGAGGATGGGCGGGGTAGAAAATGTTCCTTAAATCAGAGCAAAATAATTGCTGTATAAGTTGTATAAAGGAGCTGTTGTCTTTAAATTATCATTTTTTAATTTCTCTTCTTTTGGTGATATTTAAACAAAGGTAATACTAAAATGTTGTAAGGGCTGGATAAATTAAAATGTTTGAATATAAATATGGAAATCGCATATAATCGCTTGTCTTAAGTTCGATCTAAGTCTTTCGGATTTGCTTCTTACCGGAGTATAGAACCTGGCCCTTACAGTTCTGGAGTCGCTGTAACCTGACACTTTGAAAGTCTTAACACCAAGCTTCTCTTCCTTGACGGCTCTTCAATAAATGCAAACACACACACAATTACATATAAAATAAATGTTTTAAAATAAGTTGTACACATACACACACACAGATAGCACATAACACTAAAACATAAAACACGTAGATTTATAACCAAACTAAAACCTATTTAAATGAGTACAGCAACAATATATAGTTCTAGTTCAGGAATTTCTTTACGAAAAGTTTATCAGGTCAACCAGATATTCAGATCAATGTTTTTAAAGAAAGACAATATCATACAATAAAGCATGATTATACCAAAAAATGAGTAACTCTCGTCTTTAAAAAAAAAAGACCTTTTCCCCTCCCACCCGAAGAGAAAACAAGAATAACAAACAACTTAAAACTATGTGTAATCCCCATCCCCCCCCGGAAGAAAAATAACACAAGACATTATGTAATATAAAGTAGGTTCTATGGTGACCTGATTCTCTCACACCAATTTCAGATCAGTTTCATTGACCTAACCTGTCTCTCTCTCTCTCCAGCATCAGATCTGTCTCATTGACTTAATTTATAACTTCTCTCCAGATCATTAGCTCTGTCTCCTTGAATTCATTCTATTTTGTTACTGACTTACTTAGCAACTCTTTCCTCTTTAGGCTGCCTCTTATTATGGACACTTTTCTCTGCGGAGAATGATCTTCTGGTTCGCTGACAGTGATGGTCGTTGCGTTTGGTTCGGAAGAGCCTGGCTCTGTTTAAGTTGATCTCGGAATCTGTACTCGTAGATCTTTTGGGCCTTTAATGACACACACACACACTCATAAGCAGAGATACGGAGGTGTAAACATTTCAGCCAAAACATTGCAGGCAAACAAATCATCTATTTAAACTGGAATAAGTCAGATGTTCGGCGTAAAGTATCAGGTGTTACGTGTTAGATTTAAGCGTTAGGTGTAATTACCGGGTGTTAAATGCCAGGTGTCAGATTTAAGTGTCAGGTGTTAAATGCTAGGTTTCATGTGTTAAGAGTTAGATTTAAGTATCAGATGTTAAGTATTTGATGTTATGTGTATCAGTTGTTAGTGGCAATGTTGACATACAATTTTATCTGATTAACAAAAAAAGTGCAAAAAAAAGGAGACTAGGACACTATGACCCACGAGAATCAGGAAGATAATACCGTGATGCCATGGAGGACATTTACGTAAAAGCAGAATGATGGACGACCTTGCAATAACTTATTCTGGACCTACAACATCCGGTGCGCTTTTACAGTGGTACTGGGTCAGGAAGACAAAATGTTTTAGTGGTCCTCACAAGGTTTTGTGGCCGTACAGTACTTCGTTAGCCTAGACTTGAGAACTCAGGTTAAATGGCACAAATAGTTTATTTATATACAAGAATGACTAAATTCATTTGCACCATTGGTAATGGCGCAATAATAATACTAATAACTCCAGAATTTCCAATCTAAGAAACACAAAATAAACTTGATTCTTGAAATAAAACTCTCCATATCAAGATTACAAAGAAACTCTTCTTTTTACTCCCTATAAAACTACTGACTGAATGAGTTACAAACAGTCAAACTGACCACAACTCAGTCATGACACATAGGAATACGAAGGAATACATCCTTGTGCTCGCCTCCGCCCTTGCCAGGCAGTTAGAACCGTGGCTGAAGGAGGTCTGATGCAACACAAAAAGGAAGTGATAAATTCTCATCTAGTTGGTTGGATAACTTCGGTTCTCTGTCAATCCTGGGCTTTGTGGGGAGATCCTTTCTTATGGTCACAGTCTCAAAGACATTCGATTCGAATATTTAATGTACACTCAAAATTTAGGGCAAAAGTTAAGACACTTGGAAACAATTGGCGTTTCCTGGGTCACTTTGGATGGCATTGGTCATAGAACTTCGTATAATTTTGACCACCTATTGTGACGTTCTTTACAAAATGTGTTCACTCTAAATATCAATATAGAGAGAATGAGAGAATGTAAAACTGGCACAAACTTATGAAGAATGATTAGAGGCCAGACTCACAAGTTGCAGTGAATCAGAAGTGTAGAAATAGAGAGTGAATGTCAACATTGTAAGCCAGGAGTTGAACTGACAAAAATAGAAATTATTAATGACATAGTTTTCAAGTGTGGGTTGTTGTTAATATTTAATGATGTTGTGATCTAACTGTCGTGACGTCACCTTCTCGATTGAATGCTGTAGAGAGATTCATCGTCATTCTCAAGTTGACCAATCCCTGTCGGGCTGTGGAACGCCTCGCAGCTGCCATCCTTTGGGACTATTGCGTTTCTTGTATTTTGACCACACTCCCGATCTGGAAGATACAAAAAAAATAAATAAATAGGAATTTTTTGTTTCCAAACTCACAGCAATTCTAAATCCTCGTGCTTTTTTTTTCTCCCCTTAAAGATTTTTTGTTTTAGTTTAGTTATAAAGACACTCTCAAGAGCGCCTTCAAGGACTACGACCTTGACATTCAGTTTAGCTCTATAAGAGACGTACAACAGACAGACGGAATGTTCATCAACTTTAGTATAAAACAAATTGGATGGCTGCCTGGTCGTGCGGTTTGCACGCTGGACTGTCGTTCAGATTTATCGATGGTCCCGGGTTCAAACCCTGCCCGCTCCCATCCCCCGTCGTCTTGAGGGAGGTTTGGACTAGGAAGTAATTATCTTCAACTCTGAAGGAACATCCGAAACATGTAAAACAAACAAACAATTGGTTTTAGTCAATTAAAATTCAAAATAAAGTTACACAATATTGTCTTTCGACAATCACCTGAAAGTTCAATCAATGTATACATCTAGCAAGGGTCACGAATAAATATGTTTTATAGAACTACATTTTCATCCAGACATACACAGGGTAAACAAAGAGTGTGGCAGAATGATACTAAATGTAGCCCAACTTCTATTGCACTCTTTAAAGTCCTGATGGCACCCCTATAATAATGCAGTGGGTAACGAGGGCACTAGGGAGGGCAAACACCACCCACAGAACAGGCTGTGAGTTTCATCATGCTCTGGTTATAATCCAAAAAAATAGAAATGGAAAAGTGGTTTGAGTGCTGGGACAAATCCCAAAAAGCCAGTGGAGTCTGGGAGCGCATGAGGCACCATAACCGCATTTCCCCGTGGTGGAGGCTGTCCGGGCCTGAGCAAGCTATCATATCACAGTGCAGGATAGGCCACTGTCCTGTTGGCTCATATTTCTCTCGGCTATTGCCAAATTTCGACTCACGTTACCCTTGCTGCGGATAAGAAAACCGTGTCTCGTATTCTTTTTGACTCCCCAGACTAGCTGATCTAGGTCTCGACAGGTCTGGGAAACCACAATTTCTCGACCTGTATGGTCATATATGGTGACATATATATACACTATGCAAAACAGCAGGGTATCTGTCCAGGGCTTTTGCAATTGAGGAGTTGAGCCTCTCAAGCCCTCACTCTAATGGAGTTTGATAATCATGATGATGACGATAAGACTAAACATTTATTTAGTATCCCATGTCCATCCTCAGAACAAGCAATCGCTAATTGCTCACTTAAACTCCAGTCATCCTGCTGCCTGAAAGACTGAGGTTTGGAGCGAGGACTAATATATAATGTGTATAAAAGTACCGGATTATTAGTAATTTAATATCCTGGGCAGCATTTTTGTTCATGTCTCTTTTTCAATATTAATAGATCTGAAAGTATGCCATATTTTCCCTTTTCACCAATGTTTAAAATGCATAACTTGCCAAAATAGGATTTTGAAATGTGGTGACCAAATTCAAGCAATGATGAAATTTCTACGTGACATTTCCTACGATTTAACTTTGTGAAAGTTTGCGTGTGTGTGTGTAGAAATCTTACAAGTATCTTTCCTTGTTTTCGAAGTACACTTTTGGAATGTAAATAAATTATAGGCCTATATTTTCAAATTATTCATTGTAGCTTATAATAATTTTTTCTTACTGTTTGCATACTTATGTTTTAAGATATCTAAAGTGTTTCCTGCAAAATGACTCTAAATTAATGATAACATTAAAATAAAGAAATATTGGCTCTACTCATATTGTGCGATATCTAAAGTAGTTCTTTAAAAATGACAGAAATATATTTTTTTCTGCGATTATTGTCGGCGCTATTTTGTTCGCGCTATTTTGTCGGCGCTATTTTGTTCGCGCTATTTTATTCGACGCTATTTTGCCCGCGCTTTTTTGTCGGGGTACCCAAATCTCCTCATTATCAAACTTCAAACGAGCGAGGGCTTCAAAGGCTCTATCCCTCTATATTAAAGCCCTGGAAAGAAACTCTGCTAATGTGTGTAGCGCACATATATCACCTTACAGGTCAAGAATGGTTTCGACAACTTAAAGCTAAGAAATGAAAAAGAGAACTCTGCATTCAGATCATTTGAAATAAGGAAGAGAACTCTGCCATGCAAAAGAAACGCTAAAAAAAAATCCAAAAAAAGCTTCGCTATTGCTGAAATGTTTTGTACAACACATAGAAAAAAACAATGTGGTGTACTGGACAAGACAATGTGGTGTGTGGACTGGACAAGAAAATGTTGTGTGTGGACTGGACAAGACAATGTCGTGTGTGGACTGGACAAGACAATGTAGTGTGTGGACTGGACAAGACAATGTGGTGAACTGGACAAGGCAATGTGGTGTACTGGACAAGACAATGTGGTGTGTGGACTGGACAAGACAATGTGGTGTACTGGACAAGGCAATGTGGTGTACTGGACAAGACAATGTGGTGTGTGGACTGGACAAGACAATGTGGTGTACTGGACAAGACAATGTGGTGTACTGGACAAGAAAATGTGGTTTACTGGACAAAACAATGTTGTGTGTGGACTGGACAAGACAATGTGGTGTACTGGACAAGACAATGTGGTGTGTGGACTAGACAAGACAATGTGGTGTGTGAACTGGACAAGACAATGCATTGTAATGGACAAGACAATGTGGTGTACTGGACAAGAAAAATGTAGTGTGTGTACTGGACAAGAAAAATGTAGTGTGTGTACTGGAAAAGACAATGTAGTGTGTGGACTGGACAAGACAATGTAGTGTGTGGACTGGACAAGACAATGTAGTGTACTGGTCAAGACAATGTGGTGTGTGGACTGGACAAGACAATGTGGTGTACTGGACAAGACAATGTAGTGTGTGAGCCGGACAAGACAATGTGGTGAGCTGGACAAAATAGTGAAGTTACTTGATATGCACTGGACAAGTTAATATGATCCACTGGACAAGATAATGTGGTGCACTGGACAAAAAAAATGTGATACTTTGAACAAGGTTTTGTAGCACACAGGAAAAGATAATCTCGTGCACTGCACAAGACAATGTGTTGTGTGCACTGGGAAGAAGATATGCATTGCAAACAAATAATATAAAATCCTGCATTCAAGAAAACACTCTTCGAAAAAAACAACGAATAGCTAATAAATGAGTTATGTTTACAGTCTATTCAATAGTTGAATGAAAATATGTTGTAACAATGATAGCAACGCGCACATTTCTCTCTCTCTTATCTAGACCTACATAATTGAAGACTGTTATGAGGGAACTAGGAACAAAGTTCGATGACATCTTTAAAAGTCGTATTGAAGTAAAACAAAATGTTTCTGACATGTTCTAAAGAAAATGTTACTAACTCGGCCGACACACACACACAATGCTATTTCTTTTATTTGTCATCTAATATTGAATTACAAAAAAAAAGAAAGAATTACGAGATTTCAAGAAATATAGCTGCATTCCTTCCCCCCTTTTTACCTTCGTGAATTTTCTCATTCTGACAGACCTCGAAGTAATTGTGGGTATGACCTTCACCTTTATAGCCAGGCAAGATGACAAGAGGGTATGGGTTTGAACTCGTGTTACACACTCTCTCTAGAGCTGACTTTTTCTGAAGGAATCATCATTAGTGTTAGGTGGTAATTAGATGTATCTATCTATCTATCTATCTGTATATCTATCTATCTGTATAACTATATCTATCTATCATGTATGTATGTATGTATTTATCTATCTGTATATCTATCTATCTGTGTATCTATATATCTATCATGTATGTATGTATGTATCTATCTATTTGTTTAACTATCTATCTATCTATCTATTTACCTATCTATCTATCTGTATATCTATATATCTGTATATCTATCTATCATGCATGTATGTATGTTTCTATCTATTTGTTTATCTATCTATCTGTGTATCTATCTATTTATCTATCTATCTACCTGTCTGTCTCTGTCTATCTATCTATCTACCTATCTATCTATATATCTGTATATCTATCTATCATGCATGTATGTATGTATCTATCTATTTGTTTATCTATGTATCTGTGTATCTATTTATCTATCTGTGTATCTATCTATCTATCTGTGTATATCTATCTATCTATCTGTCTGTCTATCTATCTATCTATCTGTGTATCTATCTATCTGTGTATCTATCTATCTATCTGTGTATCTATCTACCAATCTGTCTATCTATCAATCTGTCTATCTATCTATCTATCTATCTATCTATCTATCTATCTATCTGTGTATCTATCTATCTATCTATCTGTCTGTCTATCTATGTATCTTTCTATCTATCTATCTATCTATCTATCTATCTATCTATCTATCTATCTATCTATCTATCTGTCTGTGTGTCTATCTATCTTTATATCTTCTCTCCCATCTCTCAGAAATTCATTATTCCTTTCTCATGCTATTCCTTTCCCCCCTTCCCTCCTGGCTATCCACTGACCTTCACGCAATGTCCGAGTGTGGGATTATTTTGACTTCCATTGTCACAGACGTCGGCCAGGTCGTAGTACGTGGACCTGAAACCGGAAATTCAAAAAGCTAAATTTATTTTGTTTCTTTTATACAAATCGTTCGGATAAAAACTTTATTAGATTTATCTTTACAACACGATGTAGATCACGAGGTCTGAAAGGGAAAGTTTACTTTTACTTTTTATAGATTTTATTGCATTAAGCACTGAAAATAGTTTTAGATGCTCCAATCGGAAAAAGTTACAATAGTTTTCTGTTGTCTGTCTGTCAGTCTCACCTTAACATTTTCGGAACTAAAAAGGCTTGTTAATAAGTCTACGAATTAACCGCCACCCAAAGAAAAATAATTAGCTTCTAGAATATGTACGAGTCAGTTCAGTTTTTATTTGTACACTTTAACCTATCAGCTTGCAAACTCTTGATGGTCTAAGGGTGCTTGGACACTCACTGGGAATTCCAAAACGGATCTAACGATTTTCCTAAAAATTTGAACGTTTATGTATTTCTTTGGGAAAAAATAGCTACCTCATTGGCCACATAGTGAAAATATAGTTTGACTCTTATAAATGGCTCCCTGGTCGCTGGACTGTCGTTTGAACTTATCGATGGTCCCGGGTTTAAACCCTGCCCGCTCCCATCTCCCGTCGTCCTGCGGGAGTTTTGGACTAGGAAAAAAACTATCTTCAACTCTGAAAGAACAACCGAAACATAGAAAACATTTTACAAACATTTTTTTTTACAAACTTTTCAAAATATAATCATCTTAAAATTTAATGAGGTTTAAGTTTGTTTTTCTAACACGACTTCACTGAGAATTACCTCACTTTTCTAAATTGTTTCTATATATTCAGTAAGGAAGGGGTATAATTAGCCTCCTCGAATGAATTATTAGAATCTGTGAAAGGTACGTGCTTATGAAAATAGAAGGCTTTCTATTATTAGTTTCGAACTTTAAAGTGGCGCCATACAAAGTATAAAGGGGACTAATTCAACTTACACCACCACATCAGTCAAATACCATTTCATTCCCTTTTTTGATACCAAACTTAATAATTAATTTTCAAAAGTTATTTAACAAAAGGTTTTTAATTATTAATGATTTTTGTTTAGTCAGATAAAAGAAATAATTGTGCTAAATTTCAGCTTGATTTAAGATTGGGTGTGGGAGAAAAGACGTGTATAATCTTATTACCAGACAGACAGACAGACAGAATGAGTTAATATAAGCCTTGTAACAGGGTCAGTTTTCGGAAGGTGCACCGATTTTCAATACTAAAGACTGAGAATGGACATTATGTTAAAACAAAAAGAGAGATGTTTACTAAGAGAACATGGTGGCTAACACCCAATCACTACATTGACTCATTAAACAAAGAAACTATTATCGTTGAATCAGAACAACTCTTTCAGGATAGATGCTTTTCAAAACTGCTTTTTTTTTTGTCATATTTTAGTAGAAATATTTGAAATACGTGTCAAGCACAGTAAGGAAAAGGAGGGGGTGGGGGAATAAAAAGAATTTCACAATTGTAAATTGTTTGGATCTAAAAGTGACAGACATTCGAAATATTATTTAACAAATATCTGCTTATAGCAGATCGAAACTAATCGTAAAGATATACTGCAAACACACACACAAATAATTAAAAATAATTAAGTGAAATGTACATTATAAAATTTTAAATTAATTAAATACATTCTCTATTTAACGTAATATTGACACACATTTGATATAAACTCAGATGAAACATAATGCGGCAAAGTGACCGACGAGGAGATTCCTCGTTTTATTTTCATCTTCATTTTACAATTCTAACAAAGTTGTGGATGAACATTTTAATTAATACAAAGTTTGATACTGAAGTGGAGTGTATAGGACGAAATGGTAAGGACTGAAGGGGTAGTTTAACATTTAGTTATATTGTGCTCTATTGGTTAGTGGTTTGACATGTAGTTATATTGTGTTCTATTGGTTGGTGGTTTAACATGTAGTTATATTGTGTACTATTGGTTGGTGGTTTAACATTTAGTTATATTGTGTTCTATTGGCTGGTGGTTTAACATTTAGTTATATTGTGTTCTATTGGTTGGTGGTTTAACATTTAGTTATATTGTGTTCTATTGGTTGGTTGTTTAACATTTAGTTATATTGTGTTCTATTGGTTGGTGGTTTAACATGTAGTTATATTGTGTTCTATTGGTTGGTGGTTTAACATGTAGTTATATTGTGTACTATTGGTTGGTGGTTTAACATTTAGTTATATTGTGTACTATTGGTTGGTGGTTTAACATGTAGTTATATTGTGTTCTATTGGTTTGTGGTATAACATTTCGTTACATTGTAATCTATTGGTTTTATGGTATACCATTTAGTTATATTGTGTTCTATTGATTTGTGATTTAACATTTAGTTATATTGCGTTCTTTTTGTTAGTGTTTTAACATTTAGTTATATTGTGTTCTATTGGTTGGTGGTTTAAAATGTAGTTGTATTGTGTTCTATTTGTTGGTGGTTTAACATGAAGCTATATTGTGTTCTATTAGTTGGTGGTTTAATATGTAGTTATATTGTGTTCTATTGGTTGGTGGTTTAACATTTAATTTTATTGTGTTCTATTGGGGTTGGTGGTTTAACATGTAGCTATATTGTGTTCTATTGGTTGGTGGTTTAATATGTAGTTATATTGTGTTCTATTGGTTGGTGGTTTAACATGTAGTTATATTGTGTTCTATTGGTTGGTGGTTTAACATTTAATTTTATTGTGTTCTATTTAGGTTGGTGGTTTAACATGTAGTTATATTGTGTTCTATTGGTTGGTGGTTTATTATGTAGTTATATTGTGTTCTATTGGTTGTTGGTTTAACATGTAGTTATATTGTGTTCTATTGGTTGGTGGTTTAACATGTAGTTATATTGTGTTCTTTTTGTTGGTGGTTTAACATGTAGTTATATTGTGTTCTATTGGTTGGTGGTTTAACATGTAGTTATATTGTGTTCTATTGGTTGGTGGTTTAACATGTAGGTATATTGTGTATTAATAGTTGGTGGTTTAACATGTAGTTATATTGTGTTCTATTGGTTGGTGGTTTAACATGTAGTTATATTGTGTACTATTGGTTGGTGGTTTAACATTTAGTTATATTGTGTTCTATTGGTTGGTGGTTTAACATTTAGTTATATTGTGTTCTATTGGTTGGTGGTTTAAGATGTAGTTATATTGTGTTCTTTTTGTTGGTGGTTTAACATGTAGTTATATTGTGTTCTATTGGTTGGTGGTTTAACATGTAGTTATATTGTGTACTATTGGTTGGTGGTTTAACATGTAGGTATATTGTGTATTAATAGTTGGTGGTTTAACATTTAGTTACATTTTGTTCTATTGGTTGGTTGTTTAATATGTAGTTATATTGTGTTCTATTGGTTGGTGGTTTAACATTTAGTTATATTGTTTTCTATTGGTTGGTGGTTTAAAATGTAGTTATAATGTGTTCTATTGGTTGGTGGTTTAACATTTAGTTATATTGTGTTCTATTGGCTGGTGGTTTAACATTTAGTTATATTGTGTTCTATTGGTTGGTGGTTTAACATTTAATTTTATTGTGTTCTATTGGTTGGTGGTTTAACATGTAGTTATATTGTGTACTATTGGTTGGTGGTTTAACATGTAGTTATATTGTGTACTATTGGTTGGTGGTTTAACATGTAGGTATATTGTGTATTAATAGTTGGTGGTTTAACATTTAGTTACATTTTGTTCTATTGGTTGGTTTTTTAATATGTAGTTATATTGTGTTCTATTGGTTGGTGGTTTAACATTTAGTTATATTGTTTTCTATTGGTTGGTGGTTTAAAATGTAGTTATGATGTGTTCTATTGCTTGGTGATTTAACATTTAGTTATATTGTGTTCTATTGGCTGGTGGTTTAACATGTAGTTATATTGTGTTCTATTGGTTGGTGGTTTAACATTTAATTTTATTGTGTTCTATTGGGATTGGTGGTTTAACATGTAGTTATATTGTATTCTATTGGATAGTGGTTTAATATGTAGTTATATTGTGTTCTATTGGTTGTTGGTTTAACATGTAGTTATATTGTGTTCTATTGGTTGGTGGTTTAACATGTAGTTATATTGTGTACTATTGGTTGGTGGTTTAACATTTAGTTATATTGTGTTCTATTGGTTGGTGGTTTAACATTTAGTTATATTGTGTTCTATTGGTTGGTGGTTTAACATGTAGTTGTATGGTGTTCTATTGGTTGGTGGTTTAACATGTAGTTATATTGTGTTCTATTGGTTGGTGGTTTAACATTTAGTTATATTGTGTTCTATTGGTTGGTGGTTTAACATTTAGTTATATTGTGTTCTATTGGTTGGTGGTTTAACATGTAGTTATATTGTGTTCTATTGGTTGGTGGTTTAACATGTAGTTATATTGTATTCTATTGGATGGTGGTTTAATATGTAGTTATATTGTATTCTATTGGATGGTGGTTTAATATGTAGTTATATTGTGTTCTATTGGTTGTTGGTTTAACATGTAGTTATATTGTGTACTATTGGTTGGTGGTTTAACATTTAGTTATATTGTGTTCTATTGGTTGGTGGTTTAACATTTAGTTATATTGTGTTCTATTGGTTGGTGGTTTAACATGTAGTTATTTTGTGTACTATTGGTTGGTGGTTTAACATTTAGTTATATTGTGTTCTATTGGTTGGTGGTTTAACATTTAGTTATATTGTGTTCTATTGGTTGGTGGTTTAACATGTAGTTATATTGTGTTCTATTGGTTGGTGGTTTAACATTTAGTTATATTGTGTTCTATTGGTTTTATAGTATACCATTTAGTTAAATTGTGTTCTATTGATTTGTGGTTTAACATTTAGTTTTATTGTGTTCTATTTGTTAATGGTTTAACATTTAGTTATATTGTGTTCTATTGGTTGGTGGTTTAAAATGTAGTTGTATTGTGTTCTATTTCTTGGTGGTTTTACATGTAGTTATATTGTGTTCTATTGGTTGGTGGTTTAACATGTAGTTATATTGTGTTCTATTAATTGGTAATTTAACATTTAATTTTATTGTGTTTTATTGGGGTTGGTGGTTTCACATGTAGCTATATTGTGTTCTATTGGTTGTTTGTTTAATATGTAGTTATATTGTGTTCTATTGGTTGGTGGTTTAACATGTAGTTATATTGTGTTCTATTGGTTGGTGGTTTAACATTGAGTTATATTGTGTTCTATTTGTTGATGGATTAACATGTAGTTATATTCTGTTCTATTGATTTGTGGTATAACATTTAGTTACATTGTATACTATTGGTTTTATGGTATACCATTTAGTTATATTGTGTTCTATTGATTTGTGATTTAACATTTAGTTATATTGTGTTCTTTTTGTTAGTGGTTTAACATTTAGTTATATTGTGTTCTATTGGTTGGTGGTTTAAAATGTAGTTGTATTGTGTTCTATTTGTTGGTGGTTTAACATGTAGCTATATTGTGTTCTATTTGTTGGTGGTTTAACATGTAGTTATATTGTGTTCTATTGGTTGGTGGTTTAACATGTAGTTATATTGTGTTCTATTAATTGGTGGTTTAACATTTAATTTTATTGTGTTCTATTGAGGTTGGTGGTTTAACATGTAGCTATATTGTGTTCTATTGGTTGGTGGTTTAATATGTAGTTATATTGTGTTCTATTAGTTCATGGTTTAACATGTTTTTATATTGTGTTCTATTGGTTGGTGGTTTAACATGTAGTTATATTGTGTTCTATTGGTTGGTGGTTTAACATTTAATTTTATTGTGGCGGTTTAACATATTGTGATATTTTCTATTGGTGGGTTTTTTAGCATTTAGTTATATTGTGTTCTATTGGTTTTATGGTATACCATTTAGTTATATTGTGTTCTATTGATTTGTGGTTTAACATTTAGTTATATTGTGTTATATTTGTTAGTGGTTTAACATTTAGTTATATTGTGTTCTATTGGTTTTTGCTTTATTTTTTAATTTTATTTTTTATTGGTTGGTGTTTTAGCATTTAGTTATATTGTGATCTATTGGTTGGTGGTTTAACATGTAGTTATATTGTGTTCTATTGGTTGGTGGTTTAACATTTAATTTTATTGTGTTTTATTGTGGTTGGTGGTTTAACATGTAGCTGTATTGTGTTCTATTTGTTGGTGGTTTAAAATGTAGTTATATTGTGTTCTATTGGTTTGTGGTATAACATTTAGTTATATTTTGTTCTATTGGTTTTATGGTATACCATTTAGTTATATTGTGTTCTATTGGTTGGTGGTTTAACATTTAATTTTATTGTGGCAGTTTAACATATTGTGATATTTTCTATTGGTGGGTTGTTTAGCATTTAGTTATATTGTGTTCTATTGGTTTTATGGTATACCATTTAGTCATATTGTGTTCTATTGATTTGTGGTTTAACATTTAGTTATATTGTGTTATATTTGTTAGTGGTTTAACATTTAGTTATATTGTGTTCTATTGGTTGTGGTTTAACATTTAGTTATATTGTTTTCTATTGGTTGGTGGTTTAACATTTCGTTATATAGTTTTCTATTGGTTGGTGGTTTTACATTTAGTTATATTGTGTTCTATTTGTTTTATGGTATACCATTTAGTTATATTGTGTTCTATTGTGTCTATGGTATTTAGTTTTATTGTGTTCTATTGGTTTTATGGTATACCATTTAGTTATATTGTGTTCTATTTGTTTTATGGTATACTATTTAGTTATATTGTGTTCTATTGGTTGGTGGTTTAAAATGTAGTTATATTGTGTTCTAATTGTTGGTGGTTTAACATGTAGTTATATTGTGTTCTATTGGTTGGTGGTTTAACATGTAGTTATATTGTGTTCTATTAATTGGTGGTTTAACATTTAATTTTATTGTGTTCTATTGAGGTTGGTGATTTAACATTAAGTTATATTGTGTTCTATTGGTTGGTGGTTTAACATTTATTATATTGTTTTCTTTTGGTGGTGGTTTTACATTTAGTTATCTTGTGTACTATTGGTTGGTGGTTTAACATTTAGTTATATTGTGTTCTATTCGTTGGTGGTTTCACATGTAGCTATATTGTGTTCTATTGGTTGGTGGTTTAATATGTAGTTATATTGTGTTCTATTGGTTCCTGGTTTATATGTAATTATATTGTGTTCTATTGGTTGGTGGTTTAACATGTAGTTATGTTGTGTTCTATTTATTGGTGGTTTAACATGTAGTTATATTGTGTTCTATTGGTTGGTGGCTTAACATGTAGTTATATCGTGTTCTATTGAGGTTGGTGGTTTAACATGTAGTTATATTGTGTTCTATTGGTTGGTGGTTAAACATTTAATTTTATTGTGTTCTATTGGTTTGTGGTATACCATTTAGTTATATTGTGTTCTATTGGTTTTATGGTATACCATTTAGTTATATTGTTTCTATTGGTTTTATGGTGTACTATTTAGTTATATTGTGTTCTATTGGTTTTATGGTTTAACAATAAGTTATATTGTGTTCTTTTGGTTGGTGGTTTAACATGTAGTTATATTGTGTTCTAATGAGTTTTGTGAAAACGTGCAATGATTTACTTTATACATTTTCTTTCCATTTCAGTTTTCTCACCAATGAAATTAGAGATTTAAACCCGAATCGTGAGATCATGGCAACTATGATGCTTAGTGCAAGCTATCACGACCAGATGAATGAATAAAGTTTGGCCTAAGAACAGGACCCAACAGAATGATACAGCCTAGACTTCGGAAGCTGAATATTGAATGTATACATTAAAACATGCCTATGTGGAGTGTCTCTTAGAGAATGCCGGCACCGTTTGTCATAGGTGACTACCTAATCAAGAATTCCGAACAAAATACCAGCCCCAAAATACTCCTCTAGTGAACTGTGCAAGAGCTGCCTGATCTGGACGTCGCAATGCAATTCATATTGGACTGGTTAGTTTAAACATCCAACCTGATCATGAGAACTCACAGAAAGAAATTAGGCGAGGGGCTTATTGCCTAACAAATATTCTAGTTCAATACCTCCAAGAGCTTAGTATTGAGAAGTTTAAGTTTGCTTGGGTTATTTAAAATAGAACAAGATTTACGCCTATAATTTCAACTCTTAAATGAAGTAGATCTATGTTGTTCATATTTGGAAGACTTTTGTCCTACAAATTACATTAAATTATTAACTATTTAGTTTAGTATTTTATCTCAGAACAGAAGCTCTTCTAAATCTGGACACACTAGCACCTATACAATTTAACACCCATTCGGAATTGTGAAGTGGAGGCCATTTTCACTAGGCCTTCAAATGTGTAGTTTGCAACCGACAAAAGCTCAGCCTTGGTCTAGCTCCCAGCGGTCGACCCAACACACCGTAAACACAAGTATTATAAGCCTGGTTAAAAAAAGATTTATACGTGTGTATCTGTTAGTTCAGCGTGTATGTGTGTGTATAAGTGTATCATTTTGCAATAGCGGGGCGAGGCAGCTAGTCATGTGCTTAGAATGGCTTGTGTGTGTTTTATCAGCCGAGCCTTAGCAACCCGCTTAGCAACGCGTCCCCTCCTAGCCAATTAACGTGCCACTGGCGGGCTCGAAACCGAAAATCGTGAGGTGAAAAAAAAAATGGCAAGCCTGCCGGCCCCGACCCCCCTCTTCCTATTCCCAATTCGAGCTGCTCCTTGGTAGCCCAATCCGTCCACCATTTTTATTCGACCAATCGTTGTTAATCTCGAACCCAGTGCCCGGCCGTCGTTTCAACACGTCTGCTGGATCTTTTTTTTTTATTATCTGAAATATGAAGCTATATTTAGTGTTTTGTTTAATAGATCTTTTTTTTTCATCTACCTGAGTTTGATTTCGATTAAGCTCTTCACTACAAACACCAACATCGCCATAGTGTAGTAGGTTTTGTATGTACCTTAGTAGGGCTCGAGAATTATTGTTCCTTTTATGAAAGCCATCATTGACCTTACACGCTGTTGTAAGCCTGTGTCAGATATAAGTGTATGTATTTATTTGGGGGGGGGGGGGGGGGAGGGAAGCTTCTCAAGACTTGAAGGGCCCTGCATTGCTTATTAAACTACTACAAAGAGATACATTTTGTTTCCATTTAGATTCTAGATTTCAACTTATGATGCAGTACTGCTGTACGATGTATTCTCTGAGAATGTTCTACACAGGGAACAGTTTCGTCCTTAGAAGTCTTGCTAAAAAACATGTTTGAAATGATCGGTTAATGTAACAGCATGGAGCCATTGAACGTTATAAATTGTAGATAAAATGATCTTTCTAAAGTACCAGGCGCGCACACACACACAAAGCTATAAACTAGAAAAAACAAAAACATAAATTCGAATTTCAACTAGACGATGACAGAGTTCTCATTTAAATATATAATATATTAAGAAGAGGATTTTTTATGCTTTGCAAAAACAGCTACAAAAAATTCTTTGTTCCCTTGGCTATCAAATCTTTGATTAGAATTGATCTGTCTAATGTGAACATTGCAAATGTAATGTTTAAATGAAATTAATGTGAGCGTTTATTTTTCTTTCTATAGTTAGAGTGCATTGTAAGACAAATTACCTTATTGATAGAAAACAAATGCGATAAGTATGAATCGATACAAAATAACAATTCTAAATTGCTACGAGGTTAAGATTCTATATCGCGTGTAGACAAAAATTCTGCATTGTTTCTAAAATGTAGCCTAATTACGATCATTTAATGACACAACTCCATGTGCAATTGATGGCTAAAACTGATGGCACAACTGTTAGATTACTGATGATACAGTTCATGGTACAACGGATGACACAACTGATTTCACAACTGATGACACAACTGACTACACATTTGATTACACAAATAATGACACAACTGATGATACAACTGAAAATGCAACTGATCACAGAATTGATGATGATGACACAACAGATGACACAACTGATATTGCATCTGATAGTACAACTCATGGTACAACTGATGATACACAACTTATGACACAACTAAGTGTATAACTGATGACACAGTTCTTAGAATCCATTTACATAAGTTGTTTAAACTCCATAACTAATGACACAGACCATATTATTTATAAAGTGTGTTTGCAAACAATGTTTCTATTAACCATTAAATAATAAACCACTATTCAACTTCAACATACTAATGGAAATGTTGATATGCTTTGGAAGTATTCTTT
Organism: Biomphalaria pfeifferi; assembly: GCA_030265305.1. Taxonomy (NCBI): domain Eukaryota; kingdom Metazoa; phylum Mollusca; class Gastropoda; family Planorbidae; genus Biomphalaria; species Biomphalaria pfeifferi. The sequence goes on from JASAOG010000038.1 coordinate 2,700,500, forward strand.
TAGAGAATTCAAGAATATAATAAGAGAATATAAGTGTTAAGAATACATTAAGAGAATAAAGATAATATTATAAGACAATAAAAGAAAATAATAATACAAGATACAACCATTGGTCTATCAATTTCTTTTTTTTTTATCTTGGAAAAACCATCAAAATATTTTAGTTACTTTTATCAAATTAATTTTATTAAAGTTGTTAAGACTTGGTTTAATTCAACATTTCGTAGATGGAATACAAATAAATTGCTCCAGTGTGTTTGCCTTTATGGATGTTGGATAAGGAGTTATAGATGAACCTAAGAGAGAGAGAAGAAAGAGAGAGAGAGAGAGAGAGAAGAAAGAGAAACATAGAAAAGAGAAAGTAATCCTGCAATGAATATATTTCTACGAAGTTGAGCCGGAGAGGACTTGTGCTTCTCTGAATCTTTTACGACTTTCTACTAAGTACATTTTCAAGGAAATAAAATAACCCAAAACTACCAAGAAACTCAAGAAGCTAAATGCTAGACACTCAACAGTTCTTAGAATTGTAGAATCACTTCATGTTGAAACATTGAAATAAAATATATTTAAAACTAGACATTTTAGGGGTGTGTGTGTGAATTCAACAACAAATAATTATTTAGAGCTTCATGTAATTAACAAAATTGATCTACGTTAATTACTAGCAGTGGCGTAGCTAGGGTGGGGGGAGGAGGGGGAGAATTTGAAGATCCCCCCGTGCCCCCACTTGAAATTTGTTTTTTAAATAAATTAAATATTACGTCACTGTTATGTAATCTTGCTTTTCACGTTGTTATATAAGTTATTGACCATGTTGTATGTATTCCACACAGAATATTAATAGTTTCCGTGCGGGGTAACTCTCAATTTCAAGGAGTAACTTCCATCCATAGCGCTGACTGGTGCCGTGTTACTCTCAGGAAGTAACTTGGTATATAGGGGAGTTTATTTCATCATCTTTATCATTGAAGAAGACACCTGCTAAGAACACTGAAAACAAAGGAGACCATGAACGTGTGGAAGTCTCCCTATTCAGGGGATTCATACAAGATACAGCAGTCGGAGAAGTGAAAATGTCTCTTGATGAGAGAAGTAGTGCTGAAGAGTCTCCAGGGGAATATCTTTTACTACAGTCAGAGAAAACATCTGAAGTAAGTGATGATGAGTCAAGTGATGGTCTTCCAAAATCACGTTCTCCAGAAGGGGAAGAAGCTGTAATTAAGTACAAAGACTTCGGATATATCCAGCCTGAAAATTTTATCAGAGGAACTGTAAGCAAAGATTGTGTTAAAGGGTAGCTTATTTTTCCGAAACAAAGATGAACGGGATTTGTTTTAAGTAGAGTGTACCCAAGATAAATTACGAAGTTTGACATCATCATGGTTCACTAGAAAGCTTCCAACAGGAGAAATTTACAACTGATCTTGGCTCCTCTTCTCTCCACACTTGGGATGTCTGTTTTCTTCTTATCTTATATAATACAGATTTTGTTTTGTGTACTGTTTTCCGAGGCATAATAAAAAACAAAACATCTAGTGCATTGAGCTAACCTGGAGTTGGTTTCACCAAATGGAAGAAACCTGAGAGACTGAAAGAACATGAAGAAGGAGCCCACCACAAGACAAGTTCTTTTGAAGAGGAAGTTAGAAGAAGAAAAGCTTAAGGCAGAACCAGATGACATGCCACATATGTTTCATGCGCAAATTTTGAAAAAGGAGAGTAATACAAGGTGGTTCGCAAGAGAAGAAGCTATGCCAGCAGTTTCCTTGCATCTCGACAACATCATCAAGATGTTGGAGAAACTTTCTGAATCAAACAACTGAAAGAACGGACACTAGAAACAGTGCACAGAATCTTCTTCATGCACTGGAAAATTAAAATTTTTTTTTTTGCTTATCTGGACCTCTGATCAAATTTCCTGCGCCCAATTAATATAGTTCAGAAAGAACTACAAACGTCTGACTTATATACGGGAAGATGGTAAAGAAATTAAAACCTTTTCATGTTTTCTGCCAAAATTATGACTGATCGGCCAATCCATCAAAAAAGCAAAAGAAGGTAGTGAATGCTATGGATTTCTTTCCTGTAATCGAAATAGACAGAAGAAAGAAAAGACTTGATAGAGAGTTCTGTAGTACTGTCAATAGAACTGCAATTCAAACGTGTTGCAACAGAAGTGCTGGACAGACTTCGTATGGAGATGAAGGACAGATTCCAAAAGCTGGAAATCCATGTCTTGGTTTCTTCTTGAACCAAGACACCTCTAGGAGTCTATGTAAAATTTATTTTTTCCTGTTTGATAAAATAACAGGCTAATTGCTTGGTCTAGGTCATTGGTGCACGAGCCACTTTTTATCAACAAACGTCGGAAACGTAAAAAAAAAAAAAATAATAATTGACAGACACAGAAAAAACTTGGAACTAAAAGTTTCACAATGAGATCATGGCGGCATGAAAATATCTTCAATCCAATGTCATTAGTCATGCACATTAAACAAGAAACTTGTTCCCAGGGAGATTTAAATAAGAACGTTTCATATTAGAGTCACATTATTTTAGGAACAAGCAAAACAAAAGAGTAGAAGGAACATTAGGTTCTAGTAAAGAGGTCAACTTTTAGGGCACTAATTGTGATATTAGACTGAGACAAGGTCATGACCTCAAATTTTCAGAAAAGGCTTAGAAAAAATGCAGTGAAATGGTCTTCTGATCAGCCAACTAAGAAAAAACAGACACAATTTTAGACATAAATTCAATGAGAGTACAAACATTTGAACAAGAGGAAAATCCATATTCTGACATAGTCTAGCATAAATTAAGACTATCTAGTATATTGTTATAAACCTGGTGGTGGCACAGATGGGGGTAGTGGTGTGTGTGTGTAGTCAGCCGACGCAAATCGCCCCAGACAAGCGCTAGACGAGCGGTCAACTGTGACGCGTTACGACGGTCGGCCGAGACGAGTGTCAACATGATCGACGTCGTGAACAGAGCTCAGGAGCGTCACGAGGGATGTAGTCATCTGACCACCCAGAATGGTCGAGCGACGTTCTGTCCGGTTCTAGAAGGCCAGCATGGACCCTATATAAAGAGCGAAGGTATCAGAGACCAGTCAGTCACAACTTCCCGATCTACTGTTCGTTACAACAGCTCAGTACAAGTCCGAGACGAGACAGAGAGACCAATGCATGAGTTGATACGGCGGAGAGATATTTGTACAGTCTTGTGTTACGTGCTGCCAATTGTACAGTGTTGGCTGTTATTTATTGACATTAAACTATTACGTTATTTTGAAGCCCAGAGTTGTCAAGTTCCTTAAGTTGGTGGTGTCGTTTGGTGCAATTTGCAGCGAGCCTGGATAGGGAGATTCGTAACAATATATTAAGACAATCTAGCATAAATTAAGTTAACCTAGCATAAATTTAAATAATCTAACATAAATTCGATACATTAAAATCGAGCCTAATCCAAGATGTCTGGTGTACAGCACAAAGTTAGGGTTTCGATTCTTTTTCTAGTCCATGTCTAAAGAAAGTCAAACACAGGCCTGAGATTTGTTTGTTATCAGTGCGACTTCTTTCCCTGCATTGTTTCTTGCTTTAAGGGTGAATAGCAGGTAAATATCATTCGACTTCAGTCATTTCAAACTCAGGACAGATCATGTGCTGCTGTTCATTTCAAACTCAGGACAGATCATGTGCTGCTGTTCATTTCAAACTCAGGACAGATCATGGGCTGCTGTTCATTTCAAACTCAGGACAGATCATGGGCTGCTGTTCATTTCAAACTCCTGACAGATCATGGGCTGCTGTTCATTTCAAACTCAGGACAGATCATGGGCTGCTGTTCATTTGAGCTATACCTCTCTATGGACACAGATTGTACTTTATTTTGTCCCCAAGGAGTACGATCTACTGTACTAGGATGAGTTGTCCGAACAATTGTCTGAATAATGTTACCAAACATCAATTCGTTCATCTCAGTTTATTTCAAACATGTTACCGCAAAAATAATCTAATCTTATCTTATATGATACAGACGTTACTTCAAAAAAGAAGATGATTACGTCCTACGCGTCGTGCATTTAGTCATGCATATTAACCAATGACCTAAATTCTGCCAAGTCACTGGTTTTCCTGGCTAACTCAGGCAACCCTTTCCATGCTCTAATAGCGCTAGGGAAGAAGGAGTATTTGTACAAATTTGTTCTAGCATATGGAATGAGACATGTGCCTTTGTTGATGGTCTATTTTGTTGATGATTATATATGTTAATGGTGCATGCGAGCTCATAGAAGACACAACAACAGAATGACTAAAGAATATACTTGATAACGCAGGCTGATAACTTCAACAATTTAATGAACAATAAAAAGGGCACAGTCCTCTGTCGTCGCTAGCCTAGCGTCGTCCTCCAAGGCGTATTGTCCGTTACTCTTCTAGTTCATAATCCTCTGCTTTTATTACTCGTCACATCACTTAGGAAAAACCCGATTAACCTCAACTTCTACGCATCTTGTGTCATTAATCTAATCTGACTTCGACTATGTATCAATTATAATTATTACTTAACATTAGCCACAGAACATTACAAGTTGAATATAGTTGATAACAACATTCAATTCTATAAAATGAGACTTTATTAACCACTGGGAAATCCGTCCAGTCTTCCTAAAACGTCGCTATATCCAAATACTATTCAACTACTATTCAGAACGCAACCTAGTGTTAACACCTTTATCATTGTTGAGTATTTTATTAAATTTCGTTTTTGTATTTGAAGATTATGGTTCAATGTTTTATGTATAATTGCTACTTTACTTTAAAGTCTTCTATCCTAAAGGCTTTCTAAATTTAGCCTTCTAAAGGTGTTACTCTAGTCAAATGTGAATATTCGTTTGTTATGAATCTCACAGCCCTATTTTGTGTCTGTTCCAGTTTCTTAATGTTTTTTTTGAGTTGAGGGGTCCTAAACAGAGGATGCATATTCTATTATTGGCTTAACCAAGGTTGAATAACATTTTAGTTTTTTGTTCTTATTTGATTTTTAAAAAATTCTTTTAATAAACCCTAATGCTTTGTTTGATTTTTTGATAGTTTTATCAATATGGGGATTCCTTGACAGTTTTTCATTTATTATAACACCTAGGTATTTTGCGTTTTTAGTCTGTGATACTGGTTTTATAAGATAAGTGGAATTAATTTTTTTTAGTTTTTTTGTTACTCTTAATAACTGACATTTTTCTCGGTGGAAAGACATGCTCCAATTTGATTCCCATTTCTGTATTTCATCTAATTTTCTTTGTAACATTTCTGTATCTTGTGTTGTTTTTATTGTATAATGCAATCGCCTGCAAATAATCTGACTTTTGTTCCTGAACTAATGCAATTTGGTAAATCATTTATGTAATTAAAATTAGTAGTGGACCTAAGACTGTTCCTGGAGTTTACTGTTATTGGTGTTGATTTAGAGCCTTTTATTATTACAGTTTTTTCTCTCCCTATCAGGTAATTGTGTAATGTATGCGTTGCTTTGTAATAGAAAATCAGAAAAAAGATTCCAACCTAAAGATTTGTGTTTGTTCTAGTCGACAAAATGTACGCAACTTAACCTAGTCATTCATATTCATTTTGAAGATTTTTTTACTGTGGTTATCGGTAAACTCTGTTCTGCTTGGCTGGTTTGTTTCGCTTTGTTGAGCTGCTTGCTAAGTAAACTTGAGTTTTATAACATTGCGTGGTCTTAGTGGCGAAATAACGCCTGCTCTTTGACTCGGAAAGGAAGACTAAATGTAACCTTTGACATTTCAGTGATGGGCGGGTTTGTATTTTGCAAGTAAAGACGTTAGAATGACATGAAAGCATCGTTTTTAATATTTTCTATTATTGCAGGTGTAGGTCCAATGCAAATATCAACTTTGTCTGGAAAATGTGAGGCGATATATGGACATCAATTACATTTATCAAGATCAGACATGCAATAGTGAACTTCTCGTGCCTCTTTCGTCCAACCGTCTGACTCACAGCAGCTCAAATAAAGAAACTCGAAATCATTGATAAGCAACTTAAATTAAAGAGAGATGGGGGTCATCGCTTGGAGAGGCAACAAGAAGAATAGACTAGTGTTTAGCTACCTGGCTACCTGTGATCATTCTTTGATTTAGCTTCTAGGCGTCTGAACAAGTGGTAATAAATATTTGAATCGTTAAAATCTATCAGAGGAGCTAACAGAATAACACTTCGAAGTCAGTTTTAAATAGAAACAAAGAATGACATTGTCACTGTATCTGATTTGGAGGGAGGATTTTAATATTCTTTATTAAAACATCTCTGTATTTGGGTGCATTTAGGATATAAGTTTTACTGAGACACTAACTAGCGAATTATGATTTGTTTTTTGGTGAGAAAAAGAGTAATAAATTATTAGTTTCAACATTTCCTCCAGTCAATCTTAGAAATGAAGTAACTTATTTGCCCCTATATCAAATGTCATAAATAAATGTAGAGATGCCAGAAATTGTTCTTCAGGAGTCTGATGGCAGGTGAAACAAGCAAAGTAGAAGAAAAAAAACTTTTTGTTGTAAACAACGCTTATCTAAAGGGGAAGAACTCCGCCCTTAAAATTATATCTATCAATAATTTACTAGTTATTTCACTTATTCGGTATCAAAATAATTAATTACCAATAATTTATCGACTAATTTGGTATTTTAATTATTGATTCATGTTTTGTTAGGTACAATAATTAATTGTTTAAAGTATCAACTTGATCGGAGAATGTGTGAGGGAGAAATAGCGTTGACAATTACTTAAGGGGATCTATCCCAACAAATTAAGCCATATCTGTGAATACTGAAGGATTAGTTTCACTTTTTGGTATCAAGCGAAATAATTAAATACCAGAAGTTAATTACCTAATTGGTTAATTTAAAAAAAAACAAGGTTACAAAGACAGTTTGTGTGGAAACACAAATTTAAAATCGGCCACCGAAGTGGTCCACCCATCAAGGCTTCAATATTTTCAGAAAGAACATCCAAATGAAATTATATCAAAGACAAATGAGAGATAAGAATGGAGAAAGAAGGTTGACAGATCTTGTGTAGTGCCCCAATGGTGCTGCAGATCAAAGGATAGGTGCAAGTGAATGCAAAGTTAGATGTGAACCTGGCCTAATTAGTTCCCCTTTCAGACCTTGTGGTCTATAGGACAGATGATGTAAAGTTCATGTTTTTGTGGCCTACGGTTAACAAGGGTGTCATGTAGCCATCACAACGACCAACCGCCTTTACTTTTCCCATACTAATGTCAAGTACCCGTTAGAGCTGGGTAGACTCAGAGGCGCCCAAGGATTCCAAAGTTGAAAATCCCAGTCTTCGAACCCGGGACCCTCGGTTCGGAAGAAAAGCGCTTTACCGAGCCTCTCCTGGTCTTTACATAATGTAATTGTTTTGAAAAGGCTTAATCTCTTATCCGAAATTTGCGTCGCCTCATATAAAAATTTGTAAGAAAATGAAGTTCATAAGATTACTATTCGTTTTAAATTAGGTCTAACTTATAATGCATACTAATTAGCTTTTTCTCTTTAAAAAACTGCTTGCATAACTGATTTTAAAAATTAGATTTTTCGCTTTCATGAAAAAAAAAAAAAAGTAGCCGTTGCATCAGAACTTTGAATGGTCTAAAATATTGTGATGTCGGATTTTCAATATCTTTTCTAGTTTACGAGATCTAAACGGGACGACGGACAGACGGACAGACATTTCGAACAAAACTAATAGCGTCTTTTCCCTTTTTGGGGGCCGCTAAAAAAATATTCATGTCTTGTCTATGCCAATGATAATTGGTGAAAGTTTCAACTTGATCCGAGATTGGGAGTGGGGGAAATAACGGGCACACGCTTTGTACCAGACAGACAGGCAGACAAGACAGACAGAGTGAGTTGATATAAGCTTTTTTAAAAGAAAAAGATGAACAAATATTTTTTAAGAAATTACAACGTCAAGCCAGTTCTTTTAGACAAATGTCAGTACAAGCTCATAAGAAACATTTTGGCATTTTTAAACAATAATTATTGCATAATTTCTTTGTGTCTTCATTTTATTTTAGGAGACGATTTTCGCCATATCTCACCTTCTGGTTTACAGCTATTTATTGCTAGCTTGGCAGTACTTTACTGGCCTATGCAACTATGTGTGGTATTGGCACAAATCTAAAACTAAAGCCTCAAAAAAAATTCTTAAAAATTTGAACTTGAGTCTTGTAAGAGAGTACAATCATACTCTTATTTGCATCCTCCCAAATACAGTCCACACAATTACCCCACATAGTTCTCTAACCCACCATAAGTCACTCCACACAGTTACCCCACACCACCATACAGTCATTCCACACAGTTAATCCACAATATCATAGTCTCTCCACACAGTTACTCCACACCACCATATAGTCACTCCACACAGTTACTCTACACCACCATATAGTTACTCTACACCCCCATAAGTCACTCCAAAGAGTTATCCTACAAACCCCTACACAGTTACCACACATCTACCATATACATCCCTCACTCACCTAGCAGTTATTATTTCCACTATAAACTTTTTACCCATCTTCAATGTATCCTTACATTCTATTTGAAAATGTTGAGACTTAGCAGTCTCGTGTCACCAAGAGTTGCCATGGTAACCAACGTAATGTTGCTGAATCGATAGAATTCTTCATCTCAGTCTTTCCCCCACCCCCTCCCGGTAGTACTAATGCAGAACCCCTCCTACATTCAAACAAAAAATGAGGACTCAGCAAAATAAAAGATGCTAACATCTAGTCATTTTTTTAAAAGGAGCAAGAGAGAGAGAGAAAGAGAGAAGAAAAAGGATTACTGAAATAATAATAATACTAATATAGAAACAAGTAAGCAATGGAGAACTGAATTGTTAAATATTGAAGTGGAAGTCTTAGGGGAAGATTGGTGAACATTAGAGCAAACTATTTGCAAGACCTTTCAGTTTCGTGTGTAAGTTAAAAAAACATCCATCTCTCTCTATCTCTCTCTCTCTCTCTATATATATATATATATATATATAGAGATAGATAGATAGATAGATAGATAGATAGATAGATAGATAGATAGATAGATAGATAGGTAGGTAGGTAGGTAGGAAGGTAGGTAGGTAGGTAGGTAGGTAGGTAGGTAGGTAGGTAGGTAGATAGATAGATAGATAGATAGATAGATAGATAGATAGATAGATAGATAGATAGATAGATAGATAGATAGATAGATAGATAGATAGATAGATAGATAGATAGATAGATAGATTAGTATGGTTCTGTCTAGAAACCCACATATGTTTGAACAAGTAAATCTCTATTAATTCTCCACACAAGTCGTCCCCTGCGCATACAATGTCAAAAAGCCGTTCGAGCTACTACTATTGGCTATAGTCCAAACTCTTTCGTTAGCACAAAGAAAGATTGTTTATAAGTACAAAGCTCTTAGCCGAGAAGTAAATAATTGTTATTAGTTGTCGTCAAGTGGGACACAGGGAATGGGCTGTGCTGGCAATGACTCAGTGCATGCCAACTTTTAGAATGAAGTCAATAGACTTTAGAAGTGCACTACTTGACATTTCCTAAAGGGTAAACATGTTTGGAGATATTAAAAATTACATTTTAACACTGCAAGTGATACTGGAATCATGTAAATAGTGAGAGCGCGAATTGTTTTAACTCATGAACATAGTTTTAAAAATCTGAAATCAAAAGATCACTTATGAATGAGACCACTGCAGACTTCCCTTGTGCTAAAATCTCATAACAGTATTGCGTTGTAATCAAATGAACTTCTTTAAGGTGAGACATCGATTCCATTGACACATTTTGTACTCTCTTGTAGGAATGATCAAGTCCTTTGAAGAGAAACATTAACTCTTTTATTACTTGTGGAGACACCCTATCGCACTTTAGGAGACACATCTGGTACCTTGAAGAGATGCTTTAAGTCCCTTTTTTATTTTAATTCACTTTTATCCATAACAAATAGGCCTACAAGTTCTATAGTGATAGGATACAATGTCAATCATCAATATACAATGCATAGGAAATGGATTATTCCAGTATTCATAGCGCTAACATCTGTTTTTGTGCTGGTAACGGAACTGTGAAATAAACTAGGTTACAAAGACAGTTTGTGTGGAGACTCAACATCAAATCGGCCCCCGAAGTGGTCCAACCAGGCAGGTAAAAAGGCAGATTTCAATATTTTCAGAAAGAATATCTGAATGAAATTCTATCAAAGGCATGTGACAGAGAAGAATGGAGAAAGAAGGTTGACAGATCTTGTGTGGTGCCCCAAGGGTTTAGAAGACCAAGAGATTGGTGAAAGTTAATGTAAAGTTCGATATGAACAAGGCCTAACTGGTGCTTTTTAATGATTATCTAACTGCTTTGTAAAGGGTCAATCTCTTATTCAAAGCCTCAAGAAAAAAATATTTTCGTAAAAAAATCCTTTAGTTACGTGTTACAATAGTCAAAATATGCCTCTGCTGTTTACGCGATAAATGAAAAACTACTTTTTAATTGTTGTTTTAAATTATGTTCCCATTATATGCATACAAAATAGTTTTTGTTTTGTAAATGTAAAAGTTAGTAGGCCAGAACTTTTTTACTTAGCAATAGAATTGTAAGAAAAAAATTTTGACAAACAATCTAAACCCTTTAACATAATTGTGTACAAAATATGGTAAAATCAAATTCCCCTTACTAAGTAGCCCTTTGTTTTTGTTACTATTAATTACTATAATTCTAATTAATTACAATTAATAGTGAATAGTTGTAAAAGTGGTGTATTTTTATGAAAAAAACTACTTGCATAATTGATTTAAAATATTAGATTATTCGCTTTCAGAAAAGAAAAAGTAACCGCTTTTCAATTTCTTTTCTAGTTTACGAGATCTAAACGGGATGGACGGACGGACGGATGGACAAACCACACAAAACTAATATCGTCTTTTCCCCTTTCGGGGGCCACTAATAAAATCTTTGTGCACTTTACCGATGTTGACAAGACCATGTTTAATGTAAAGTACTACAGGACTACAAATACTTTTAAAAAAACAAAGCTCATAGAAAGCGTAAGTATATCAATCAGTTTGGATCCGTCATGTAATTAAATTTTTTAATAGATCTAGACTAAAAACAATTCTGTGCAATTAATATTTTTTTTACCATTTTTATTTTTTTTTTTTTTGCGCTATTTCATGGTTTTAGTTTTTTTTTATGCGCTGCGCTGTGATCCTATTACTTATCTGGACTAGTTGGTAAAACTTAGGGGGGGGGGGGGGTGAGAAAAAGAAAGGAATATCTGGGTTTTAAAAGTATTTATTAAAAAGTGGCCCGGGGGGGGGGGGAGAAGCAGCCTGAAATCAAACTCATGGCTCATGCCTCCTCAAGCCGATATATTGACCACACTGTTGGTGAGGTGCCTATGCAAATAGAAGATTGTATTGTTTGTTACAATCGTATTTAAAGCGCCGAACTATTAAGAGACTAATCTTATACCACCACTTCAGTCAAGTAGAATTTCTAATCTATTTTTAAAAATTGATTCTTGTGTTGTTTGGTAAAAGAAATAATTGTGTTATATTTCAGCTTGGTCCGAGATTGGGTTTGGAAGAAATAAAGTGTACATACGTTTTACTAGACAAACAGACAAAGTAAGTTGATATAAGCTTTGTAAAAAAAAAAAAAAGATAGTACGCTGCTATTTGCCTTTTTACCCGACTCAGTCACTTCAAACTATATTGAGATTTTTCAATTTTAAAACAGGTAATGAAAAAAAAATTACGTAAAGCACTTGTCCCATTTAATCGCCTTTATTTTTCAATATGAGAAAGTCCTGAGAAAAAGATCGGTTGCTTGTGTCAGTAGGACTCTCCCATTACATTGCCAGGGTTTTATTAAAATTACTTCTGGTAAATAGTGAAATATTTGTTATTAAAACAATGGAATAGTAAACAAATTACTCGAAGCTGTTATAATATTATTTTTTTTTTTTTACAAAGCTCTTTGTATTGTGGTCTAAGAACGGTATATAACACTTTATGAGATTTAAAATATGAAAACAAAAACTTTGGAAAGAAAAAAGGAGATTTCATCATTGTGAGGAAGGGTGACACCACTTAAACAATTGCAGCGGGTGACATCACTTAAACAACTGCAGCGGGTGACACCACTTAAGCTACTGCAGCGGGTGACACCACTTAAACTACTGCAGCGGGTGACATCACTTAAACAACTGCAGGGGGTGACATCACACAAACAACTGTAGCGGGTGACACCAACCCAAGCGACACCTTAAATACTTCATGTTCCTAATGCATCTAATAGTGCGCATACAACCGACAATGAAATCTACTTTGAAAATGCAATGTTGTTGTTGTGTTTTGTTCATCTTTCTAATGCCTTTTATGAATGTATGCGTAAAAGTACTGTCACATTCGATTGTCACATTTCTCAAAGTAAATAAATAAAGGATAAATTTCAAGTACTTGAAACAAAACAAGAAAGAAGAAAAAAAAGGGGAGAAAACAGAACAAGGAAATAAACATTTTCAACGTTTTCAACATTTTCATTAAGCAAGTAACATTTTTTTACAGCATATACGTATATATATATGAGCGTGTGTGTGTATATTGTTACGAATCTCACTATCCAGGCTCTCTGCAAACTGCACCATACACCACCAACTTAAAGAACTTGACAACTCAGGGCTCCAAAGTAACGTAACACTTTAATAGTTGAATAAGTAACAGCCAATACTGTACAATTGGCAACACGTACACTGTACAAATACCTCTCCGACAACACCGTTCCGCCGTATCAACTCTTGCACTGGCCTCTCCGTCTCGTTCCGGGCTTACACTGGGTTCAACAGTTCAGGACAGACTTCACACACTAGGCTCGTTGTGTCGGACTCGATCACAGACCAAGATCAAGACACCAGTCGTCTCAACTGTACTTGACAGTACTCCGCAATGAACCGTCGTAATGCTCCGTAGAGAACCACACCGTTGAACTGTGCTGTAGTGAACCTTCTGTCGTGAACCCCTTTTCTGAACCGTCTTGACTGCGACACCTCCGCTCTTATATAGGGTCCCTACTGGCCTTCTCTAACCGGACAGAACGCCGCTCGACGTTTCTTGGTGGTCAGATGACTACAACTCACATGACGCTCCTGAGCTCTGTTCATGACGTCGATCCTTCCCGAACCATCATGTTGACACTCGTCTCGGCCGACCGTCGTAACTCGTAACTAAGTGGGCCAATTAAATTCTACTGAATTTTTTTTTGTTACGATTCAAGCATATATTGTGAGTTATATTTATTTATACAATAGAAACAAATCAGTATGAGTAAAGGCTAAGGGGGACAGGCTTAGACACTGTTCGACCCAGGGCCGCTTTAATGCCATCAAACAGAGCTTTACTACTTCCTGAGTAGAGACTGTCTTGGATTCTGTTGCAGGTGTTAGCACACTGTCTAGCCATTTGTTTCGCCTCTTTATTAGCACTTTTGAAGGCCTCTAAAGTTTTGGACTAATCTTAGTCTTGTGAGCGAGGTGTGCAGATCGCTTTTTCTCGATGCAAGGTTCCATATGTGCTATATTCGCCTCAAACCAGTCTACATTTTTGGGTTTTTGAGGCCCAAAGGCGGTGATTGCTAAACTGTAGATTACATCTCTTAGTTTCACCCATCTTCTTCATATCTTCTTCATCATTTAACGAGGGGATTGAACTGTTTAGGAGCTCGCCAAAGAGTGCAGACTTCTCTGGAAGGGTCTCGAATTGCAGATGCCATACACTACAGAAGCAGAAAGAATGGTGATAATGGAGCGGCGCCTGGTGATCACATATGCCCAACCTGGGATCGCAGCTGTGTATCAAGGATTGGCCTCTTTAGTCACACTCTCGAGACGTAAAATGCCACAGAAAGGTTAAAAAAAGGTGACTAGGAAAATCTCAATTGTTACTCTTATACTAAAAATTTCGTATGAATTCTAAATTTTCCAAAATAAAGTCTTTCTTATAATAATTGTGTAAATCATGAGCAATTACAAAAACTGTCGCCATATTTGACTATTCTGTTTTAATGCGTCATGTTTTCATCTTTAAAGGGGAGGGGCGATAGAGTGAACACGTTTAATCCTCGCTCCTTTTTATAATTTCTGCTAAAGAATAGGGGGTGGGGCGACTCGATATAAGAATTTAATTTGTAGCATATATAAATTATATTAGTGTCATTTTTTTAAATTTTGTAATTTCTTACCTAAATTCGAAAAGAAAAAAGTATTGGTTTGTCCGATGGGCGGAAGGCGATTGCATGTATCGTCCCTCCCACCTGGTACAACCCTTTTTCATTTTATATTTACTAATGATAAAATTTGAGATCAGAGTGTGCGTGCCATAATATACAAATGGGTTCACATATCCATATATAGTTTATATTATATAGATCTAGATATTCAACTAATTTTGTTCACAAATGTATTTCTCTATTAAAATAGACCGCCCCCAACTCAGAGGGCTAGAGTGGGGAGGGCAGTAGAAGTAGAAGCAATCACCCCACCCCACCACCACCGCTACCGAATCGACTAAGATACAAGAACGGAAGCGACATAATTTAAAAATGATACAGTAATTCAACTAATTTTGTTCGAAAACTATGATTTCTAAATAAGAGTATGACCGGCCCCCCCCCCACTCAAAGGGTTTAGGTTGGTAAGGCAGTAGATGTATTCGCCCCCACCCACTTAATTGGCTAAAGGGGGAACGACATAATATAAAGATCGGTTAAAATATCAATAAAAAGTTTTAACTATATAGATATGTAATTGATTCTTTCAACTAGCTGTGATTTCTACATATAAATTAAATCGCCCCCCCCCCACTCGAAAGTTTATGGGGCAGGGGGCGGGATTGATGCTATCGCCCCAACCGCCCCCTGCCTGGATTTGCCAGTGAGGTTAGGGGTGGGCAAATTACAACCTGCGGGCCACATGCGGCCAGCAGACTGTTTTATGAGGCCCAGCGGATACCTACAGAAATAGATTTAGTTTTTTTTAAACTTTTGTCTACAGTTTAAATAACGATCCGTTTATTCAATAGTGTACGTTGTAGATTTACTTTCTATAAATAAAAAAGGGAAGACTACACTAAGTTTCGTTTCCCTGGAACAAATCTCAATCCAGGCAGTGCCAGTAAATGTCTATTGGGTCGAGTTTCAAACAAAAAATCTCCAACTAAGGCGGTACGCTACGAAATCACGAATGAATATACAAGCCAACTGATGTAGTGCTATGAATAAACACATAGTTCACTGGAAACTTTGTCAACTTTCTGAACACAAAGTCTTTGGGACATGGAAGCAAGATAACATAGTAGAAGTATATTCTGTATGATCATTTGTGCATGTACACATTTATATTACAAGTATATTCTGTATGATCATTTGTGCATGTACACATTTATATTACAAGTATATTCTGTATGATCATTTGTGCATGTACACATTTATATTACAAGTATATTCTGTATGATCATTTGTGCATGTACACATTTATATTACAAGTATATTCTGTATGATCATTTGTGCATGTACACATTTATATTACAAGTATATTCTGTATGATCATTTGTGCATGTACACATTTATATTACAAGTATATTCTGTATGATCATTTGTGCATGTACACATTTATATTACAAGTATATTCTGTATGATCATTTGTGCATGTACACATTTATATTACAAGTATATTCTGTATGATCATTTGTGCATGTACACATTTATATTACAAGTATATTCTGTATGATCATTTGTGCATGTACACATTTATATTACAAGTATATTCTGTATGATCATTTGTGCATGTACACATTTATATTACAAGTATATTCTGTATGATCATTTGTGCATGTACACATTTATATTACAAGTATATTCTGTATGATCATTTGTGCATGTACACATTTATATTACAAGTATATTCTGTATGATCATTTGTGCATGTACACATTTATATTACAAGTATATTCTGTATGATCATTTGTGCATGTACACATTTATATTACAAGTATATTCTGTATGATCATTTGTGCATGTACACATTTATATTACAAGTATATTCTGTATGATCATTTGTGCATGTACACATTTATATTACAAGTATATTCTGTATGATCATTTGTGCATGTACACATTTATATTACAAGTATATTCTGTATGATCATTTGTGCATGTACACATTTATATTACAAGTATATTCTGTATGATCATTTGTGCATGTACACATTTATATTACAAGTATATTCTGTATGATCATTTGTGCATGTACACATTTATATTACAAGTATATTCTGTATGATCATTTGTGCATGTACACATTTCTCTACAGCAAAGCAAAGTTAGTAATCATGTAGTTATTACCATTAGGGCGCTGGCAAAAATGTTTACACCAAAAGTTTAGATACAATGCTGTAGCTTTGCATTTTTCTTTACTGTCAGCATAGTGATGTAGTGAAGTATTACTTTTAAAACAGGTTAACATAATTGTCATTTAGCTTTCAATAGAAAGCTTTTAATTGATCAATTATATTTTGTCAAAGCCTTTTGTACAGCAAGGCCAAAGCTTCTCAATGTTAGGACCATTTCCATGACCTTGATTTACGACTGAGAATTCGGCCATTGAAGCCTTTATGCTATTTATATCTAGATCAACGTTTGAGAAGCCTTGACCCAATTAAAAGCGGTTTTCAGAACTCTACTTACTGAAGATCCTCTTCTGTTTCATAGGAGGCCCTCTGGTCTGGAGACCTGCCAAGACATTCACAAAGAAACAAAATCGTCACATAAATTGTTTGGTTTACCAAAAGTTTTTCAATTCCATATCTATTTCATAGCATTCAAACATCGTAAAAAAAGTGTTTTATTTGGTAAGGAATA